>CM024763.1:49881730-49960826 GCA_014218235.1 Colocasia esculenta | reverse complement strand
CACCTATTTGTACCCTTGTTCGGTGTTTGTGTTGTGGTACCTCAGAGTAGCAGGTACTTGTTCCCTTCGTGGGTTACTTTGTAGTTTGTGGTGGTACATTGTGTACCAACCTTTCCGGTACTTGTGGTTGTGGAGGTCTTGTGGTTTGACCTGCCACTTGTTGTATCCTAACTGTTTTAAATAAATCTTTGTTTATAATTATTGTGGATTAGTTTGTGATTATTAATTATGTTACCTTTATGGGTATTTTGCCGATGAGGGTTATAGCCTAGGCATAATGTGGTTTGTAGTTGAGCTGTGCTCCGTGGAGGCCGTGTGAGACCTTCCACTTGTGAGTTTTACTCATCTTGGGTATGATTCCAATTATAGCTTTAGTGTTATGATTGGCTTCGTGTTAGCCAGTTCCATTACCTTTGAGTAGTTCTGTTGTAAAGTGGTTTGGAGTATAAAGGACCAGCTCTTTGTTAGCAGTCTTATTACTCAAGTGTTTGAGGTTCGCCTGTAAAGCTTGTAGCCTGGGCAATGACTTGCCTGTGTGGCTTATAGTTTAGGCAACCCGTTGTTGTAGCTGTGTGCCAGTGAGACTGTGGTTTAGGCACTTTAGTAGTTGGGCTGATTAATGATATTATGTTAGTTCTGTGGTCCTACTTTTCTTCTGAGGACGTTATGTTTATTATCATAAGCATGTTTAACTGTTATTTATTGTAATTATGTGAGCATGAAATAGTTTGGCTATTGTTGTTGCCAGTGAGACCCATTGGGGTCGAGGTGTTTGTGGTTACAATGTTGTTTTGGGTAGCCCCTACTGAGCCAGTGACTTGTTGAGGCTCACTCCCCTACAGTTCTTTTCAGGGCTTGCTGTGTGTTTGGCTTGCAGCGGCGTTGTGTCAGACTTGTACCACCAGCAGTTGTGTAGTAGTTAGCTTGTTGTGCGCTTGTGCTCCCTCGGGGTATGCCCCAGGTAGTTGTACTCTTTTAATTGGACATGTATTAATGTAATGGGACAGTTGTACAAATATTGTGAATAGATATGAGCACATGTACTTTCTTGTGTCTTATATTCTTGTGGTTTGTCTTTTTGTACTCTTACTGGACTCGTGTGTGAGATATCCCTTGCGACACTTCGGTGCGTTCGCGGGAGGCGGATCTGGATATGGAGCCTTAATGGGCATAAATACCCCGGTCCGTCACAACCTTTTTGCCATTTTTGGCAACCACCTTTGGGAGGTGTTGCCTTGGCTTATCCTCACCCCCCCAACTTTTGCATGGGTGAGATGGGCCTTGTAAGTGGGCCTCATGTAGCTTTGCGGGTGTGGGCTATGTGGGAGGATGCCATTTCTCATATCCTTTTGTATGTGGCGGAACTGGGCCGGCCTGATGGGCCCATTAACAGATTTTAGGTGTCCACACCTTGCTATACCCATCCTTCCTCTTCTTCTTCCCTCACCCTCTTTCGCAACCCAGCAAATCCAGCCCCCCCCCCCCCCCCTCACACACACACACGAACCCACATACAGATACACAGGGAGCCAGAACTCTCCCCACCCTAACTCCGCAAACCAGCGCCCCCCGTGAACCCCTGATGCTGAACCCTTCCCCCTCCCCTGCGCAACACCCAGACCACCCCCCAACCATCAACCTACTCACGGGTGGGAGGAGCAGCACTTGATCGGCGGCTAGGAGGGAGGAGGAGCACTTGATCTTAGCGAGGTAGACATTGCCGATGTCGCCACTCCCAAGGTGGCGGAGGGAGGAGGCTGGGTGGGGGTGTTGGCGGAGTGGGGAGGTGTGCAGGGAGGGAGGGAGTGGACGAGGTGGGGTTGTGTAGGGAGGGGAGGGGGCTGGGGTGGGGGTGGGGGTGTTGGCGCACGGAGGGAAGGGACCAAGATGGGGATGCGTGAGAGAAAGAACCTGTGGTGCAGCGTTGGCGGTGGCGGTGCGGCGTCGGTGGTGACGGCGAGGCGCAGCATCGGCGGAGGCGGGGCTGCGACTGTCGATGGCGTTGGTGGTAGAGCATCGCGTCCCCATCGTCCACCCCGCCGCCCATGGCCTTTACATCCCTCCATTGGGCCTCCGCCCCGCCGCCCAGGGCCTTCGCTGCCCAGGGCCATCGCAGCCCTCCCAGACGATGACCCCGGCAAGGAGGGAGAGGGAGCGCTCGTCCCGACGGCAGGCGATGAGGAGGAAGGTGCGGACGAGGTGGAGGAGGGTGCGCGAGAAGGAGTGGATACCAGGGGGAAGGCGGGAACCAGGGGGATTTAGGGGATTGGACGCCGGGGAAGTGGGGAATATTTTGGGGGTTTGGCGCGGCGGAGGGGGAACCGGGAATTTGGGTGTAGATATAAATAGTTACATAGTAGATCTCTATCTGTGCGTTGCACGGTTTTTTTTTTCAAATATGTTTTAGTTGTACTAAATTTACAAATTATAAATTAAATTTGATATTATTAATAAAATATATTAATAAAATTAAATTATTATTTATAAATTTATAAAAATATATAATTTTATTACACCATTTTTTAAACTAAATATAATTATAAAATATATTAATAAAAATTTGATCAAATTAATTCATACAATCAACATTCTAATGTCTAAACACACAAATATATGAAATATACATTTTTTGCATGGAGGGAATATGTATAGTTGACCAATGTTTTATCTCTTTTTTTTCCCAAATACCTTAGCTACAGGGGTATTTCAACTAACATCTGAGATCAACTAAAATATATAATATACTGTTATTATACACATTAAAACTTTAAAGCATAAACTAAATATGTCTAATTGCATGATCATCGTGATTAATTTCAACATCTTTTTTGTGAATGGTCATTATTTTGTTCTATCTTCTTTAATTTAAGATGTAAAAAACTTAACTATAAAGATTATGACTATACAACAGTGATCAAATGAGCATGAACAGGGTATATATATTAAATGAGCAATTAAACTTAACTATAATGCAATCTTCAATTTTCAGCAAGACGACAGGAGTATAAGTACAATTTTGTGTCTGATATGGTGTTTCTTTAAATGACAGAGTTACATATGATATTTCAGATGGGATGCATATACAATATCTTATGCAGTTTCTGTTTTAAGACAACATGATATATATACAAATATGTTCTTTAAAACATGGTCCAGGTCAGTGTATAAAGGTAATAAAAGTATCAAAAGATATGATTTTGCTAAGTGCACAATGGGAGGTGTGCTTTCTCCTCTCAAATTAAAAAGGGAAATGCTTTGCTCCAGGGGGCGCGGCCCCCCCAATATTAAATACTGGTTTTATTTTTTATTTTTATTTTTTTTTCTGTGCACTATTTATGCACATAAATGATGTATTTGTGTGCACAAATATATCATTTGTGTGTATAAATTGTAAAAAAAAAAATAATAATATTTAATATTGGGGGGCCCAGCATGCCGGGAGCCTAGCATTACTCAATTAAAAAAGAGGCTTGATCACTTATCTCCACTTACCTGATACCTCTTTCACCGAACAGGGAAGGTGCAGGGCAGTGCGCTGGTACTGGTGCTCGCGGGAGCGACGGCGAGCGGTGCGGGGTTGCGGCGGGCAGCACGACGATGGGGTCAGGTGCGCTGGTGACGGGGTCGGCACGCTGGCAGGCAGCATGGAGAAGGCCAACGGTGAGCGATGACAGAACTGGCGCGCACGGCTGTTGAGGTTTGTGCGGTCGACGGCTGCGACAGAGGCGGATGTGGCCGAGGTGAACGGCGACGGGTTGGCGGTGCGCTGGAGAGCAACACGACGACGGCGAGCGGTGCGCTGCGGTGGAAGCCGACGGGGCAGGGGCGAACGGCGACGGGGTTCGGCGCGCTGGCGAGCAGGCACGAACAGTAGCAGCCCAGGAAGTACGCCTTGTCACCTGACATGCGGAATGCCGCCGCCTGCCACCCCTCCATGCCCGGCAGCGGCGCTGGGGCCGTGTTCTGCGTAGAGGGGAGGGTCTGGGGAGGGGGAGAGGGGGAAAGCAGGTGAAACTGTGAGGGGCAGGGGCCGTGGATGTTCGGTCTGGGGAGGGAGGGAGGGAGGGGGCCGTGGAGGGGATGGTCTGGGGAGGGGAAGAAGGCGAACCTGGGAGGGGGAGAGGGTGCAAGCAGGCGAAACTGGGAGGGTAATGGGGCCGTGGATGGAAGGTCTAGGGAGGGAGGGAGGGAGGGGGCCGTGGAGGGAGTATCTGGGTAGGGAGGGAGGATAGGGGGCCGTGGAGGGAGGGAGGGGATGGGCCGTGCCGTTCCTGGGAGGTCTTCTGCGACTAAGCTGGTGGTGTCCTGGGCGTGGATGGTGCCGCTTCCGCCACAACCGCCGTCGCCACCGCCCAGAGAGGAAGTGGGTGGATGTGGAGGTCGTTGGGCTGGTGCTCTGCCGTCTTGCATCTGGTAGACGAACCAGTCGGCGATGATCTAAATCCAAACCCACAGCCTTCCCACCGAAAGCTACCCCAACACTGTGGGATTTTTTAGGGTCGCCAACGCACCAGAGACATCAGTTATTTCAGTGTCCATCTTCTTTCTGGTAAATGCGGATTAACAGTGCTTAAAGGAGGATTCACATTGCTTTCTACAACATGTATATGTAAGGTAAGTATTCCAACATTTTATTTTTTTTTCCTAAACCTGCAAAATATAAGTTATTTCTACACAAAGAATTTCTAAGATGTGTAATGTCTGTTCTTGCATCTGGTAGATGGAGCACCCGGTGATGTTCTAAACCCAAACCCACGGTCTTCCCAGTTCCACCGGAAGCTACCATCTGCCAGCACTGTGGGGTTTTGTAGGGCCGCCAACGCACCAGAGACATCTATATACATGTATGTTTCTTATGGTCATACATTTCAGTGTCCATCTTCTTTCTGGTAAATGAGGATTCACAGTGCTTTCTACAACATGTATATGTAAGGTAAGCAATCCAACATTTTATTTTATTTTTTCTAAACATGCAAAAGATCAGTTATTTCTACACAAAGAAATTCTAAGATGTGTACCTGATAAAATTTGTAAGTAATTTATAAGAGAAGACTACACTGACAACAATCTCCAGCGGGTAAGGCGACACCGGCCTCTGCAGACGGCTGGTCGGACTTGCTGCAGATGGTTGATACCAGAGAGTGTGTAGTAGATGGCTGATCCGAGAGATAACCGGAAGCAGAGATGATCACGCGGGGCTGCAGACGGCTGGTTGGACTTGCTGCAGATGGCTGATCCCAGAAATATTGTAGTTGCCGGAAGCGGACGGAGAAAGCAAATTGAACAGTTAGGAGAGAGATCTGCGGAGAGGTATGGTTTCTTTGTGTAAGCGAGTAGAGATTAACTGATAGTTTGTTTTTTTTTTTCAAAATTCTTTAAATTTAAATTTCAAAGACGGTTACAATATGAATGATAAATTAAATTTATTTGCTATTTTTTTTTGGTGATGAGAGCTGAGGGAGTGGAAGTTCTTAGAAACAGAAGGATGTTTATGGCTCCGTTTCTCACGGTACACATGCAGGTCGTGGTTATCGCATGTGGTTTTTGCGGTTGGTGAAGGTGAGCGAGTAATGTATAGTTTTTTTTTTTTTTTTTTGAGGTACTTTTAAGGTGAGCGGATGAAGCGGTTTGCTTTTTAAAAATGGAAGAAGTGACGGTTGAGAAAGAGAGAGAGTGGGTGAGAGGAGAGAGAAAGAGATTGGAAAGAGGTTGCTGACGTGGCTTCCTAGAATGGCAGGGTTAAGATTGAGTTTTAGTAATATATATAGATAGATAGATATATGCCATAGATATGTACATATATATATATATAGATATATACCTACATAGAAAACAAATAAAAAGAATAAATTAAAATCAACAAAAATTCAAAACAAATAAAAGGAACAAAATATTTCTATTACTAACATTTACAATATTAAGATCTATCATTAGTTAAATGTTAATTTTCTATTATTAGTAGGCGGAGCTATCAAAGGGGAGGAGGGTGCGATACTGCGTTGGGAATGGGATCTTCACACTTCACCTCGTTTTGGGAGTAGTGAGGAGGGCGGCGACTGGCGAGGGCATCCGCGGCGAGGGTTGGGCGACTACGTTTCTGGCTCTGCTGAGCAGCAGTAGAGGCCAGGTCAGGTCAGTGTCGCGATGGCGACTAGCGAGCCGGTGAGGGGGAGGTCCGCGGATTGAGGCATCGGCGGCGATGGCTTCTGTCATCCACGCCGACGAGGTCTGTGTGTGGAGGGTTCTATGTGTGGAGGGCGAGGGGGGTAGGATTGGGCATATGTCAACGCCCAAATGGGCCGATGACATATATTAGAATATATATTTATATATTTGTTAGTATAAAAGTTACATTTAAATATACGACGGAGATGGTGTTGTGCATGCGTGTATTAAGTATTTATGATAGTTGTTGACCTAAGTTAGATAAAATATAATATCATATTTAAGTATATATATTTTAATTATCAATAAATAATTATTATTTTTTTATAATATCTTTTAGATGGATGAAATATATATTGAGCATATTTTAAGTTTTAATTACATACTAATATAAATATTTTTTATTTCTATAGTATTTTAATTATTATTAATTGAAATATAAACATGTTTAAAAGTAAATAAAAAATATGTCACATGCTAGTGCATGTGCCGATAATATTAATTTGGTATCATGATATTACCAACATCTGACAACATCGAAGATAAACTTTTGGAGATGGGAAGCAGAGGTGCATCTAGATTGGATAGATTATCAAACTACATGAAAAGTGGTGACATCGCAGTGCGCATAGAATGAAAACTTCCTACCACAAGTGGAG
The DNA here is from genome assembly GCA_014218235.1 of Colocasia esculenta. Taxonomy (NCBI): domain Eukaryota; kingdom Viridiplantae; phylum Streptophyta; class Magnoliopsida; order Alismatales; family Araceae; genus Colocasia; species Colocasia esculenta. The sequence goes on along the minus strand of CM024763.1, from coordinate 49,954,002 downwards.
AGCTAGGCCGCTTCGTCGGTTCTTATCGCCAAAAAATGGAACATCTTGAACCATGTGTAGCAAATATGTCAATGTGAGGATGTTAGACATGCATTGTCAAGTAAATATGTCACACCAGACCATTCACACCCATGGGCACAAGTACTTTTGGGTGCTCCTCCCAGGACCAGGTCAAGGCTCTTTTATTGGCTCATTCTAGCATTATAATTAAATTCATGAGAGATCTAGAGATCCCAAGTTTTAGACATTACAAGTGAAATTTCAAGAACATGAGACAAGCAAATCGAGTAAGAACTGATGCATGAATACATTATAAATCACTTTTTAGAAGAAGGAGTAGCTTAATAATTATTTCAAGTAAATCTGGAATTAATTAGTATATCATAGTTCATGTAAAAGTTATTTCAAGAAAGAATTCTAATTAACAGGGTGTGTCGACCTGGAACATGGGTGTGTCGACCTGGAATATGGGTGTGTCGACCTAAGTCACTGGAAACAAGAGTTAGGTTGACTTGAATACAGGGTGTGTCAACCTGAATAGAAGAGAGTGTTGATACTCTAAAGGATAGTGTCAACTCTCAGCAAGGTATATGTCGATACTATGAAGGGATAGGTCGACACTATAAGGGATAAATAGGTCAACACTGCTGGATAGATAGTGTTGACACTACTGGATAGATAGTGTTGACATTGCTGGACAGATAGGTCAATACTACTGGATAGATAGTGTTGACACTACTGGATAGATAGTGTTGACAATAGATAGATAGGTCAGCACTACTGGACACATAGTGTTGACACTACTGGACAGATAGTGTTGACACTACCACTATTTTCAGAACACAGTCAGAAGAAAAGAAGAAGAAAGAAGAATCTTTCACAAGAACACTTGCCTAAGACATGAGTATTAGCTAAAACACGTACACAAGAGACCACAAAGTATACCTAATGATCTTTATGGCATGCAAATCAAAGGGTAAATATGATAGATATTCTTATTCAAGATCCTAACCAAAGATGGAGACATGAAGGAAAGGAGATACAGATATCCTACATGATGATCACACAATTCCAGAAATCATATAGTAGCCTTTAAAAATGAAACATCAGATGGAACATTTGTTTTTGATTTATATTAACTGAAGTTCTTAACTTATAAACTAGATTAAAGATCAAGAAAAAAATTTATTATCTTAAAGGTAATGTAAGGTACCTACCTTACACCTTATTTCTTTCTTCTTTATTTCTAGAAAACCAAGTTAGCCCTTTTTCCTTCTGCAAAAACTCCTCCCTTCCTGGCGTTTCTTCCTCTCCCAATGCTTCCACCGCCAACCCCTTTCTATGTACTCTTATATATGTATATATATATGCTTGCACATGCATATAAGCACTTCCACACTCTCCCACGTAGGTATCTCATCATTACCTCCACTTCCTTCTAACACCTCACACACTCTATGTGACACTAACAAGCACACACTTACACGTATATATATGCATGCAGAAAGTTTATCCCTTTCTTTGATATTATTTTATCATTTATTTTAATACACACATATATATATTTATACTACTTTTACACATACCTACCACTACCTACACATATTCACATTTAGATGCAGGTTAAATCTTACGTAAACAACTTACGTAACTAGATTACTATTCATTTAGGTCTCTTTGGAACCTTAATTTAATATGTAAATGACATCCAAATAAAATAAAATTTCAACCACTGTCTAATTACAACGTGGTAAGTTTATGGTAATTTTTATTTAAAGTTTTCCTGAATAAATATTTATCAAGTACAAATTGTCCTAAAACTAGATAAATCATATTTACCTCATTAACCGTGCATAAAAAAATTCTCAATATCCACATTTTTGGTATCAACATATTTTTCTGATAATTATGGTAATTTCAAACTAAATTTTGTTACCAAAATCCAGTGACACATTGTCGGTGTACATATGTCCAGAAATGATACCGACATGAAACAATGTAATTAAATCTTTAAATAATTTTCTGGTGCAAGTATGCTAGGCTTATAGCTTCATACTTGGTATTAATTTGAGACGTCACAAAATCGGTCATAAAATTTTCTCTCATCATTGAGAATTTGTGACTGAAATAAAATCAGGTCCCTAAAATAGAGACTGATTTATTTCAGTCATTATTCGGTCCCTAAATAGTGACTGAATTGTGACCGAATTTAATCGGTCCCAAACTATAGAGACCGAAAAAATTTGGTCCCTATTCGGTCACAAATTAGGGACCGAATAGGGACCGAAATATTTCGGTCACTATTTAGGGACCGAATTGTGACCGACATTAGTCGGTCCCAAATATAGAGACCGAAATATTTCAGTCCCTATTCGGTCTCTATATTTGGGACCGTTTAAATTCGGTCCCCATTCGGTCACTATTTAGGGACCGAATAGGGATTGAAATATTTCGGTCTCTATATTTAGGACCGATTAAATTCGGTCCATATTCGGTCCCTAAATAGTGACTGAATAGGGACCGAATTTTTCGGTCCCAAAATATAGAGATTGAAATATTTTGGTCCCTATTTTGTGACCGAATATGGGCATATTTTGAATCGGTCTCTAAAACCTTTATTTAGCGACCGATTAATTTCGGTCACTATTTAGGGACCAAATAGTGACCGAAATTTTCGGTCTCTATATCGGTCTCTATAAGCGCTTTTTCTTGTAGTGAAGGTTGTGCTCGCGGATCTAAAACTCGGGGCCTTGGATTACTTCCGAACTAGTCCATATGGTCGAATCTTCAATGGTAACAACTTTGTCTTCGGGAATTCCAGCGCTGGTAACAACTGGGCAAAAGGGTATTACATTGAAGGAGCAGAGTTGGTCGACTCAACTCTTGATGTTGTGAGGAAAGAATCTGAAAGTTGTGACTGTCTTCAAGGTAAAACATCCATAGTCTCGAGTTTTGTTTGATTCTTTCTTTTGGCATGTCATTTTTTAGGGTGAAAAATTATCTTTTCAGAAGTGCTAAGCTGTGATTTTTGTAACAAACCTTCAAAATTGTTATATGTGTTCTTCAATTGTTACATTTGTTCTCCAATTCGAACATTTGCTCTTCAATTAATATATTTGCTTTCCAATTGGAATATTTGTTCTTCAATTGATACATTTGTTAATCAATTGGAATATTTGATCTTCAATTGATGCATTTGTTCTTCAATTGGAACATTTATTCTTCCATTGATACATTTATTTTACAATTGGAACATTTATTCATCATTGGAACATTTGTTCATTAATTGATACATTTGCTCTTCAATTGGAATATTTGCTCTTCAATTGAAACATTTGTTCTCGAATTGCAACATTTGTTTTTCAATTGCTATATTTGTACTTCAATTGGAATATTTGTTCTCCAATTCAAACATTTGCTCTTCAATTGATACATTTGTTCTCTAATTGAAATATTTGTTCTTCAATTGATACACTTGTTTATCAATTGGAACATTTACTCTTCAATTGATACACTTGTATTCTCCAATTGATACATTTGTTCATTAATTGGAACATTTGTTCTTCGATTGATACATCCGTTCATCAGTTGGAACATTTGTTCATTAATTGAAACATTTGTTCATCAATTGGAACATTTATCCATTAATTGGAACATTTGTTCTCCATTTAAAAAAAACTGATATATTTGTTCATCAAATGAAATATTTATTCTTCAACTGATACATTTGCTCTTCAATTGGAACATTTACTCTTCAATTGGAAGATTTGCTCTTCAATTGAAACATTTGTTCTCCAATTGAAATATTTGTTCTCCAATTGATACATTTGTTCATCAATTGAAACATTTGTTCTCCAAATGGAACATTTGTTCATCAATTGATATGTTTGCTCTTCAATTGGAACATTTGTTCTCCAATTCAATCATTTACTCTTCAATTGATATATATTTGCTTTCTAATCTTTGTTCTAAGTTTCAGGTAAAAATGAGAGTGATCCTAAATGTCCAAGTTGGCCGGTGCGGTAATCAGATGGGCTCCATATTTTGGGAGACCATATGTGACGAGCAGGGTGTCGATCCTAGTGGAAAGAACGTTGGCACCATCCCCAAGCAATTGCAACGCACTGATGTCTACTACCACGAGGTTTCGTCTGGAAGACTGGTTCCAAGGGTTGTGCTTGTGGATCTGAGACTCGGGGACCTGGATTACATCCGAATTGGTCCATATGGTCGAATCTTCAATGTTAACAACTTTGTCTTCAGGAATTTCGGTGCTGGCAACAACTGGACAAAAGGGTATTACACTGAAGGAGCAGAGCTGATCGACTTAGCTCTTGATGTTGTGAGGAAAGATTTGAAAGTTGTGACTGCCTTCAAGGTATAACATCCATAGTCTCGAGTTTTGTTTGATCATTTCTTTTGGCATAAGTCATTTTTTTAGGTTGGAAGATTTTCTTTTCAGAAGTGCTTAGGTGTGATTTTGTAACAAACCTTCAAAAATTTTATGTGTTCTATGCATGATGGCACATGTTTTCAGTTCTGCCACTCTCTTGGTGGAGGAAGTGGTTCAAGCATGGGGACTCACTTGATGTCAAAGATTAAAGAAGAGTATCTCGATAGAATGATGCTTACCGTCTCTATTTTCTCCTCATCCAATGTATCTGACGTGGTGGTAGAGCCTTACAATGCAACTCTGTCAATCCAACGACTTATTGAAAATGTACATGAATGCATGGTCATGGATAATGAAGCACTATATCTCATTTGTCTGAAGTCCCTTAAAATTACGTCTCCAACCTATGAATTTTAGTTTTATGTCTATGCATATTTTCCTACTTTTCTTGCACCTTTCTCTCTTATTTTTACACGATGTCCCCTCCCCGCCCCTCTTTCCCTTTTGATTTATCAGTTGGTGATCTCAACCATTTGATCTCGACTTCCATGAGCGGAGTAACTTGCTCCCTCTGATTTCTAGGCCAGCGGAACTGCAACTTGCGAAAGCTTGTGGTCAACTTGATCCCTTTCCCACGCACACACTTCTTCATGGTGGTGTTCTCCCCATGGACCTCTCGGGGCCCCCAACAGTACCAGGCATTGAACGTCCGGGAGCTCACCCAACAAATGTGGGACCCCAAGAATATGATCTGCGCCTTTGACCCTCTCCATGGTCGCTACCTCGCCGCCTCCGCCATGTTTAGGGGGAGGATGAGCACCAAGGAGGTGGATGAAGAGATGACCAACATGTAGAACAAGAATTCTTCCTACTTCGTAGAGTGGATCGCAAACAATCCAATCGTCCTTCTCTTCGAGAGTCTGCCAAGATTGTTCACTGGTCTCAATGACTCTCCATTCGTTCTCTTGAGTCCTCCCCTTGGGATCTTCACCGCGATTGTTTACTGATCTCAGTGTCTCTCCGTTCTTTCTCATTTATATTTATAATTTCCCAATATACAATTTCTTCTTTCTAATCTATGTCTGAATACATACATATATATATATCATTTCTTTCTAATCTTTATTCTAAGTTTCAGATAAAAATGAGAGAGATCCTAAATGTTCAAGTTGGCCAATGCGGTAATCAGATGGGGTCTATGTTCTGGGAAACCATATGTGACAAGCATGGTGTCGATCCTAGTGGAAAGTACGTTGGCACCATCCACAAGCAATTGCAACGCACTGATGCCTACTACCACGAGGCTTCATCTGGAAGATTGGTTCCAAGGGTTGTCCTCGTGGATCTGAAACTCAGGGCCCTAGATTACATCCGAGATGGTCCATATGGTCGAATCTTCAATGTTAACAACTTTGTCTTCGGGAATTCCGGTGGTGGTAACAACTGGACAAAAGGGTATTACACTGAAGGAGCAGAGCTGATCGACTTAGCTCTTGATGTTGTGAGGAAAGAATCTGAAAGTTGTGACTGTCTTCAAGGTATAACATCCATAGTCTCGAGTTTTGTTTGATCATTTCTTTTGGCATAAGTCATTTTTTTAGGGTGGAAGATTTTCTTTTCAGAAGTGCTTAGGTGTGATTTTTGTAACAAACCTTCAAAATTTTAATATGTTCTATGCATGATGGCACATGTTTTCAGTTCTGCCACTCTCTTGGTGGAGGAAGTGGTTCAAGCATGAGGACTCACTTGATGTCAAAGATTAAAGAAGAGTATCTCGATAGAATGATGCTTACCTTCTCTATTTTCTCCTCTCCAATGTATCTGACGTGGTGGTAGAGCCTTACAATGCAACTCTGTCAATCCAACGACTTATTGAAAATGTACATGAATGCATGGTCATGGATAATGAAGCGCTATATCTCATTTGTCTGAAGTCCCTTAAAATTTCGTCTCCAACCTATGAATTTTAGTTTTATGTCTATGCATATTTTCCTACTTTTCTTGCACCTTTCTCTCGTATTTTTACACGATGTCCCCTCCCCGCCACTCTTTCCCTTTTGATTTAGCAGTTGGTGATCTCAACCATTTGATCTCGACTTTGATGAGCGGAGTAACTTGCTCCCTCTGATTTTCGGGCCAGCGGAACTGCAACTTGCGAAAGCTTGTGGTCAACTTGATCCCTTTCCCACGCACACACTTCTTCATGGTGGTGTTCGCCCCATGGACCTCTCGGGGCCCCCAACAGTACCAGGCATTGAACGTCCAGGAGCTCACCCAACAAATGTGGGACCCCAAGAATATGATGTGCGCCTTTGACCCTCTCCATGGCCGCTACCTCGCCGCGTCCGCCATGTTTAGGGGGAGGATGAGCACCAAGGAGGTGGATGAAGAGATGACCAACATGTAGAACAAGAATTCTTCCTACTTCGTAGAGTGGATCGCAAACAATCCAATCGTCCTTCCCTTCGAGAGTCTGTCAAGATTGTTCACTAGTCTCAATGACTCTCCGTTCTTTCTCTTGAGTCCTCCCCTTGGGATCTTCGCCGCGATTGTTTACTGATCTCAGTGTCTCTTCGTTCTTTCTCATTTAAATTTATAATTTCCCAATATACAATTTCTTTTTTCTAATCTTTGTCCGAATACATATATATATATATATATATATATATCATTTCTTTCTAATCTTTATTCTATGTTTCAGATAAAAATGAGAGAGATCCTAATTGTCCAAGTTGGCCAATGCGGTAATCAGATGGGCTCTATGTTCTGGGAAACCATATGTGACAAGCATGGTGTCGATCCTAGTGGAAAGTATGTTGGCACCATCCCCAAGCAATTGCAACGCACTGATACCTACTACCACGAGGTTTCGTCTAGAAGATTGGTTCCAAGGGTTGTGCTCATGGATCTGAATCTCAGGGCCCTAGATTACATCCGAGATGGTCCATATGGTCGAATCTTCAATGTTAACAACTTTGTCTTCGGGAATTCCGGTGGTGGTAACAACTGAGCAAAAGGGTATTACCCTGAAGGAGCAGAGCTGATCGACTCAGCTCTTGATGTTGTGAGGAAAGAATCTGAAAGTTGTGACTGTCTTCAAGGTATATCATCCATAGTCTCGAGTTTTGTTTGATCCTTTCTTTTGGCATAAGTCATTTTTTTAGGGTGGAAGATTTTCTTTTCAGAAGTGCTTAGGTGTGATTTTTGTTACAAACCTTCAAAATTTTTATGTGTTCTATGCATGATGGCACATGTTTTCAGTTATGCCACTCTCTTGGTGGAGAAAGTGGTCCAGGCATGGGGACTCACTTGATGTCAAAGATTAAAGAAGAGTATCTTGATACAATGATGATTACCTTCCATATTTTCCCCTCATCCAATGTATCTGACGTGGTGGTAGAGCCTTATAATGCAACTCTGTCAATCCAACGACTTATTGAAAATGTCCATGAATTCATGGTTATGGTTAATGAAGCGCTATATCTCATTTGTCTAAAGGCCCATAAAATTGCGTCTCCAACCTGTGAGTTTTAGTTTTATGTCTCTGCATATTTTCCTACTTTTCCTGAACCTTTCTCTCTTATTTTTACACGATGTCCCCTCCCCACCCCTCTTTCCCTTTCGATTTATCAGTTGGTGATCTCAATCATTTGATCTCGGCTTCCATGAGTGGAGTAACTTGCTCCCTCCGATTTCCCGGCCAGCGGAACTGCGACTTGCGAAAGCTTGCGGTCAACTTGATCCCTTTCCCACGCACACACTTCTTCATGGTGTGGTTCGCCCCATAGAGCTCCCGGGGCCCCCATCAGTACCAGACATTGAACATCCGGAAGCTGACCCAACAAATGTGGGACCCCAAGAATATGATGTGCGCCTTAGACCCTCTCCATGGCCGCTACCTCGCCACCTCCGCCATGTTCATAGGGAGGATGAGCACCAAGGAGGTGGATGAAGAGATGACCAATATGTAGAACAAGAATTCTACCTACTTCGTAGAGTGGATCCCAAACAACGTCCAATCGTCCTTCCCTTTGAGAGTCTACCAAGATTGTTCATTGTTCTCAATGACTCTCTGTTCTTTCTCTTGAGTCCTCCCATTTGGATCTTCACCGCGATTGTTTACTGATCTCAGTGTCTCTCCATTCTTTCTCGTTTATATTTATATTTACCAGTAACAATTTCTTCTTTCTAATCTCTGTCAGAATATATATATATTATATATAATATATATATAATATATATATATATATTATTCTTTCTAATCTTTGTTCTAAGTTTCAGGTAAAAATGAGAGAGATCCTAAATGTCCAAGTTGGCCGGTGCGGCCATCAGATGGGCTCCATGTTCTAGGAGACCATATGTGACGAGCATGGTGTCGATCCTAGTGGAAAGTACGTTGGCACCATCACCAAGCAACTGCAACGCACTGATGTCTACTACCACGAGGTTTCATCTGGAAGATTGGTTCCAAGGGTTGTGCTCGTGGATCTGAAACTCGGGGCCCTAGATTTCATCCGAGCTGGTCCATATGGTCGAATCTTCAATGTTAACAACTTTGTCTTCGGGAATTCCGGCGGTGGTAACAACTAGGCAAAAGGGTTTTACACTGAAGGAGCAGAGCTGATTGATTCAACTCTTGATGTTGTGTGGAAAGAATCTGAATGTTGTGGCTGTCTTCAAGGTATAGCATCCATAGTCTCGAGTTTTGTTTGATCATTTCTTTTGGCATAAGTCATTTTTTTAGGGTGAAAGATTTTCTTTTCAGAAGTCTTTTCACGGGGAGGATGCGCACTAAGGAGGTGGATGAAGAGATGACCAACATGCAGAATAAGAATTCTTCCTCTTCATAGAGCCAAACAACGTCCAATTGAGCCTGTGCGATCCCCCCCCCCCTCCCCCGCCCGCCCGCCCGCCGCCCGCCCGCCCGCCCCATGACCTCTCCTATAATAAAATGAAAAGCAATAAAATAAGAAAATAAAAATAAAAATGAAATAATAAAAGGTGCAGATCCCCTAATTACGTGCATGCACACATGCATAATTGTATGAATGAAAATAAAAAGTAATAAAAATAATATAATAAAAAAATAAACATAAAAAGGTAAAAGAAATTGAAAGAATGAAAAGCGCATGCATAAATGAAGGAAAGATAAAAGAATAAAAAATAAAAAAAATGAAAGAATGAAATGTGCAGATTTCCACGGACGCATTCTCACATGTAAAACAAAAAAAAAAGAGATAAAAAAGATAAATAATTAAACATCTGTATAAAAAGATGGAAACTTGCAGCTACAACATATATACCTAAATGAAAAGGGGGGAAAAACAAGTTTGATGCGCGTGCATGCAGTATGCCCTCATATATCATATTGGAAAGCGGTACCAATAAGGAGGTCAAAGTTCCTAAATGAAGTCATCGCAACGGTTAGATTCACTCTTGATCTATGTAAATCTCATCAATTTGGTTAGCTGATCAAGATCGACATATTAAATTTATTACGGATCTAAATCATAATTATTTGATTTAAGTTTGATTAAGATCTGACAATTAGATTTACTCATGATCGGTACATCTGATCAAGATCCGATAGTTGAACCAACTATCAATCTAAATCCAACCATAATTGGATTCATCTCGATCTAAATGAAATCCAACTTTTGAATTTGTTCATGTGTAAAATATTAAATAATTATAATATAATTTATATCATAATATGATATACAAAATTTAAATATCAATAAATTTGAATATTTAATAAATAAAATATAGCATTTAAAAAAAACTTCTATTACACGTATATTCACTAATAAATATAATACATTCACAAATATACTAATGTAATGTGTACATGTATGTAACAAATATAATATATATATATATATAGACAAATTAATTAGGAGTCCCTATCAGATTTTTTACTTATTTGTTAGTCTCTAACAGAGCTGTAACTCATTTACAGTAAGTGTTATCACCTGTTACACTATATGTTAAGCCTTGTTACAGGAAAGACCTCCCTGTTACAGTCAGAGACTTCTAATTAATTTATCATATATATATATATATATCTTCACCAGCTGGTTAAAAATGTAACTTATAAATTATTATTTTTTACACAGCTGCTTTATTTTATTTATATACTAATTATTATATAAAGTGTATATATACTATAGATTATATATTAAATAATATAAATATATGTGTATAATTCTGACTAAACTACTATAGGACAGAGTTTATAATAGTTAAGTAACTAATAGTTAGCGATAATGGGCAGTTAATAATAGTTAAGTGAAAGTAAAACATAATTATATACATATATAATCACTAAACTGAAAAACTTGGATATTTATATTTTTACATTTAAAGTAATTATATATATTATATAATAAATATAGGTAACTGAATTATATATAATAAACTATATAAGATTTAAGTAAACTATAAACAAGCTAACCCCATTAGCGTAAAATATGTTTAAGAAATATCAGTGACGGAATCCTTCGCTCGCTGATCAATTAAGGAGCAATAAACATTAATAAGTAAATAAACATACTTTATTTTGCAAAAAGATCATTTCAATAACAAATGGTCAAAGGGGGCAGCCTCCAGCTGGCAGGGTCTCCTTCCTCCGCCTTAGGCAAACAATGCCTTGCCTAGGTTTTGTGCCAAAACAATGGCCGTCAAAACCAAAGCTTATTGACTAGATTTTTTATTAGATTTTTAAAAATTATTTTGGGGTTTAAGTTGAATTTGATCGAGCGTTGTGGGTTAAGTTACAAAATAATCGATCATTTTTTATTGCTTATTTGTCCTCTTTATATTTGTAATTGCTTATTTAATCTATGGACTAAAGATATAACTTGTAAATTTATATTTTCAACATATTTGTTTTCCGTTTTATTCTATTTTATTTTATAATAATTATATAAACTACATAAACCATATATTATATATTTTAAATAATATAGATAAATGTACCTATAATATAACTAAATTGTAACTAATAGTTAGCGACAATGGTTAATTAAAACCATAGTTAAGTAAAAATAAAAGATTCAGGAAACTTTTGCTTTATTCACAGCTGTTCAAGAGTTTCCAAGCTTTCAGAAAAGTTATGGGCCTTCTTTAATTATGATTCCTCTTACTACACAGATAGAGTTTATCCTGAGTTACTTCTAGTTTTTAGATATTTTTTCCCTGATTATTCTTCCTAAAACACTCAAAGAAACAGCTTTTCTCAAATATCCAGAAATTTCCTTCGTTTATCCCTCGGGTCTCCTTTGTTGAAATGAATTCCTTCTTCTTATAATTAATCAAAGTGTTTTCTTCTTATAATTAAAATTTTCTTCTTGTAATCAAAGTTCCTTCTCATAGACAGAGATGTCTTCTTATCAGTTGATGCTTGTTAGACGGGTTTTCTTTATGTATGACGAAGTTGCCTTCGTGTGCGACAAAGTTGTCTTCTTTGTTAGACGTCAGAAGTTGTTCGTCTATTTAGACAGAGCTGATTTTGTGTTAGCTGAATTCATCTATTTAAGGGTCTATTTGGTTAAAGGTAAAACCCCACCCTAGAAAATATTTTTAAGAAAAGCTTTATTTTTTTAGTTATTTAGTATTATTGAAAAGTAAAAATTTTAAAATCTCATCTTAAAATTTTCAAATTTTGACATCCGCAACAAAAGTCCGGAGGCCATTTTCCTGGCGTCTTCTCCTTCTTCCGTTTTTAATCCAACTACACTGTCAACCTTCCTAGCACTATTCATTCATGTTTTTTTTTTTTTTTTCCTCTCGTTTAAATCTTCTTTGTCAAATCTAATCATTTTTCATTAGTTGTTTTGATTTTTAATTATTTCTTATAAAATATCCGTACGTAGAACACTATTTATTCAAGTTATGTTTTTGTTTTAATTATTTCTCCTAATTTAAATTGTCTTTGTCAAAATTATTTGTTCTCCACTAGTTGTTTTAAATTTTTATTTTTAAAAAATATAAAAAATAAAAATATAGTTAAATAAAAAATTTGATGAATAATACACTAGGGATATGTGGCCTCCTTCATTAGAGTGGATCATAATATTCCATGTGCCTCCATGCAACTCTCTAGTAAAAGTTTACGTTTAATACTGTTAACTTTTCACTTTTTTTTAATCTTCTATTTACACAAATAACTAATGAAAATATTTACCTAAGAATCAAATGAACAATTATAATTTTTATTTTCATGTAAAAGTTATTTCATAAAAAATATTTTTTAATAAAAATATTTTACATGCAACCAAATAGATCTTTAGACGAAATTGTTCTTCTATTTAGTCGAAATTTATTCTGATTAGTGAAGTTGTTCTTCTGTTTGTCGAACTTCCCTTTTGATTGATTGAAGTCATATTCTTCTCTTGAGGACCCATTATTTCTGACTTAATGAAGCCCTATTTCTTGACTTATTTAAATCCCTAAAATTCTTTGGAATTACTTGATAAAATTCTTCAAGAACTTGTCTATTTACCTGGTTCCAAAACTTTTGAATCCTTGCTATAGACTTGAAATATTCCTTATAGTTTCTGTTTTCCTCTTGATAAATATCTTTATCTAAATAGGTTTTATTCTTTTCACTGTACAATCTTGATTGCTCTTATCTAATTCTTATTCCGTTCGAACCCAGCATGTTAATCATCCTCAATTAGTTCCTATTTTCTTTCTACAAGTTATTCTCGAACAATAGACATTTTTGGCTTACTATATAAGAACAATAAGACATGATCCATCATTACTTCTATTAATTTATTAATTTCCAAAGCTTTTTTTTTATTTCTTGGGACTAAGTTGACTTTTACATTAGTCCAGGGGTTAAAGGGCTCAATTATTTTATTCTCTGAGGGTGTGGACACCTAATTAAAAAAGTGACACCAAATATTATGAGACAACTATCGACAACGGATCAAGTTGCACGACCCCAATGCTAGACAAAGGATGAGACCGAACAATAGTTTGCTCGAAAAAATTCGAGTATCGGAATACTCGGAAGTCAAGAAAGAAATCGCTTGAAAAATTCGAGTATCAAAACACTCGGAAAACCTGAGTGTGAGAGTACTCGAAAAATCCAAGAATGATAATACAAAAAAAAACAAGTATCAGATCACTCAGAAGCCAGCAGCGGAACAAGTCGCAGGACCTCAATGCCATGCAAAGGATGAGACCGGGTGCTTGTTCGCTCGAAAATTTAGGGCTGCTTCTTCGGCTGCTGCTTCTTCCTCTCTTCTTCAGTTTCTTTTTCTTTTTATTTTTCTGATAGAAAAGAGAGAAGAGAATAAGAGTGTTACGACAACGATTCGATAATTACGGTCATTAAGACCACGATCTGGATGATTTGGCATGTCAGTTACGACCATAATCTGTCAACAATCACGGAGATCCATTGCGAGATTTGCGGGGTCGTCCAACTATTTCACGGATATCCTAACCCTATATAAGAGACAGACATTTCACAGATGCATGTATGTTGCTCTATCCATAGGTTAGGTCATTCTGCTCGGCTAGCGACTGACAAGAGCGTTGGAGTATTTTCTCGCCAAGACTACTCAGTGGGCTTTACAAGTCAACTCGAGAGCTCAAAACACATGTCTCACGTCGGCCAAACGCGCTTTGGAACGGTCTCTTCGGCTTGGTCGTCTCGGCTCATTCCTCGGCCAAGATCATATCGGCGGTAACTTCGGCCTGAGCCAACCTATGTTACACTTACAGTAACAACAAGTATGTAAGATTAATTATTAGATCATTCCTTAATGTATGCGTCGATCGTATAACACTTGGTAGACGCCTCATATATTTTGACGGCTGTATTATCTCATTAAGGGATTGCAGGCTTGCAGCATCCAGTTGGTTTTTACTGTCCGTAGCAAATGTGTTACATGAGTTAAGAGCCAGCACATGGTAAACATGACCATAATATCCCCTAAAAGAACCTGCTTCTAAAAAATATTGGCTTTTCAAATTTGGGCAAGAATATGTCCGCAATGAAAGAATGCAACATGATCTCTAATATATCTAATGATTTAATGCATCCAATATTAATTACTCATATCATTAATGACAAATTAAGGAAAGAAAATACTGACACCGATATGTAGCCAGAATTAAGGGATGCTAAGATAAAGGTTTAGTAAGGATGTCATTCATGCATATGGTTACACGTATGCAAATCATATTACTAACTAGCTACTTGGATTAATATTCAATCATCAATAATTAATGTGTCATGCATCACAAAACAAATATCAGGCATATCACCAGGCACACGCCGCCAGCTAGCTGCTCCATTTGAATTAACTCAAAGCGCTGTGGTTTAAGACCACGCAAGGTCCACCCAACTGCTGAACAAGAAATCTTTCGACTTGCGCGAAGCACCAGCTGGTGCCGCAACTCTCTTGGCATCCTCCTCCTCCTTTGATTGATCAAGAGAGCAGCTCACGATAGCATCATCCTTCCTTCGAACCCTGTTCAAATAAACCTTTCCTTTCAAGCTCTGGAACGGAGCAGTAATATTAATGGACATACAATCCTGCCTCCCGACAAATAAGGTTCTGTCCCCCAAGTCCTTCACCGGCACCCATCTGCTGGTTGGCACATCAAATCTGTAATGAGATGTGAAGAAACAGAGTACCGTATTTAGAGAGAGAAAGTTGTAGAAGGATTCTATGTGTCTTCACCGTGACATGTTGTATTGTTTATATAGACAAAGAATACAAAGGGACACTCCTTAAAGAGTAGGTTGGTTCCAAGATGTATTTACAGGAAGTTGTTGATTGTTGGGAGAGGCTCTGTCAGGAAATGGCGGCCCTGCATGGCGGCAGTACATGGCTAGCCAGGAGTTATGCTTACAATCTGAACACGACGACGACCGAGCTCCCCATGTCGCACACCCTCAACAGCTCACCCGCAGGCTCCACTAGGTACCGTTCGAGTCGCCTGTTGACGTTACTGCCGAGGTCTTCTTGCCCTTGCACGACAGTCCAAGACTGTTGGCCGCTAGGATCGAATACCCCCAGGTTGCCCCTCCTGTCCAAACACTAGAAGGAACCGGCGCACCATGCAAAGACCTGTGTATTAATTATACATTTTGTAGTTAAAGTGATCAGCAAGTCTATCTCATCCATGTGAACCTCTGTGAAGCCTGGAGCATAGCATTTCTCATACTTGTTTTGCAGGTCCAACTGCTGAGTTTACTGTTTGACGTCAAGTACACAGGGCAACCAACCATCCATCTATGACTGAGGTTCAGGAACTTTTGCAAGAAAATGTGGAAAGGAAGTAAGATACATGTTGGTGTTATTTTCTGTTAGATTCTTCAAAGGAAAAAGGAAATTCCTTCCATCGTCATATGCACCAAGCGTTATGTTTCATTTTTCAGTCAACGCTGAAACTGGAAAATGTGGGGTTGTGTAAATACCAGCACCTATATTAATATCACCATAAAACAATACGAACAATTGTTGGTGTTACACTAATAGCAGCAGCATCCATTCATCATCGTCATCTCATTTCTTCTGTTGCTTTAATTTGTAGAACTAGAATTGAGATCATGCAGGGATCACTCTGCCCTGTTTCTTTATGATCCCTTTCCTCAAGGTTTTATGGGGGAAAAAAAAAAACTTCCTGTAATTATTGTGCTTTAATATCTTTACATGACAATCTATGAAAGTGAAAAAGCATTTTAATTTCAAGCGATTAGTTTCTCATCCGTTTTATCTGCAAGATTAAGGTACTGATCAATCTTTGACTATCAATTTTTTTATTTATTTAAAAGGTCAAAGATGGCCGAAATATTTTATTAATAATCAGAGATTCTGACAACCAGAGACATAGCCAAATACATATCAACAACAGAAAAAGGCTATCTAAAACTCCATTGATGACCTATCCCACGAGTGAGTTCGCCGAAGAACAGCACGAGGGCGTAAGCCCGGTCGGTGAGAGCAACGCTCCATGTCTTCTTCATCCGAATCCATTTTTGATGCTTCTTGATCAAATCGAAACCCAAGCATGAAGATATTTTCAACTTTAGCAAGATTTGCATCCGACGAAAACTTCATACGCAAATCTAAATTTGGTGCTTGATCAGGTATGTGAATAGCATCTATCGGGCGCACAGGGCTAGGAGAATGTTCACGGGTAATCGGTAAACAAATCCTAACTCCCCCTTTGCGGGCTGGTCGAGATATCCGACGTCCAAAAGATGACCCACTGGAAGGGGGATTGGAATTCACTCCCATGGAAGACTTCCCCACTGTGGATGGGGACTGACGCACCACCTGTGCAAAAGTCATGGAAGAAGTTGCCAGAGCAATATTGGGCGGATTATCCTCCACTTGCACAATTCCCTCAACCTGCAAAGGTTGTTGTACGCTAACCATGTTGCAGATGGTAGCATCCTCATGAGCAGAAGATGTCGCCGATATTGGGCCCAGCAGTGGCCCATCATCCTGAGAAGATTCACGCAATGAAGATGGCCCAAGAACTTGAATAGTAGCTGCCTTTGGAAACAGATATCTCCCACTGCCAACAGAGACCTCCATCGCGCGGGCACCGCCAGCAGAAAGCCCTTCCTCATCTGGTGCGAGGATCCCGCGTGGGATCGGATTGGACCCACCCTTTGATAATTCCCCTTCCACCCGTGCGATGATCCCGCGATCGCCTTGGCCACCCGTTGAAGGCGGCAGCGTACCTCGGGCCTTAGAAAACTCCGTTGAAAGCGGCTGCGGATCCCCATCCTTGCCAAGATTGAGAGCGGTGATTCCGGGATTGTTTATGGCAGTCGAAGCAACTGGAGGCTCCATCCCTGTTACGCCGGCGGCGACATCCGCATCCCCTTCCAGAGGAACAGTAACAACAGGAGCATCATGAGGAGAAACCGGCGCAGAGCGGAAGCATTCAAGAACCGAACCGTCTACTAACTTCTCTTGGCCAGGAAGCTCACCACCACCTTCATGCACGACATGCCCTTCACGAACAGGAACCCAAGCCCTATGAGCGTTAGGATTCGCAGCAATAACCGGAGATTTCTTTTGGGTGCCTCCTCCCACAGATCGACATGCATCCTGAGAATGACCAAGTCGATGGAAAGAGAAGCAATAAAGAGGTAGATTTATGTAGGTTATGCCTTGCCAATAACCACCAAAATCCCCCATTCCAACTCACAATCTGTCCAGTCTTGGTTTGGAGAGATCAAGTTCAATACATACCCGAGTTGCCTTAGTATCAAAAAGGAGTTCAGTTGCATGAGCGATTTGTAAAATCGGGCCAATATTACCTGCGATGGAAGTTAGAAGTTTCTTCTGATAAAGATTGATAGGAAGCTCAGGGAACTCCACCCACATCGGGACAACAATAGGATCCTTCAAAGGCTTGAAGAGCGGTGTCCACTTGAAGAACCAAAAAAGTTTGCCTTGTACGTATAAGGATCCACGAAGAAGCACCTTGAGGTAGTCGTCTTGGCACTTGAAACGCAACAGGAGATGCAAGTTATCCATGGCACTAATCACAAAAAGTTCCTTGATATCACACCTGGAAACAAGATGCGAACGGATCTCGGGAAAAGCCGGCCTCCCGTACGTTGTCTTTGCAACAACGGAGAAGAGGAAAGGCTTAAGGGATGCTTCCATCTCATCTTTAGAGAAGAACACCGCTGGCTCACCATGATCCATAAAGGCCGGGGGATGAACATCTGTAACTGCATCAAGAAGGACTAGGGAAGCTGCAACCACCTTAGAAAAAGATAGGCCACCCGCCGGAGGTGACCCCCCGAGGGCCGCCAAAGCCGGCCAACCCCACTAGGACCAGAAGAAAACCGCAGAGCTTCTCTCTCTAGAAAACTAGAGAGAGAGAGATTTCAATTAGTGCATCAAAAAATGACACTTCAGAGTTCATGTTTGACTATCAGTTACCATCAAGGATGGCTTTCAGATTCGGACTAACTTTCCACCATGTGGCTGATTTCAGAAGCTGGTACGTAGTCGTGTTAATTTGGTGATGTTGCTAGCATCTCCATGCACCTTAGTTTCTCTAGGAAAAGGAGATCAGTTTTCACTAACCGAAGTTTTTTAGATGCACATGAAACATAGATAGGCTTGAAGTTGCCGACAAAATGTGCACCTCTTTGCCTCCCCATGGACGTAAGAGCACCGACGTGGCTCGTTTTCTTTGCGCATGGCAAGCAACAAAAGCTTCACACCTTCGTGAGTTTACCAGAAGAAATGGTCTACATCATGGAGCAAGAAGAGATGAGTGTGGAGCATATGCTTATGCACAGTATGGAAGCTGGCTGTTTATGACAGCTTTATCTCATAGAAGTTGTTTCCTGTTCGACCTATTGTCAAGGGAGAAAATAATGCTGCCAGCACCACCGCGAGGCAGCAGATACATTTCTAATGCTGTCATAACATCTTCACCTCTGGGCAAAGGGAGTTTCAAGATCCTTTCGTATCGAAGGGATCGTAATGTCTTTCTATTTCATAGACTGTTGGAGGACAAGAAGTGGGACATGGTCAAGTGCAATGTGCAAGGTGGCATCCGTAGCTTTGTGAGATGCAATGGAGTTGTCTACGCGATTGCTGGCTCGACAGGTGAACTGGCTGTCATCGATGTTGCACCTTGCCCTAAGGTGACGATACTGCATATAGAGGATTGGCGAACCGTAAACTCCATGAACAATAAGAAACAACTGTTGGAGTCTTGTGGCGAGCTATTCGAGGTATGTAGGTACTACAAGAACTTCACAAAAAGATGGTTTACATTGAAGTCTATAGGTTGTTGAACCACTTTATAGTTGTCCTTGTATTTTGGTGATAACAAAATTATGATGATATCAAGTATATCTTTGTTGATTAAATGTTATTGAATATTTTGTTTCATCTGTGTCGCATCAATCTCATAGCAAAATGCTAAGTCTCACATTGATGCAATAAGGTGCACTAAAATGATAAAATCGATGCCTAATCTATATACATCGATTTCAGTTCAAGTGCCAAATTAATAAGTGCTACAACGATTCACTTTGATCGATTTTATAAGCGCTACAACGATTTGGTTTTAATTGATTTATAAGCGCCATAACGATTCATTTAGGGCTTATAACGATTTGATAAGTGAGCACAACGATTTGCCCTCACATCGATTTACCCTTCATAACGATTCATTAAGGCTCACATCGATTTGGGTCTCGTAACGATTTCTTAAGTGACCACATCAATTTGCCTTTGCAACGATTCCTTAAGTGGACATAATGATTCGATAAGTGAGAGCAACGATTTGCTCTCACAACGATTTGCTGGCCATAATGATTCGATAAGTGAGCGCAACGATTTGCTCTCACAATGATTTACTTGCCGTAACGATTCCTTAAGTGGTCACATCGATCTCTTAAGTGAGAACAATGATTTGTTCTCACATCGATTTCTCAAGTGATCACATCGATTTGTTAAATCTTATAAGTATAACGATTTGATAAGTGACTTAAATAAACGATTCACTTCAATTTAAACATCGATTATTTAAATTGCTTTCTGGCACCAAATGAAAAATCAAATATCTTTTGACAGAAAAAGCTGCATGCGTATTTCATAGTCTTGTCAGAAAAAATATGAACTACTATTTTTATCATGATAGCAGAAACACAGTAGCATGCATTGTTATCTTATAAACACTTTTTTTATGCTAACAGTCTCTTCTATGCTTACAGACCTCGAAGTCCACCAGAGTCTGATTAAGACAAATGAAGAGAAGATCAGTAACGACTAGAAGAGCTCCAACGGATCTCTTCAACGGATCTATTCAAAAGCCTCTCATATAAAAGATGAAGCATGGCTGAAGAAAAAGTAGAGAGCTTTCCTGAAAATCTTTGAAAGAGTGTACAACCAGTGAGGAACCTCAACGCCACATACACTCAAAGAAAGAGAGAAAGAGCCTGAGCCAAGAAGAAGCAAGCAAAAGCGTCTCAAGCATTCAAGCCTTCAAGCTTTCTTTTCTCTCTTCATTCTCTCCCTGAGCTCATTGTAAATCTGGGGGAGAGTTCTTGACTGTGACCTAGTTCCTAGTGTTCATCTTGTAATAGCTCTCAGTCTGATCTTTCTTTTCTAAGAAAGATTTATGTCCAGCTGTAGGACTGTATACAGTGTAGAACCTAGCTAGGGGTTTGTGTCTAGCAGAACCGCACTGGGGTTTGTACTAGGAGGTTTGCTTCTGAGCCTGTAAAAGAAGTGAGCTGTCTTCTTGCCCGGGAAAGAGAAGAAGACCAGCTGGGGTGCTGGGTGTTGTAGTGTCCTTGAGGGGGACTGTACCCTTGGTTAGTGAAATCCCAAGAGGTTGCTTGGGGACTGGACGTAGGACTTCTATGTGGGAAGGGCCGAACTAGGATAAATTCCTTGTTTCATTTGTGTGATTGTTTATTACTTCCGCACTGCTACTCTTTATCACACTAAACTAACCAAACCTTACAGTGGTATTTTTTTTGGTTTTAAGTTTCTGTTTCAGATTGTAGAAAACCTATTCACCCCTCCCTCTAGGTCAACTTGCTGTCGTACCAAAAGGGCCAACAAGTGGTATCAGAGCGGGTCTCTGAATATTCAAAGAAGATCCAACGATCTTAGAGCAAAGATCCATGGCAGCTCAAGGATATGCTGAAGGTCAATCAGTCACCAGACCTCCATTCTTCGATGGAGAAGATTACCAATACTGGAAGATGCGAATGGAATGCTTCATTCGAGGCACAGACTTTGATCTGTGGCAGATAATTGAGGTAGGTGATTTTGTTATTATCCCTGCAGAAGGTACTACTGCTATTACAGCAGCAGATAAAAGTAAATTATCCTTGAATTTCAAAGCTAAGAATTATTTATGCTGTGCCCTATCTAAAAGGGAATTTAGTAGAGTTTCTGCATGTAAAACTGCTAAAGAGATATGGGATAAACTTCAAGTAACTTATGAAGGGACAGATAGAGTGAAACAAACTAGGATAGATATTCTAGTATCACAATACGAACAATTTAAAATGCTTCCACATGAAGATATTACTACTATGTATAATCGTTTTTCAACCATAGTAGCAGGTTTAAATTCTCTAGGTAAAAATCTTTCTGATGAAGAAAATGTTAGGAAGATACTTAGGTCTTTAATTATCTCATAGACACCTAAAGTAACCGCTATTGAAGAGGCTCATGATTTAACCAAATTGTCGATTGATAATTTAATAGGTTCTCTCATGGCACATAAAATAAATATGGAGCGATTATCTGAAAGCTCATCTAAGAAAAATTTTACTAATGCTCTTAAAGTTGTAGCTGCTCTTTCCACCTCTTCTTCTAGTTCCCAAAATGCAGATTCTGAAGATAATGATGCTGATGAAGTACTGTCCAAGCTTCAGAAGATTTTAAAGAAGAAGAACAAAGGATCAAGAAGGATCCAAAGAAAAGAGAAAAAGGAAAAAGAACCAGTCTGCTATGAATGCAGAAAACCTGGACATCTGAGACCAGATTGTCCAAGGCTCAAGAAGACTGGTCAAACCAAAAAGTCCAAAAAGCAGCACAAGAAGTTCAAAAGAAAATCCATGGCGGCTGCTTGGGAAAATGAAGAGGACACAAGCTCAGACTCATCAAGCTCAATTCAGAGAAAGAGCAAGTAAATCTAACCCTCATGGTAGGACTAGATGAGGTACATTTTGACTCATTCTTTAATTCATGCACAATTCAGAGTCAGAATCTGAAGACTTGGAAGAAGTCTTTAATGAACTTTATGATAAACACAAGATTGTTGTAAAAGAATTAAAAAATATCAAGAACAACCTTACTTGTTTGGAAAATACTAATTCTGATCTTAAATAAGAAATGGAACAATTGGAAAAACAACTGAAGAACAGTAAAGATAATAATCATCTTCGAAATGAGGATTTAAAAAGTAAGAATAATGAGAAGTTAGAGTTAGAAGAAAAATTAAAAACTCTAACTAAAGAAAATCTCTATTTAAAAGAATCAGTTAGAAAATTAATTAGAGGAAAAACATCTTTAACTCTATGCATAAAAGGGTCAAAGCCTGGAAATAATAAACAAGGACTTGGATACGTACCATCGGCAAAAGAAAAACAAATCATAATTCTAGGAAAATATCCTTTGCCAAAATTTGTAAAAGAAACCAATATGCCTCAGAAAAAGGCCCCTGAAATGAACAAACCTTATCAAAAGAAAAATGTATCTAAAAATTGTGTTCTAAACAAACATCACAGAGCCAATAAGAACTACAAAATAGATTACATTCATTGTTGTTCTCATTGCAATAAATTAGGACACACTGTGAATACCTGCACAACAAGGCACCTAATTTGGATTTTGAAAGGATACTTTTATGCATCTAACTATCAAGGACCCAAAAAGAATTAGATATCTATTTCTGAATAAGTTGTTTGCAGGATAGCTTTGGAGCATCAGGATCAAAAGATGCTCAAGGCACTGATGACTGCCAGCTCTTCATCCATCTCATATTTGAAGAGGGAGTAGTCACAAATTGTTTATTTTTATTCATATTATTATTTACATTGATTTGCAAGTCTCTTTGATAAATGCAGGCAAAAATCTTGAAGACTTTACAAACAACATATGAAAGGTCAAGACCAACAAGATCTGTCTTGCCTCACATTAAGGGGGAGTTTCACCCTCAGGGGGAGCACATACTAAGGGACAGTTATTCATTAATGTCAATCATTGTTGAACCCCTCAATGGTAAGAAATTTCTTCAAAGGGAAGAGAATGCATGGTAAGATCCTTCCTTTTTGGTTAGTGACAAAAAGGGGGAGAATTTGTATGTTCTATGAATTTTCTGTATTTTCTATGCTTCATATATTTGTGTCAGAAAATTCGCATAAATTTTGTCATCACCAAAAAGGGGGAGATTGTTGAACCACTTTATAGTTGTCCTTGTATTTTGGTGATAACAAAATTTATGATGATATCAAGTATATCTTTGTTGATTAAATGTTATTGAATATTTTGTTTTATCTGTGTCGCATCAATCTCATAGCAAAATACTAAGTCTCACATTGATACAATAAGCGCACTAAAATGATAAAATCGATGTCTAATCTATATACATCGATTTCAGTTCAAGTGCCAAATTAATACGCGCTACAACGATTCACTTTGATCGATTTTATAAGCGCTACAACGATTTGATTTAATTGATTTTATAAGCACCATAACAATTCGTTTAGGGCTTATAACAATTTGATAAGTGAGCACAACGATTTGCCCTCACATCGATTTACCCTTCATAACGATTCATTAAGGCTCACATCAATTTGGGTCTCGTAACGATTTCTTAAGTGACCGCATCGATTTGCCTTCATAACGATTCCTTAAGTGGCCATAACGATTCAATAAGTAAGTGCAACGATTTGCTCTCACAACGATTTGCTGGCCATAACGATTTGATAAGTGAGCGCAATGATTTTCTCTCACAACGATTTGCTTACCGTAACGATTCCTTAAGTGGTCATATCAATCTCTTAAGTGAGAACAACGATTTGTTCTCACATCGATTTCTCAAGTGATCACATCGATTTGTTAAGTCTTATAAGTATAACGATTTGATAAGTGACTTAAACAAATGATTCACTTCAATTTAAACATCGATTGTTTAAATTGCTTTCTGACGCTAAATGAAAAATCAAATATCTTCTGATAGAAAAAGCTGCATGCGTATTTTAGAGTCTTATTAGAAAAAGATATGAACTACTATTTTTATCATGATAGCAGAAACACAGTAGCATGCATTGTTATCTTATAAACATTTTTTTATGCTAACACTCTCTTCTATGCTTACAGACCTCGAAGTCCACCAGAGTCTGATTAAGACAAATGAAGAGAAGATCAACAATGACTAGAAGAGCTCCAACGGATCTCTTCAACGGATCTATTCAAAAGTCTCTGATATAAAAGATGAAGCATGGCTGAAGAAAAAGTAGAGAGCTTTCCTGAAAATCTTTGAAGGAGTGTACAACCAGTGAGGAATTCCTCAATGCTACATACACTCAAAGAAAGAGAGAAATAGCCTGAGCCAAGAAGAAGCAAGCAAAAGCGTCTCAAGCATTCAAGCCTTCAAGCTTTCTTTTCTCTCTTCATTCTCTCTCTGAGCTCATTGTAAATCTGGGGGAGAGTTCTTGACTGTGACCTATTTCATAGTGTTCATCTTGTAATAGCTCTTAGTCTGATCTTTCTTTTCTAAGAAAGATTTCTGTCCAGCTGTAGGACTGTATATAATGTAGAACCTAGCTAGGAGTTTATATCTAGCAGAACCGCACTGGGGTTTGTACCAGGAGGTTTGTTTCTGAGCCTGTAAAAGAAGTGGGTTGCCTTCTTGTCCGGGAAAGAGAAGAAGACCAGCTGGGGTGCTGGGTGTTGTAGTGTCCTTGAGGGGGACGGTACCCTTGGTTAGTGAAATCTCAAGAGGTTGCTTGGGGACTGGACGTAAGACTTCTATGTGGGAAGGGTCAAACCAGGATAAATTCTTTGTCTCATTTGTGTGATTGTTTATTTGCTTCTCCACTGCTACTCTTTATCACACTAAACTAACCAAACCTTCCAATGATATTTTTCTATTTTAAATTTCTGTTTCAGATTGCAGAAAACCTATTCACCCCCCCCCCCCCCTCTAGGTCAACTTGATGTCGTACCAAAAGGGCCAACAAGTTGACCTCTTCGGGCATGAAGTGGGTGGAGGTCAGTAACTTAGGGGACCGTGCTTTCTTCTGGGAACATCCAAACATGGGTAATATGGCGTCATGAAGTATCCTGTTCGACATCAAGAGCTCGGCATTGGGGTCCTGGAATGTCCTGTTCGGCATCAGGAGCCGGGGTTGCAGCGAACTGCATCTATTTCATCGATGATTCAGATCACGGTACCATATTCAAGTTCGATCTGACCGACGGGGATGTCCTGGCCAAGCATACCCAAGCCTTGGGCAGAAGTCGCATGGATTAACATCCTTGAGTGTTCTTGAAAATTTCATCCCTTTAATTAATTTGTCTTCTTCATTTCCTGGCATGAGTTAATTGATTTCCTCTTCGCTCTTAATGCTAGCTCTCATTTGGAAGTTTCTCACACAGATCGATGCTCCCTCTAGAACCATATTTTTTCTCCATATGATGTGCTCTAAGACAATCGGTTGTCTCCCCCTTTGGTACACACAGGTTATAAGGTTTTCAAAGACCGTCCATATACCTTTTGTGCATGGTTCCTTGACCGATCCTTTTAACGTAACTGTCCAGAAGAAGACATGACAACGTACGTGTAGCTGAGCAACCCAATGGAATCAATCTGAGAGTTAAATCATGGAAAAAGTTAATAATTATCTTCATCAGCTAGGAGGTCCTCCCCTTTCTTTGTCCACAGCCTCAGGTGTAAACAGGGAGGGATGTCCAGAACTCATGCTTGAGGTGAGGTGAGGTGGATGCGTGCGCGTGTGCGTGTGCGTGTGCGTGCGAGAGAGAGAGAGAGAGAGAGAGAGAGAGAGAGAGAGAGAGAGAGAGAGAGAGAGAGAGAGAGAGAGAGAGAGATGATGATGGTGATGATGATGATGATGTGAATTCAGCACATGCATGGACGAGAGAGATGATTAATTGCTGCATGCCTCGGCCTCCTTAAAGAGGAATCCATGATACACTTAAGGAGGCCAAGGCATGCCTTGACCCTGATCAACATGGTATTTGAATTTGTAGGTGCAGCTGATAATCACATGCATCCCACTGCACAGTTGCGCTTAATTATCTGTGTGCGCGTTTCAGTGCCAACTAATTCAATTGTCCCGGAAACTAGTTCACTAGCTAGCATGCATGCTCTTTTTTGACATCAAATCAATAAAACACGTGCACATCATCATTTATCGGAAATAATATAGTAAAGAAAGGGTTGTGGGTGCATATTAGAGTATTAAAAGTTGTGTCAAAAGCATGTTACTAAACTATTTTCCCTTATCCCACGCAGAAAATCGCCATCTTGCTGGCCATAGTGCACGGACATGGCATTTAATTAGAGACTCTCAACAAAGGTTTTTTTAGGTAAATGTGTGGTGGCGGGGATTTTATAATATACATTGGAAGGCCTTCATCATCCAGTCACTCCTTATATATATACACATCAACTTTATTTTTCCAAGTTAAAATGAAAATTCTTGTAATTAAGAGAAATATCAGATTGCAGGGTATTACTTGAAATTTGTATAATTAATTTGAGGGTAACCTGCAAAAATCCCAAACACGAAAGATATACATATCGCTTCACTCTTATGATCCAATACTCGTGGATTTGTTCATGGCATGGAATACCGCCGTCAGCTTGCTCCTCTGGCGCATATATATCCCGCAGGGCGCCTGCTTAATCATATATAACTAGTTATGCACGCTATTTGTTTATAAAATATTAAGATGATAAAATTATTATTTATAAAATTATAATTTTATTGTAAAAAATTACATTATATAAAACATAGTAAAATATATGAAGATGAATAGAATATCTAAGAAAGATGAATAGTATAAGAGAATAAGAATATACAATAAAGACTTTCTGTTCGTGCAAAGTAACAATATTTAAATCTTCAAGAGCATATGTCAAAAAGTTGGGAGCAATATTTAAATTTCATAATCTTGAGAGTATAAAATTAAACTTTAAATATTTCTAAAAAACCATTTAAAGTTTTCCTAGAAACTAATTGTCATTGAGATGTCTTAACAGATACATGCCAACAACATCAAATGCAAGAAAATCACCCACCTAATAAATGGAAAATGATGACCATCTATATGTGACTGTAGGAGCTAGTGAAGATCTCACATCATAAGATTTATAGATGTTGAAATAACAAACGCTCTTACAGTAACGTATAGATGTTGAAGAAAGAGAGATAGTGGTGAGGGGGGATAGGAGATTTTTTAGATTTAAATAAATAATTTTATAATTAGTATAAGTATATTTTTTATTGGGCAAAATCAAAATTAAAATAATTTTAATTACATATCTCCAGAAAATGTTAGAATAATATGAAGTGTTTGATAATGAAATAGAAATATAAACTTACTGTAACTGCGTAGCTACAGTAACATACGTACTGTAGCTACATTACATATTACAATTCTTTATGTGAATATTTTGTTTCAAATATTATTTATAAAGATGTATAATATCATGAATGGAACATAGTAAAAAAAAACTAACTCTAATAGAACAATCTATACAAAACCTCTAATACAATTGTTTCCTAAAGTCTTTTGACTCTTTATAAAGCTTTCATATTGTAATGTATACCACAAACTGAAATCTAGAGAAGAAAAAAACATGGGAAGATGCTTGGCACGTAAAGATTAATGCATGCATTTGTGATGTATCGCTGCAAATATGAAAGCAATTTTTAATATGTATTATAATAGAATGTTTAATTTTCAGCAGGAAACCATTGTATTTGGGCATAATATGAATGAAAGTATAAATATTCAAAAATAACGGGAATTTGATTCCCGGTCCATTCTAGAATATGTCGGTAATTTTTAGTCCAGACAGCTTTACATTTTAATGTCCGGTCCTTTGTTGTCTCAAAATTAATTTTCAATCCAAAATAGATGGAAACCGTCAAAGATGGTAACAGTCTATTGATTGTCTACTGAAATACCCTCCTTAGTGGATGTATATTACATGGCTTGCCACTCTTTTAATTTGCCTGCGACTGCTCCCAGAGCTCCATATGGTGCTACCCCTTCCCGCCCCCGCCCCCACTGAGCTTCTTCCCCGAGGACAGCTCCTCTGGCCCCAGCCTCTCCCCCTCGTCATCTCCCTTATCGGCATCCTCGCCAGCGCCCTTCTCCTCGCCAGCTACTACCTTATCATCCCAGGTACTGCGCGGCCTCGGATTCCGGCGGCGCCTAGGGCAGGACGACGACCGGGGCGCCACCGACGAGGGGGCGAAGCCCTCCGCAGCGACGCCTGGCAGCAGCCGCGCCCGCCTCCGCCGGGGGCGGCCTCGAGAGTGGATCATCAGGAGGATCGCCGTGTGCAGGTACAAGAAAGGGGACGGACTGGTGGAGAGCACGGACTGTTGGGTGCCTCGGTGAGTTCCGGGACGGTGAGAGCCTGCGGCTGCTCCCCGACTGCCTCCACGCCTTCCATGTCTCCTGCATAACACATGGCTCAAGTCCAACTCAGCTGCCCCCTCTGTCGCGCCAACATCGTGTACACCTTTGCCCCGCCATCACCATCCCGGCCGCCGCCGCCGCCTCCTCCGCCGGGATCAACACCTCCTCCGCCAAGGAGCACCCCACCGGCGCCGGAGATACGACACGACGCAGAGCTCGCCCAAGATGCAGAAAGGGGGATAGCAGGAGAACGAAACTGCGGCGTTGAGCGCGGAGGAGCCCCCGTGCGGAAGGATCCCCCCAGGATGCGTGGTGAATCAAGAGGTTCGGACGACAAACATGCGGCGATCGAGTTGTCGGAGGAAGGTATCCAGCAGGATGCGCCGCAACGAAGCCTGGCCTCCGTCGCCGATTGTGCTGCGAATAAACTCGGAGGGCGGTCCCTCGAGGGCGAGGAATGGCGGTGCCATCGTGGAGGAGTGGGGTCGTCGAGGGGTTTCAGGGCGGAGCAGCATGCTTAGAAGTCCGTGAGTAATGAGGGGTATTTTGGGATTTTAGAAACCTTCACCAGCGGTGTGAAGTTTTTGGTTCTAAAATTACAAAGTTAACAGTCAATGGATCTAACATTAATTTTTCTGGTCTTTGGACTGGAAATTAATTAATTTTATTAAATTGGACCGGATATTAATTTTCCCTCAAAAATATGATATAAACGACATGTGCACGATTGTTGCTCTGTGACGGCGTGCGGGCTCACGGCGGGGCAGGCGTGTGGGCTTGCGGCAGGGCTGCGTGCTGGGGCGAAGAGGGCGTTGCGGCGAGCAGCAGAGCAGGGGGTTGCGGTTCTACTGCCCCTACCTACTAAGGCTTTTCACACTGTTGTCGAGGTAGGCGAAGAAAGGGGGGCAAAAGACACAAAGTCGGTGCCGATTGTTGCTCTGCACGAAGTGTCAGGTGTCCTCTTCAATGTCTGCATGCTTCAACAAAGACTACATAAAAAGCAACCCAAGGAAGCACGATGAAAGAAAGGGGGTAGTGCGAATGGAAGTGTAGATCACCTGTCCGATATTGCCATTGACGAACATGTTCCAGCGCTCAGGAGGTTTCGATTGGCTCCTGTGGCCCCATGAGATTTTGTGGAGGCAAGGTTCATTAGAGGCAGTGCAAGGGCCTATTACCGCTGTTTGCTTCGTGGCGAGGTGTGGACGGACAGGAAGCAGGACAGGGCTCCGCGCATGCATGAAAAAAAAAATGGATAAGAGCTAATTTTGAGAAGGATGACGGAAGGACGGCGAGGTGTGGATTTTCTTGCATAGCTATCCATCTAAAATGGTAATACGGCTAGACTTCCTTGTTATAGGAATCGAGCTCATTTGTTGAAGCAAGGCTGCATTTTTATGCTTTCCTTATAAGGATATGTACAAATCGTTTAAATGCGAATTTAGATGATAGCTTGCTGCCTATGTTTTGTGAGTTTGCAGGTATGAAAGCTTGTGGCATTTAGATGGTCCATGGTCGAGGTTGGTTTGAGGTGATTAATTAAAAATTATTTTTGCAGAAAAATCAGAATCCCGCACTTGGGAAGGTTAAGATTTTTATTTATCTTTAAAAGAAAAAGAATCGGTGAAAGGTTGCCAAACTTTATCCGGATTCTTCTTAAATGCATGTCATTTCCTTGTTTAAAGTATAAATAGATATGTTAGAATAAAGTATCGTGGTACTAATTTAAGAAGGTGAATAATTCATCTTCCTTCAATTGCTTTGCCGTGGAGGATAGCATATGTCATGTTTAAAAGTTGTTTTAAGTTTTAAATTTTTAGGGGAATGTTTAGGCATCTATATTTCTATTTTTATATCAAGAAAATTTAGACAGGAATTAGAGTGGTCTGGTGTTGCCCGTGGCAGCACCAACACTGAGAAATATTATATTACTAGATAACTACCCGTGCGATGCACGGAAAGTTTTTAGATTTAAATATATCTTAATATATATATAATATATATATTAGTAAGATTTAAAAAATTATAAGTGATATAAAATTATTACGGATAGTCATTTCTTAGTGGTATAAAACTGCAAGTAGTTGTCTTACCATTGGTATTTTTAGACTTGCTTTGGAAGATTTAGTAAGATTTTAAAAATATAATGGGTAGTCATTTTTTAGTGGTATAAAACTGTAATTTAAAAAAAAATTGTGCAAGATTGAACATGTCGAGTTTAGAAAGTTTCTTCACAACTTTAGGTGAGAGACTTGCCTTATTAAAATAGGTGCATAAAAGAGTGAGGTAGGAAATGTATTTTTGAGTTTTTGCGGAATAATTTGTCCTGGTGTTGCCACGTGGCAGCCTCAAGACTGAGAATTATAATATTAGTATAGACTAGTTGAAAACTCGTGCGATGCACGGTAGTTGTTTATAAAATATTAATATAAATAAAAAATATTATTTATAAAAGTATATAATTTTTATTACAAAATTGGTTAAACTAATAGGAAAATTAATTTTGTTCTTAAAACAAAGGAAGGTGGACTGCACGAAGGTAGGCTTAAAATTAATTTTTTCTAAAAAGTTATGATCTGCTCGTTTTAGCAAGATTTTTTAGATGGTGAGTATCTTACCTGTTTAGAAAAATTCTCTTCGTTGATTTAGGTGACAATTAATGTTTGAGACTTGCCTTACGGAGGTGTGTTAAAGTTGATAGATTTATTATTTTATGTTAGCTGCTATATGTTAGGTTTGTTTAGCCAGATTTTGCTTAACCATATTTAGATGCGATTAGATAGATTTAGTGGGGAGGTTTAGGCGGAAAAATTCTACTTCTGGTGCTGCCACGTGGCTGCTCCAGAACTGAGTTTTATTAGAATAGTATAGATATATATAAGATAGAAACCACTGCCATCTTTTGCATTTACAATTTAAAAAAAAAAATTAACAACTATGTTTTCAAAAATTTTGGCAAGATAGAAATCGGTGTTTGGCAAGATATTTTTTGACAAGATAGAAATCGGTATGAGGAAAATTTTATGGTAGCTAGTTGAGGCTTCTCTGTTTCCAAATTTATGTGCAATATTTAGCAAGGTTTAGTATGTCGATTTAATAAGATTTTTTCATGGTTTTAGGTAGGAGGCTTACCTTCTTAATATATAGCTATGTTAAAGGAGGAGATGTATTTGTGAGTTTTGAAAAAATATTAAATATTCTGGTGCTGCCACGTGGCAGCACCAAGACTGAGAGAAATAGTTTATGCGGGAAATAAGTTATTTTGGTGCTGCCACCGTGTACATCTAAAATTGAGTATTATTTGAGTATTATTAGTAGGTACTATTTTGAAAACCCTGCGATACACGTTAGTTTTTTTAAAATATTAAGATAAATAAAAATATTATTTATAAAAGTATATAATTTTTATTATAAAAATTTTGTTAAATTAAATAGAGAAAATTGTTATTAAACAAGGGAAGGTGGACTACACGAACGTAGGTTTAAAATGTTTTTTTTTTCTAAAAAGTATGGTCTGCTCGATTTAAAAAGATTTTTTAGATGGTGAGTATCTTACCTTGTTTAGAAAGATTTCTTTGTTGATTTAGGTGACAATTAATGTTTGAGTTGCCTTACGGGAGGTGTGTTAAAGTTGATAAATTTATTATTTTATGTTAGCTGCTATATGTTAGGATTTGTTTTAACCAGATTTTGCTTAACTATATTAGCTGTAATATAGATAGATTTAATGGGGAGATTTAGGCGGGAAAACTCTACTTCTGGTGCTGCCATGTGGCTGCTCCAAAACTGAATTTTATTAGAATAGTATAGATATAGAAGTATATAGATATAAATATGCTTGATGCTCGGTGACTTGGAACAACGTGGTGGAGCAACTAATATATAAAATTTTGAAATTATTAGACAGTGGACATGCAATAATATTAGGAAGTAGAGGTGTTTATTGCATTCATCTAACAGTTATCCTGTGAGTACATAACTATTGTTCCCCCGTACACTCGGCAAGTATATATGCCTAGATATACCCATCTGATCCTAGTAATTAAAGACAGCATCATACGTACGTACTTTATTATTCCACATGTACACATGCATACTCCAAATACAGGGTACGGTTGCATGCATGCACATACATAGAAGACCTCTTCGCAGCTGTTCTTTCGTTCCGGAGTTATAATCTAGAATACACCGCCGCCTCCACCAGCTCCACCTTCGCCGCTTCCATAGCCTCCGCCCTTCCCTCCTCCGAAACCGCCACCAGAGCCGCCACCTCCTCCGTATCCTCCACCGCCGCCCTTCCCTCCTCCAAAGCCACCACCAGCAACCCCTCCGCTACCAGCTCCACCGCCACCTTCTCCACCTCCAAAGCCCCCGCCGGCGCCCCCTCCACTGCCGGCTCCGCCACCTTCACCTGAACCACCGCCTCCTCCTCCCCCACTACCTTTCCCGCCTCCAAAACCCCCACCGGCACCGCCGCCACCAAACCCCACCAATGCCTCCGCCACCGCCATGGCCTCCTCCCGAACCGCCACCTGCACCACCGCCAACGCCTCCACCTGATCCGGAGCCACCACCAATGCCACCGCCGGAACCACCGCCAATGCCTCCACCTCCTCCAGAACCACCACCTACGCCTCCGCCACTGCCTTGGCCTCCGCCAGAACCACCACCAAGTCCACCGCCAATGCCCCCACCTCCTCCAGAACCACCACCGACGCCTCCGCCACCGCCTTTGCCTCCTCCAGAACCACCACCTACTCCTCCGCCACTGCCTTGACCTCCGCCAGAACCACCACCAACTCCACTGCCAATGCCGCCACCTCCTCCAGAACCACCACCGACGCCTCCTCCACCGCCTTTGCCCCCTCCAGAACCACCACCTACTCCTCCGCCACTGCCTTGACCTCCGCCAGAACCACCACCAACTCCACTGCCAATGCCGCCACCTCTCCAGAACCACCACCGATGCCTCCTCCACCGCCTTTGCCCCCTCCAGAACCACCACCTACTCCTCCGCCACTGCCTTGACCTCCGCCAGAACCACCACCAACTCCACTGCCAATGCCGCCACCTCCTCCAGAACCACCACCGACGCCTCCTCCACCGCCTTTGCCCCCTCCAGAACCACCACCTACTCCTCCACCACTGCCTTGGCCTCCACCAGAACCACCACCAGCTCCACCGCCAATGCCGCCACCTCCTCCTGAACCACCACCGACGCCTCCTCCAGAACCACCACCAGCCCCACCGCCAATGCCGCCACCCCCTCCAGACCCACCACCGACGCCTTCGCCACCGCCTTTGCCTCCTCCAGAACCACCACCTACGCCTCCGCCACTGCCTTGGCCACCGCCAGAACCACCACCAGCTCCACCGCCAACGCCGCCACCGATGCCTCCGCCAGAACCACCACCTATGTCTCCGCCTTTACCTCCACCGTAACCGCCACCATGGCCTCCACCTCCTCCGGAACCACCACCAACTCCACCGCCAGTGCCGCCACCTCCTCCAGAGCCGCCACCGATGCCTCCGCCAGAACCACCACCTATGCCTCCGCCTCCACCTTTACCTCCTCCGTAACCTCCACCATGGCCTCCACCTCCTCCGGAACCACCACCAGCCCCCCCTTCTCCACCGATGCCTCCTCCAGCACCACCCCCAGAGCCACCACCAATACCGCCACCTCCACCTGAGCCTCCGCCACCACCTTTCCCTCCACCGCCCCCGCCACCGAAGCCGCCACCCTTCCCGAACCAACCACCACCATGGTGGCCACCGCCCAGGAAGACATCCTTCTCGAGACGCCGGCCGTCAGCGACGCCGGCAATAAGGACCAACGCCATCAGCGTCAAACCCAACACCCCCACACACTTCACAATCATCTTTCCCATCTTCACGTACGAAGGGAAAGAGATCGAAGGAAGAGAGAGAGAGAGCGCGCTGGCTGTAGTGCAGAAGAAGCGAGGGACGACGATGGTGTATTTATAGTTTATAGGGGGGAGACTATAGGTAGTAGCTAGCTGGGTTTCACATTCACATATGAACCTACCACCCCCGAACTCTTTGCCACTGCTGCGCTGCTTCCTCTCTCCGCGTCTCAGGTGGTGCTCGATCAAGCTATCTCATCTAGATCTCCCGCGCGCCTTCTACGCTACACGTCCTGTGATCAGGGATAGGGTTAGGTCGTCCCGGCACGAGAGCTAGACACGTATACACATCAACATCTTGATTACACTAGCAGACAGATCTGAGGTGGCTGCAGTCTACAATGTAAAAATTATCGACATAATTAGAGGATTATTTTCACACAAAATTCCAAACTCAAATTTGATGTCCTCGTAGATTTGGAAATCTATCTTTAAGGTTGGGTGCAAGCCAAGTAGGTGCCTCATCAAAGCCCACAAGATCTGACCTTTGTAGGTGTACACTGTGGAGTAGTTGGATATCCTCTTCCTGACGGTGCCGAGTAGCCTCTTAAATGCCTTAACCTGTTCCCTCAACTACCTTTAGAACGAACTTGTCTCGCCGGCCCCTCTCTCTTGCTTGCACGTACCTAACCACTTACGTGTGCATGCACGCATGCATGGGTCATAGGTCTTTGTCTTCCTTGCTAAATGCCCACCTCTTTCCTCTACCATGAGCTGTACCGCGCGATCCCCCCCGGATGAGATCTAACATGTCCGATCGACCTCCTAGATCCTGTCGACAACCATTTTATGACTGACGTCTGTATCTCAAAACTTGAATGAAAGTAGTTGCGGTGCAAACCCAGCCAAATCTGAACAGTGAAGACGACCTGTACATATATGATTTATCTGTAAAACATGTAAGAGAGAGCAGTCTTTACTTGGCACGTACTCTAATTGCGAGGGAAGATATATATCTTGGGTCTTAATATCTAGATACCGAAATAAGAGTAGTCTCCAGTTTGCGTTCTCTGTCTGTTTGGAAACATGGCGAACAATGTGGAACAGCTGGAGAGATCACCTTCAAAAGTCCACATTATGACGACGGACACGGTCTCTCTGTCTGATGGTGCAGTGCTGCCTCTTTAATGTGGCTATATATATCCATACTGCTCAACTACTTGTAAGAATCGTACAATTAGACCGAGTTGGATCCAGTCGATACTCATACGTCATAAAGAGTATTGCTTAAAGAAATGATATAAAGGTCTGGATTGGGAAGGGGATACCTGGGTAAATATTTTTTATCTAGGGATAAACTTTTCATCATATTTTGGGGAGGAGAGTGAGTTTATCCAGAGATATCCCTGAGATATTCCTAGATAACTCAAGTTATCTCTGAGTAATATAATTTTGTCCCACTTTATAGGTAAGGCAGGGGTGGATAACTCTTTTTTCTTTTGAAAATAAAATAAAAAATTATTATTAAATTTTAAATATTAATTTATTATATATCTCTTAAAATCATAATTTTTTAATTTTTTTTAAAGAAGATAAGTTGAGTCAAAAAAATTTCTTGACTCAAAAAAATAAAAAGTTAAATAATCTACCCTAAGTAAACTAAATCAAGTGCTAACATGTGGTAGGACAAAAAAAAGTTAATGGATCCATGATTAATCTACCATTAGGTAGATTAGTCAGGTATACCAAAGTGAGTATAGAGGTTTTCTTTGGAATTTAACGGTTGTCTGTGTAGAACAACAGCAAGGTAAGGGTGTTAACAGTAGCTAGTAGCTAGATCAGATAAAAGTTATGTTGCTATTATACTGTCTCCATCATAATGAACCTACGACAAATTAACCACGTACCAATTTAATAACAGTGCCCTCCTGCAACTCATGTGCTCTCTGCATCCCTACAATACTGTGTTCGAAACGGTGAAACAGCTGGAAAGGCCAGGGGCGAGTCCACATATGGCATTTGAAGCGTTTAGGACACTCAGCTGACGGTGTATAGTTGCCCTCTTGTCTGTGAACTTGTCCGCATCACTCAACTACTTTTACTTATGATGCATGGGTTTCCATGTCTGTCGGCAAGTACGTGCAGGTACGTACCCTAGTTATGAGCTGTACCACATCGCTCTGCCAAAAGATTTGTACATGGGATACTTGGAAGCTTGTAACTGGAGACTGAATCCAGGGTGTTACTAGACGCTGTGGCTTTCATGTTGAGTACAGCTTTTGGCATTCAAAAGCTTATAAATGATCGGTAGATTTTTATTTTTATTTTCATCCGTTCCTCGTAAGAGAATAATTTAGTGTACTTTAGTTTTATATTTTGTATTTTTACTTCTCCCTTCTCATAGAATGGATATGTTATGTTCTCTTTTCATTAGATGTGTTGTGTTCTCTTTTCATTGGCCAATGAAAAAAGAAAAGTACAAATACAAAATGTAAAACTCTTCTCATAGAATGGATGCGTTGTGTCCTCTTTTCATTGGCCAATGAAAAGAGAAAAAATACAAATATAAAGTGTAAAACTCAAATATATTAAATTCTTCTCCTTTCATAAAGTAAAAATTACATGTAAAATGAGTCTTATATTTGTGTATACATGCATACTGATCCTACTCCTTTATGCGAATTACATTGTCACGAAAAATCATATATATCCTAGACTATATATTGTGAAGGTATCCAAAAGAGTATCTTTCATTGTTTTCTTCTGTGTTAGTTAGTACTCCTTAAGAGATATTGACGATTTGTTAACAAAAGTAATGGAAAGGTATTCATTCAAATTAGTTTCACTTTAAGTTTATATTCATGCAAGAACCACATCCGGCCGTATGCATGCGGATTTTGGCTGTCTTCACTTCCCATCAATAGCGAATAATAAGGGTATACATATAGATGGGCTAGTTTAGCCAATGTGAATGAAGTTTGTCTTAACTCTTCAGAATTCTCCACTAAAGAGTTTACTTAGTACACATCTAAAACTGCACCATCTTCAGATAGATTTGCATAAA
Source organism: Colocasia esculenta (assembly GCA_014218235.1). Lineage (NCBI taxonomy): Eukaryota > Viridiplantae > Streptophyta > Magnoliopsida > Alismatales > Araceae > Colocasia > Colocasia esculenta. The sequence continues at coordinate 49,916,520 of CM024763.1, read as the reverse complement.
ATTATTCTTGCAAGCATTAGACTACGAAAGTAACGTGGTCGAAGAAAACGCACCTCTGCAGTGCGCTGTTAGTACTTCCAGCCCAGAAGCCCAGTGGGCTACGGGGTTGTTCATGCAATCCATTAACATGACCACTGACGGTGCAACTTATCTTTCTCTTACTTCCCATCAAATTAAAAGAGGACCTTACTAGAAAGCTGACGCCAGATACCGACGGCCGGGAGCAATCCAACAGCGAGTTGTAAAGGCTACGAAAGTGTGTTAGGCAAAGGCTTTAATTGCCCAAGCTTGATCACACATGTGAGTTAGGTTGTGCTCAACTCTTGTGGCTCTCCTCTTTTAAACCCATCGATCCAACTTAGTAAGGGTTATGTTCGGATGCATGTAACCTATGAACACACGTTTCAACCATATTTCTATATATCCTATTTGTAGGTTCTCCATAAACATAAGCAAGTTTCTAATTAATGAACATTTTCATAGAAAAGCTAGCTAGACCGCCGGGTCTCCTTCATGAACCAACTCAGAAATATAGGTTTATGAAAAATGTATTGAAGGAAGATTCTGTTTCTTTTACCTTCTGTATATATTTGTTTCTCGACCATCGGACATAGCAGAGGATGAAGGACAAAGATCAAGAAGCCCATCATGAAGATTGAGCAAGGGATGGCGGCGTAATCCCAGAGTCGAGGGGTTGTCATTGAGAGACCATCACTGACCAGGGTGGAGAGGAGTGGGGATCATCTCAGTACATAAAATATTGAGGGGACTCCATCAATATTAGAGGAGTTTTTTTTACAAAAAAACTTCTTTTGTCAATAGAAGGTGGGGTGGGGGTGAGGGTGTGAGAGGATTTTTTGGTAAAAAAACTCTCTCACACTGAAGAAGTCCCCTCAGTATTATGTACTGAGGGGATCTCATCTTAGGTGGAGAGGGACAGCAACCCCGCCCATTGCCTCTATTGGCGCAGCTCCTGTAGCTTCTGCTTGCATGTTATTTTCCCCTCTCTGCTCCTCCTTTAGGTAGGCGTATAGTTGTCCTAAAGATCATGCACTTACTTTCAAATCTTCTTAGGAAGGAAAGATAAGTTCACTTTTTATTATAGTGGTTATTTATAGGGAAAATTAATTGCAGATCTCTGTCATTATTCCTATTAGAAATGTCTATGCAAAAAAAATTCAAGTACTTTTATAGGTGTTAATTTCTAATCCCTACTTATTGGGATCTATATTAGACGATTCTCGAGTGACGTTTTTCATCTTCTGGCCGTGAGCAACTGTTACTTTAAAATTTTTCAACTTTTACTTTAACACTTCAAACTTACACTTTAAGTCATATCAACAGTTACTTTAAGTCTCACATACTTTAACTCACTATCACCCATACTTTAACAACTCTTACTTTAATACCTTAGAGCTTAGATTTTAAGTCATGTCCACAATGACTTTAAGTTTCACACATTTTACCTCATCATTTTGACCATATTTTAATGGCTTCAAACTCTTACTTTATATCTTTGAACTTAGACTTTAAGTTATGTCAACAGTTATTTTAAGTTTCACACACTTTAACTCATTATCGCTCATACTTTAACAACTTTGAACCCTTATTTCAACAATTTAGAACTTAGATTTTAAGCCATATTAATAGTGACTTTAAGTCCTACACATTTTAACTAAACGTCGCACATACTTTAGTGACCTCAAACTCTTACTTAACGTTTTCAAACTTTTACTTTAACAACTTAAACTTAGACTCTCAATATGTTAACAGTGACTATAAGTACTACACATTTTAAATAACTGTCAGACATATTTTAAAGACCTCAAACTCTTACTTTAACGCATTCGAACTCTTACTTTAATATCTTTAAACTTAGACTTTAACTAGTTATGTCACTAGTGACTTTAAATCTCACACACTTTAACTCACCATCGCACATTTTTGAGTGATTTTGAACTTTCACTTTAATATCTTCGAACTTAGACTTTAAGTCATGTTAATAGTCACTTTAAGTCTCGCATACTTTAACTCACCGTCACATATATTTTAACGACATATCGAACTCTTACTTTAACACATTCGAACTCTTACTTTAACACCTTCAAACTTAGACATTAAGTCATATTAGCAGTGACTTTAAGTCTCACATACTTTAACCCAACGACATACATATTTTAACGACTTCGAACTCTTACTTTAACATCTTCGAACTTAAACTTTAAATCATGTCACCCGTGATTTTTAAGTTTCATACATTTTAACTTACCGTCACACACTCTTTAACGACTTCGAACTCTTACCTTAAAGACATACAACAGTTACATATGTGATAGATTGTGTAATATAGAAGATTAAAATGAAACTATAAATTATTAAAGTAATAAACACTTTGTCTTACTGTAAGATATGTAAATGGTTGAAGTAACAGAGAAGATCAATCTCTCTGTTAAAATACACCTATGGATGTTGGGTCAAAAGTGGTTTATGAGGGGCAATTTAAGAAAGGGATAAAGAAACACAAAAGTTTGATAAAGTAAAAAGGTTCATAAAAAGGTGTGCAAGCTTTGTCTCTTATGTAAGGGCTTAGTCCCACATGAGAAATCTCTAATGAGATGTAGGGCTTCATAACCCCAAGTGTCCATGAGACTATGTCTTATAGACAAATGTGGGGGTATGTTAGACCATATCACACACGCGCGCCGCCGGGTAGGGCCGGGCTGGGCGGGCGTGCGCATGTGATGGCATGGTCATGTCGGCTTGCCTTGGAACTTTTTTGCTTCTTATTTTTGCGTTTTTCCCTTTTCTTGGAGAGATTGGGCCGGTTCCCTGAACTGGCACATTGCCTTGGCTCTTGCGGGCGTGGGATGTCTCATATAGCGATTAGGGTCTCCCTAATCGCAGTTACTGGTTCTGACAAGTCATTTGACTCCCCGAGGAGGAACCATTCGTTGCGCTGCCGCTCTCTCTCTCACCCCTTCGCTGTGCCGGACTGCTCACCGGTGAGGTCTTCGTCGCCGCCCTCCTGTCTGGGTGCGTCTTCGTCGTCGCTCTCCGGTGTACGGCTTCCTGCAGTCGCCGTCGAACTCTCTCGTCAGTGTTCAGTGCATGCTTCCTTTCCTGCCCAAGCTTTCGGTTTAAGAGGACTAGGTTTCTATATAGCTTTCGTTTTATAAAATCTGTCTTGTGCGAGATCGATTTTGTGTTTCGTGGTTGTACTCTGGGAGAAGGTCACCGAACCCCAATCGCACCGTATAGTGGGGGCGATACTTTCTCTAAGGCGAGTTCCATTATGGAACGCCTCCACAGTCACGTTTCCATTTTTAATTATTCTGTAATTGCCATGCTTATGATCAAATATCATGATTATTTCTGCTTTCGAGGTGTGCCCATGAACATGTACTTCTTATTGTGTTTGCCATACAGTTGCACTGATTTACATGTTGGTGAATTGCCATGCTTTATGCCATATTCTCACTTGTGGAGGCTTTTTTTGCTTGGGCCGAAACCCGTTGGGCCTACACTTGAGAGGGAAGAAGACGGTCGCCAGTAGCGGACGAAGATCTGCAAAAACTAGAACAGGATCAGGGGGGCCCGATTGAAGAACCGGGGAGAACCCTCCGATGCTTAAGTCAGCGAAGGATGTGAGAGAAAGGGGGTTCTCGTGTGTGGAGCGTAGGGCTTGTTTGAGCAAGGGTATCTTGGATCACGTACCTCTGCATGGGGGCTTACCAGTGCCTTTTATAGGCTGGAGTGCTTAGGGAGAGGGACGGAACGTCCCTGATCAATGCCGCAAAGGGCGCGCCTGTTAGCGTCCTCCGCGGGGGGTTATGCGTTGAGGCGCCCGTTGAGGAGCTGGGCACTTAACACACCACTTGATCGTGGGGAGCGCGTGGCATAGCCGTTGTAACTGCCGTTAGGTGATGAAGGGCCGCTCAGATTCGTTCGGGGAGGAAAGTACCGAACAGGTAGCCTACTCGGTGAGGCAGACCTGCTGTTTGGTATCTGGTGTCCGGGAGCATGGCTTGCTGCCAGTTGCCTGACGCAAGGAAGTACGGCCCGTCCCGCAGGAGTTTCCGGCGCAAGCCGAGCAGACCCTGCTCGGAAGGAGGGGCCTTTGTCCGAACAGGCTGGGAGGCACTCGGAGGCGGTTTCTGGGTACCGCTGGTACCCAAATGCAAGAACCGGATACGGATCCTCGAAGCTGCTCTTAAAATGCCGTGGCGCCTTGCAATAGGGTCACGTCCGCCTGCTGGACTGAGTCGGGCCATGATGGGCCCAGTGCACGATGGTGGCTAGAAATAGCCACCACACCACTGTTTTAATAACAGTCTTAGAGAAAGTATCCTTCATAGCTTCATCCTCATCGTTTAGCCCGAAAGTGGACATGTCCGGTATGCCTGCGAAATTTACAGGGCAACACTTCAAACGTTGGCAACAACGGATGAAGATTTGGTTCACAATGATCAGGTTGATCACGGTTATAGAGTCTGATCCTCCTAAAGTGATGAGGGCGATCTGCAAGTGCAACTAAGGTTGAGGAATGGAAGGAGAAAGATAGACTTGGACATGGGTGCATACTTACTGCACTGTCGGACGTCCTGTTGATGTCTATAGTTCTTCTACATTCTAACCTCAAAGGCATTGTGGGATGAACTGACCGTAAATACAATACCGAGGACCAAGGTCTGGAGAAGTATTCCGTAGGCAAGTTCCTCAAGTTTCACATATTGGAGGACAGGTCTGTTGATGACCAAACTGTCCCCATAATAAATAATTCATTTATTTATATTAATTTTGATGATAACAAAAAGTACTAATGGATTACTTGAGCCTTGAGAACAGGGAAATAAAAGAAAATGAAAGTTCAAGACAATCAGGTAAGTCTCATCTCACATTCTGTCCAAGTCTTTGTATCGACTTCTTTGATAAGCAGAACGATTTCCTCTCTGACCGGAAAATTCAAAACAAATCGATACCGTAACAATCTTTAGAACCCGTAACGACTTGACTGTCGTAACGATTTCTTTAGACCTCGTAACGATTTCTTTAGAAACCTGTAACGACTTGACTGTCGTAACGATTTCTTTAGACCTTGTAACGATTTCTTTAGAACTCGCAACGACTCTCTAGCCGTAACGATTTCTTAGACCTCGTAACGATTCTTTAGAACTCGCAACGACTTTCTAAGGCGTAACGATTCTTTAGTTCTCGTAACGATTTCTTTGATTCGCGTAACGATTTCTTTAGTTCTCGTAACGATTTCTTTGATTCTCGTAACGATTTCCTTGATTCTCATAACGATTTGCTTTGTGCAACGATTTGTTAAGACTTCTCGTAACGATTTCTTTGAAACTCGTAACGACTTGATTGCTGTAACGATTCTTTAGAGTCATAACGATTTCTTTACAGTTCATAATGACTTGATAAGTGTTCATAACGACTTGATTGCTGTAACGATTTCTTAGAGTTCATAACGATTTCTTTACAGTTCATAAGACTTGATAAGTGTTCATAACGACTTGCTATAACTCATAGCGATTTTATCATTATAATGTGATAATGCTCTGTCAAACGATTTGTCTGTTATCGCATAACGATTTCATAAGTCATGAAGGCATCGGGATTATTATATCGAATTTCTTGCGGTATCAGTATAATGCTTTTTAATAGCGTTGAAAAGTCAAAGTCATATCTCGTCTGTTGACTGCTACGCATTAAATGCTCTCTGATCGTATCCCCATGTGATAGCCCCACGAATGCGTCGTTAAACACGTGATAACAATCTCAAAATTATCGGCCTACACTAAATATTTTGACAATAGTTAAGTGGTGAGAGCCGAGTCGAATCCACGGGGAAAAAGATTTTAGAGTTGAAAACCTTGAGTTTTTAGTTAGAAAAATAGCGTGGTGATATTAGAACTAAGTTGCATTAAATAAAACTAAACTAATTAAACTAAGTAAATAGAGAGAGGTAAAGAGTGGATTAGAGACAAAGAGACAAAGTTCTGAAATTGCATTTCACTAAACAAAATGATCAATAAAGATGTTGTATACTAAACCAAATAAAGACTCAACTATCCTAAGAAAATCTGGAAATTAGATAGAGAAAGGAGAGAGAGAACGAAAGAGAGAGAGAGAATAAAAGATGAGAGAGAAGAGAGAGACGAAAGAAGAGAGAAAACAAGAGAGAGAGAGAGGATAGATAGAGAGAGAGCGGAAAAGAGAGAGAGCGGAGAGAGAAGAGAGAGGCGAGAGAGAGGAGAGAGAAGAGAGATTGGAGAGAGAAGAGAGAGAGAGAGAGAGAGAGAGAGGAGAGAGAGGCGGCGATAGAGAGGAGAGAGAAGAGAGAGGCGAGAGAGAGAGGAGAGAGAAGAGAGAGGCGAGAGAGAGGAGGAGAGAAGAGCGCCGCGGCGGCCCCTCTCTACGTGCATGCATGCACGTAGAGAAGGGAGAGGGGGCGGCGTGGCAGGCGGGCGGGGCGCGTGGCAGAGGCGCGGCAAGCGCGAGGGCGGGCTCGCACGGGCGGGAGGCGCTGGGCGCGGGGCGCGCGGGCAGCGGCCAGGCGGGCTCCTGGCGCGCGCAGGCGCGGGCTGAGGCGGCGCGATGCGCGCGCGGGCTGAGGGGGCCTGCTGCTGCTGCTGCTCTATGTGAGACCGAGAAAGAAAGAGAGAGACCAGGAAAGAGGAAGAAGGGAAGAAGAAAGAGGAGAGGAAGAAGAAGAGAAGGGAAAGAAGATGCGCAGGAGGGAGAGGGGGAGAGAAGAGGGAAGGAATCGGAGGAGAGAGGGAGAGAGAGAAAGTGAGAAAGAGAATAGTTGTGGAGAGAGAGGGGGAGGTTTTATAAAAATAGTAGAGAAAGAGAGGAAGGGGGAGAGAAGAAAAGAAAGAGAGTTTTTTAGAAAATAGGAGATGGATTTTAAAAACGAGAAAGAAAGTATTTGAAAAGAAAGAGAGAGAGGAAATGTTTTAAAAAATAGAGTCTCTCATTATTCTCTCTGGTCTAATCAAATTTATTGGCCCTTGACACTTCATTTCTTGGCCCATTAATCCTGCAAATACAACACAATAGAGATTAATCAATTATCATTTTTGCAATAAAGTGACAATGAATTTGTGTAAAATTAAGGACCATAAGATAGTAAAATAATATGATTATTATCAATAACAGCGCATTATCATGCATGCATGACAATATCTTCCATTTTTATGCTACTCTGTCTACGTACTTTTTAGACAGAAAGGAGCTTTGCTATATATTGCAATATCTGTTCCATCTGCAACTAACAATCGACGGCAGTCCTAGCTGTCCTCTATTTATTGTTGATATGCTTGCAGACATCTGACAGGATCATCTGTACAACGTTGGATACAAGATACAAGATCTAAAACATTTCTCTGGTGTGTACTAAAGGATAAAAGATGAAGATCAGAAGCTTCCTTGGTGACCAGTCTAACGTACACCAGGATAAGAGACAACGGATACTTCAACGTTCAAATTTGAATCTGAGTTTAAATAAGACTCAAGACGGAGAAGATAAGCAGAAGAAACAACGCTTGCAATTCGAAAAAAGAAAGAACACCATCTCTTCGAGTCTTTAGAAGATTGAAACAAGAGCGAAGCTTCCACTCCAACCTTGTTCTTAGCTCTTAGCTCTCAGTGATCAAAAGGAGATTTTATTTGTGAGAGCTTGTGTAGTCCTTGGAGAGAAAACCTTGTTAAATCTCTTTCTCTCTCGGGCCTTGGTAGCTTCAGCTTGTAGCTGGTCAAGCTAGAGTCTGAAGCCTGTTCCTACACCTTCTCTTCTTTAGTTGTGTTCCTTCTAGACGAAGGAAGACCTGGTGGTATCCAGGGTGGTTGTTTCCCTTCAGGTTGAAGGAAGACCAGTTGAGGCTGGGTGTAAGGATCCTTGAGGGGGATTGTACCCTTGGTAGTGAAATCTGAGGCATTGCTCAGGGACTGGACGTAGGTCTCCTGGGGAGGAGTTCCGAACCAGGATAAAAATCATTGTGTCTTGTGGATGTGGTTTTGTGTGATTGTTGTCTTATTTGCTCTAACTCTAACCTTGTTATTAAGTTGTGTAATCCTTTCAGTAAACAGGTTTTAATCAGAGATCGAATTCTTAATAACCCATTCACCCCCCCTCAGAGCTAGCTAGCTGGGCAACAAGTGTATCAGAGCCCGTCTCTTCGACAAAGAAGAAGATCCAACGATCTGAAGAGCAAAGATCAATGGCAGCCCAAAGCACTTCGAAGGTCAGTCAGTCAACAAGCCTCCCTTATTCGATGGAGAAGACTACACCTACTGGAAGACTAGAATGGAATATTTCTACAAGGTCATGAGTATACAATCTGGTCCATTGTAGAAGAAGGTGATCTTTTGGTCACAAACGCTAAGGCTCAGTGGACAGATGATGATAGGAAAAGAATATCCTTAAACTGCAAAGCCAAGAGCCATATTATGCTGTGCCCTAAGTAAGAAAGAATTCAATAGAGTTTTCAGCCTGCAAATCCGCAATGGAGATGTGGGAAAAGCTCAGAATTACCTATGAAGGGACAGACAAAGTAAAGGAGACAAGATAGTATTCTGTAGCTCAATATGAAAGATTCCAGATGCAGTCAGGTGAATCAATAACTTAGATGTTCAGCAGATTCACAGACATTACAAATGGATTAGCTGGATTGGGAAAGGTTTATGATGTACCAGACATGGTTAGAAAAGTCCTCAGATCTCTACCATCTCATGGACTCCAAAGGTAACAGCCATTGAAGAAGCCAATGATTTAAAATTAATGTCATTGAAAAGCTAATAGGATCTCTCATGGCTCACGAGATAAACATGGAGAGATTAGGAGAATCCTCCAGCAGAAGGAAACAATCAAATGTTCTCAAAGCAAGTGAAGACATTCAGAAGAATCTTTGGATAACAGTGAGGTAGCAAAGATAGTGATGATGAAGAAGCCATGCTGTCTCGAAGACTTCAGAGAATATTAGCAAAGAAAAAGAAGTATCAGTCCGGAAGAAGATTTTTCAAGAAGAACAAAGACTTCAGAAAACCAGAAGTAAAGGATCCAAAGAAAGGAGAAGTAATATGCTATGAATGCAAGAAGCCTGGACACATCAAGGCAGATTGTCCAATGCTCAAAAAAGAATGATCATAAGAAGAAGGACAACTTCAGAAGATTCAAGAAGTATAAAAAGAAAGCAATGGCAGCTGCTTGGGAGAACAGCGTGACTCAGATAGTGAGTCAAGCTCGAGCAGTGAAGGTGAAGAAGCAAACTTGGCCTCATGCCAATACCGAAGATAAGGTAACTTCTGACTCTTCCTTTGATTCATGCAATGATTCAGATTCTGATAATTTAGAAAGTGCTTTTAATGAACTTTATGAAAAATATAAAAAGTATGTAAATTACTTAAAATTAGTAAAAAATATAATCTTTTAGAAAATACAAACTCAGACCTAAAAACAGAAAATGAAGAACTTGAAAAACAGATAACTGAACATAAAAGAAGGAATGAATTATTATGTGAAAATTTAAAAGAGAAAAATAAGAAAATAAATCATTTAGAAAAACAAGAAGACTTAAGTGGCTTAAAACATAAATAGAAAGATTAATAAAGAAAATGAACATTAACAAGCACCATAAACAAGTTCACAAATAACCCTCTTCTAATGATGAGTGGAGCTAAAAGATCAACCAAGAAGAAACATGGTTTTGGTTATACTCCCTCGGAAAATGAAGAAACAAAAGTCTTTCCCAACACTTATCCAACTCCTGAATTTATATCCGAAAAGAATAAAGAACATAAAAAATTTAAATACAATCCAGTTGAAAGAATAACTAGAACAACCTGTTGTATCATTGTAACAACTAGGACATAATAAAGCACAATATCCCACTAAGAACAAAAAGTGGATAATAAAAGAAAATCAATGGTACTAACCTCTCAGGACCCAAAAGAACTTGGGTACCTAAAACTTAGTGTTTAATTTTCAGGGAAAATCAAAGCATCCAAATGGTATTTGGATAGTGGATGCTCAAGGCACATGTCAGGAACCAGAAACTTTTGTTAATCTCCAAGATGAAAGGAACATCACATATGGAGATAATGGAAAAGGCACAGTAATAGGAAGTGGATCCGTAACATCAAAGAAGATCAGTAATTGAAGATGTGATGCTGGTCAAAGGGTTAAAGCATAATCTCATCAGCATCAGCCAGTTGTGTGACAAAGGCCATCTTCAGTTCCAAGAATCAAAGTGTAGTATATTAAAGGATGGAGCAGTCATTTTTGAAGCTTATAGATAAAGAAATCTGTATGTACTCTATCTAGAAGAACTCAAGGATCAAGATGTGTGTTTGCAGCTAGTAAAGATCAATCAATAGAGTTGTGGCACAGAAGATTGGGCCACTGCAGCTTGGACGGTTTGAATAAGCTCAGAAAGAGAAAGCTAGTTGAAGGACTGCCAAGGTCAACTCTATTTGGACAGCATTTGCAAACCTTGTGCAAGAGGAAAGCACACCAAGAGCTCTTTCAAATCAAAGACTGCAGTAACCACCTCAAAGCCCTTAGAACTACTTCATGGATCTATTGGGCCAATGAGGACTACTAGTCTGGAGGAAAGAATTTTGGATTTGTAATAGTTGATGATTATTCAAGATTCACTTGGGTATCCTTTCTAGAGCACAAGATGACACATTTGACAATTTTGTCAGCTTCAGCAAGAAAGTTCAGAAAGATCAGAAGTTCACAATTGTCTCTATCCGATCAGATCATGGTGATGAGTTTCAGAATGAAATTTGCAAAGTTCTGTGATCAAGGAATTGAGCATAACTTCTCAGCCCCAAGGACACCTCAACATAATGGAATTGCTGAGAGGAAAAACAGAACTCTCTTTGGATATGGCAAGAACCATGTTATCAGAATATGATTTGCCAAGATACTTCTGGGCCGAAGCCATCACACTGCATGTTATATCATTAATAGAGTATGATCAGGCCGATTCTGAAGAAGACTGCTTATGAACTCTACAAGGGAAAGAAACCAAGATCAGCCATTTCAGAATATTTGGATGTCCTTGCTTCATCCACAACAATGGAAAAAGGGACATTGGTAAGTTGGATGCCAAATCAGATGAAGGCATCTTTATGGGGTACTCTTCTAAACCCCAAGGTTATAGAGTTTTCAATAACGTTCCTTGTTAATTGAACAATTTATACATGTTATCTTTGATGAATCTAACCCTCCTTGAAAAAAGAAGAATTAGTGACATTGATGATGCAGATGACTTGTCTGAAAAATTAAAGAATACCTCAATTAAGGACAAGAAGATCCTCCTCTGGAAGAACTGCAGCAAACTGAAATTCATATAATCTTCCAAAAGAATGGAGACATCAGAAGATCACCCTCCTGAAAACATTATTGTGATCCATCTGTAGGGGTAAGAACAAGAGGTAATGTAATTCCTTGTGATTATTTAGCCTTTGTTTCTCAAATAGAGCCTAAGACAGTCAATAAAGCTTTATCTGATGATCTTGGATATTAGCCATGCAAGATGAACTAAATCAGTTCAGAGAAACTAAGTATGGTCACTTGTTCCTACCCATCCAATCATTCAGTTATTGGCACCAAGTGGGGTGTTCAGAATAAACTGGATGAGTCCGGAATAATCTTAAGGAACAAGCCAGATTGGTAGCTCAGGCTACTCTCAAGATGAAGGCATAGATTTCGATGAAACCTATGCACCTGTAGCTAGACTTGAGGCTATTAGGATTTTACTTGCTTATGCATCTGCATTTGATTTAAAACTATTTCAAATGGATGTCAAATCAGCATTTTTAAATAGTTTATCAAGGAGGAGTTTTTGTTGAACAACCTCCAGGTTTTGATGATCCCGAATTTCCAAATCATGTATTTAAACTACATAAGACTTTATATGGTTTAAAGCAAGCACCAGAGCCTGGTATGAAAGGCTCAGTACTTTCTTATTAGATCATGGTTTCACTAGAGGTAAAGTAGATAGTACATTATTTATAAAATCTAAGGTTAAACATATACTTCTTGTGCAATATATGTAGATGATATTATTTTTGGATCTACTGATGAATCTCTTTGCAAGTACTTTGAAAAGCTTATGCAGGAAGATTCGAAATGAGCTTGATGGGGGAGCTAAGCTACTTCCTTGGATTGCAATTAAGCAAGGGAAGGATGTCACTCATATCTGTCAAGCCAAGTACACCAAGAGCTGTTAAAGAAATTTGGATTTGAAGGTGCAAAGCCATTATCAACTCCAATGAGCACATCAACCAGAATGGACAGTGATCAAAAAGGTAAAAAGGTAGATCAAAAGAATTATCGAGGTATGATAGGATCATTACTTTACTTAACCGCAAGTAGACCAGACATTTGTTTAGTGTATGCATGTGTGCTAGATATCAGACAGACCCTAGAGAGTCTCATTTAATTTCAGTAAAAAGATATTTAGATATCTGACTAGAACTCATGATTTAGGTCTCTGGTATCCTAGATCTTGTGAAATAGAATTAGTAGGATATTCAGATGCTGATTATGCTGGATGCAAAGTAGATAGAAAAAGCACGAGTGAGTGTTGTCAGTTTCTTGCAGGATGTTTAATATCATGGTCATCCAAGAAACAAAATTCAGTAGCTTTATCAACAGCTGAGGCAGAATATGTTGCTGCTGGAAGTTGCTGTACACAACTTCTTTGGATAAAGCAACAACTTGAGGATTTCGGAATTCACATCAAATCAATTCCACTATTGTGTGATAATACAAGTGCCATCAACCTCACCAAAAATCCAGTCCAGCACTCAAGCTAAGCACATTGAGGTAAGATATCATTTATTCGAGACCATGTAGCTAGTGGTAATTTAGAATTTCTTTTATAGATACAAATGGCAATTAGCAGATATCTTTTACAAAAGCCCTACCTGAAGAGAGATTTACATCTCTTAGAAGGGAATTAGGGATGTGCAATGTGTGAAAAGATTTCTGTAATTTTATTGGCACAAAAAACAAATTTTCAGATAGAAATGAATTCTCTCTCTTAACAATGAGCAAATTCGATTTGTCTACATTCTTTGACCGCTATCGTGTTAAAAGTGTTTGACCCGTCAAACGGTTTTGTCGCTTTCTGGCTTTACCGCCTTTGGCGCTCCCCTTTCCGTAAAATAATATTAATTTATTCAAATCGTTCTGAGAACGACTTGTCTTCTACCTTTACCCTTTTATCCTTTATCTGTTCACCCAAAGCCGATGCCCTAACGATTTTGGGATCGACTCTGCAACTTTCGAAGCTTTCTCCTCTTCCGCGAAGAATCCCTTCGAGAGCTTCCATCTCTTCCATCATTTCCCTTCACCAGAATCCCTTCTCCTCTACCTATGGCCGCTCCGATGATCTCCGGAAGCATAGGGGGCTACAGTGCTGAGTATCTGTCCCAAAGGAGCAAGAAAGGTTTACGTTGTGAAGTCGAAGATCTGCGGAAATAAGCAGTGGATGTTCAGAATCTTGAGAAGAGTGGCATGTCCAGTCTAGTCGAAGGTTTGAGAAGAATGCAGTGGATGGATTTTTACTTTCACTGAGGTAAGCTACCCGGACTAGTGAAAGCCTTTTTCATTTGTTTGAAGTCAGAGGCAGATGGGTCCCTTGTCTCCACAGTGAAGGCACCCAGATCAAGATAGATTGATCTATTGCATGAGTTTTTGGAGTAAGACTTCGGGTTTAGTGGCATTCACTCTGTGAATGATGAAGTAAAGGGTCTCAGAATTATTGGTCCAGGTTTCAAGCTGAAGGATGGGAAATTAGATATCAATCAGATGTCCGCATTTAATCGGTTGCTTCATTTCATGTCTGCAAAATTATAGTACCTCGTAGTGCTACATCTCTTCTTGCACTAGGGCAGATTCGACATAATGTTCTGGGCAATCCAAACAAGGAGATCAACTTGGCCGCAGTTATGATTGAGAGAATGAAGTTTGCCAGTACTCAAATCTGGGAAACAATAGCAAGCTAAATGTTTCCTTGCCTTATGCTCATCTACTCACCAAGATTTTCAAGCATTTCGGAGTAGATGTGTCTGGAGCTGTAGTAAAAAGATGGGCCAGTCTATAAGGTCCAGAAATCTGAAGAAAAATGTTTTTCAGTGCAAGATGGAATTTGGTCAAAGACCTGTGGCTGAAGGAGAAGCAATTATTGGGGATATCCCAGAAGTTCAAGAAGAAGCAGCAGTAAGAAGCAGCAGCAGAAGAAGCAGCAGCAGCAGGCAACAGCAGCAGTAGAGCAAGCAGCAGCACAGAAGAGCAGCAGCTCAGATCAAGCAGCAGCAGTTGTTCAAGCAGCAGCAGTACCAGTTGTGGCAAGCTAGGCAGAAGTTTCAGAATCACTGTTGTGGAGATTAACTCTCATTCTCCAGAAGTTCAGTTGGAGGAAGGTGCAGCTGGTGTGGCAGACTCTTGCCCACAACCTTAGTCGCCTCTATTTTAAGAGAGGTATTGGATTCATTCCCTCCACCTCAGCTCCTTCTAAAGAAGGTGGACGTGTTTGAAGAAGAAGTTATGGCATCAGGCCATATAGAAATTCAGTCTGAACCAATTGCTAATGTTGAGATACATGCAGGTACTCAACAGATTGGTCATGGAAGAAGCTTCTAACCAAGGGGAGCAAAGTATCCTTGAACCTGAAGTGTCTGAATCCGTGGCAGAAGGCCACTTGGAACAAACTGTTTTGGAGGATGCTTCTGCCCAGGTGGGCAAGAAAGTGTTGAACTCCCTACTCCTATTCAGGGGGAGCAAGTGGGCATTGAGGAATTCCACCTCCTGCCAGTGTTCCTGTTAGTGAGGCCCAAGTGCAAGCAATATCATCTTGAGGAGCCTGTCATTCAGCAAGGGAAGCAAAAGAGAGTGGCTCACAAAAGGCCAAGAAAGAGTCACAGAAAAGTAATCTGAATCCTGTTATGGCATTGTGAAGGCTCAAGGAGAGATCTTGTCATCAGTTCAGACAAGTATTCAAGACATTGTTGCCAGTCAAGCCTCAACCTCCTCAGACTTATCTTCATCAGAATGCAATGAGGTGGTTCAATAAAGAGATGTCTGATATCAAGTCAATGCTAGCAGTTCCTTCAAGGTCTAGTGGAGTTTCTCTTGGAGCTACTCAGAGCAGACCCGCAGATGTTCCTCGGCACAGGGCCTCCAGCTCAGGGCCGCAGGGCCATCAGCTTCAGGGCCAGCAGGGCCAGCAGCTTCAGGGTCAGCAGACCATCATCTGCAGTCAGAGAAGATCAAGCCAAAGGGAAAGAGCCCATGTCAGCACTAAGGCCCCTAACACTTCTAATCTTGCAACTCCAACCCTCCTCACCTTCATCTCCTTCTACAGCCCCTCCTGCACCACCAACCATAAAACATCATGTGCCTCGCACTCAACCATCTTCCTCTCTCACTACATCTCAACCCTCTTTCTCTCCTACTCCTCTCACACCTCAGGTCCTTCATCATTTTCACCCTCATCACCTCTCTCTCCCCCACTCAAGTTCACCCTCCTTCTTCCTTCAATCCCAAACACCTTTTCTATCCTCCTACTCCTCCTTCCTCTGTTACTTTTATTCCAGACAAACCTCCTCTACTTGGTATCTTTGACACAAATTTGCCGGATGACTTTGAGAGAAATACCCTTTCCACCATTCTCTTCACTGCCACTCATATCCACAGGACTGATCCTCCCAGTCCTGCCAAGAAAAAGAGGAACAATCATCCTCTGTTAGCATCTCCTCCTCCATTTCCCCTCCTCTTGGTACTCTCTTACCCTTGAACCTCACAAAAGATTCCTTTATAAGGAATATCTTCAAAAGTGCATCCTCTCCACCATTTATGGTATCCCTTCCTCAACCTTTCTGAGCACCTAAATATTGTTCTTCCTCTTACCCAGTTATCCCACTCTCAAAAATCCAAAATCTTGAGGGGACTGAGTTCAAGACTGAAGATCAGTGGGCCAATGTCAAGGGCAACAAAGCTCAATACAGCAGTACTTGACTGCTAGGGCAGAATCTATTACCCATGGAGCTCATCTCTCACTCACTCTTTCTGAGTGGTTCTTTCTCAGGCATAAGAACTTGTGGGGTCCTTTCATCTTGAAGAGATCCGCATTGCCAAAAGTTTCTAGCAGTACAGTGACTTCTGCTTCTTGAACAAACTGCCAAAGTCCAGTTCTCTCAATTCCACTCAGCTATTGTGCTGTTAAGATCCGAACGTCCAGTGAATATTCCCCTAACAGTGAATTTTGCTGATATCCGGGTTGACTCTCTAGTCCTTTTGCCAAAGCTGCACTCCAGTATTTGATTCAGATGTAGGATCCCATGCATTTGACATGTTTGCCAAGCAGATGGGTAGAATGTCAGCCAAGCAGAGCAGACTGCCCTCCTTCCTGCGGTTTATCTTCAGAGAATACCACTCTGGCCGCATCTCCTCTCAGGTTTGGGCTCCACTCTTTTTGAGTGTGAAAGGCTTACTCCCCCCTTATAGGCAATCATCTACAAGGAAACCACCTTCAGTTAGAGGCCATCAACAGTTCCTTGTTTCATCAAGATAAGCCCTCTCCTTAGCCGAAGCCTTCATGGATCTCAACTCCATAAATCATATTCAGAGAGATCTATGTTCAGTGGGCAGCTAGATACACAGCCTTTTTTCGCTCTGAAGCAGGATCTGTTAGATCAGAAGATCTTCTATCCAATCTCTTTGGATAGATTCCTCCATCGTGCCAGCTTCGGAAAAAGCACTTACTTCAGATTCATTCTGGATCCAGATCAGTATGAGAATTCCTAGATCAGCAACGGACTTTGTACATTCAAAGGGCCACCCCATCCATGGGTCCATTTTCTCAGTTGCTTCTGGGGTTTTCCAACAGACGTTTGAAGATCTTGAGATCAAGGCATGGGCTGTCATCTCACAGCATGCCTCTTTATTGTCTCCTATGTACTATCTTTCTCACACTTATTCAATCATCTCTCTCTTCTTTGTCTCACATCCTCTCTTTTTGCTTATGACAAAATGGAGAGAAAACTAAAGTCATTCTGAAAACATGTTTAATTTTTGTATGATGTTTAGTATATTTTGTCATCATCAAAAAGGGGGAGATTGATGACCAAACTGTCCCCATAATAATAATTCATTTATTTATATATTAATTTTGATGATTAACAAAATAGTACTAATAGATTACTTGAGCCTTGAGAACAGGAAATAAAAGAAAAATGAAAGTTCAAGACAATCAGGTAAGTCTCATCTCACATTCTGTCCAAGTCTTTGTATCGAATTCTTTGATAAGCAGAACGATTTCCTCTCTGACCGGAAAATTCAAAACAAATCGATACCGTAACGATTTCTTTAGAACCCGTAACGACTTGACTGTCGTAACGATTTCTTTAGACCTCGTAACGATTTCTTTAGAACCCGTAACGCTTGACTATCGTAATGATTTCTTTAGACCTTGTAACGATTTCTTTAGAACTCGCAACGACTCTTTAGCCGTAACGATTTCTTTAGACCTCGTAACGATTTCTTTAGAACCCGTAACGACTTGACTGTCGTAACGATTTCTTTAGACCTTGTAACGATTTCTTTAGAACTCGCAACGACTCTCTAGCCGTAACGATTTCTTTAGACCTCGTAACGATTTCTTTAGAACTCGCAACGACTTTCTAAGGCGTAACGATTTCTTTGATTCGCGTAACGATTTCTTTAGTTCTCGTAACGATTTCTTGATTCCGTAACGATTTCCTTGATTCTCATAACAATTTGCTTTTGTGCAACGATTTCTTAAGACTTCTCGTAACGATTTCTTTGAAACTCGTACGACTTGATTGTTGTAACGATTTCTTTAGAGTTCATAACGATTTCTTTACAGTTCATAACGACTTGATAAGTGTTCATAACGACTTGATTGCTGTAACTTTCTTTAGAGTTCATAACGATTTCTTTACAGTTCATAACGACTTGATAAGTGTTCATAACGACTTGCTATAACTCATAACGATTTTATCATTATAATGTGATAATGCTCTGTCATAACGATTTGTCTGTTATCGCATAACGATTTCATAAGTCATGAAGGCATCGGGATTATTTATATCGAATTTCTTGCGGTATAGTATAATGCTTTTTAATAGCGTTAAAAAGTCAAAGTCATATCTCGTCTGTTGACTGCTACGCATTAAATGCTCTCTGATCGTATCTCCCATGCATGCAGACAATATCTTCCATTTTTATGCTACTCTGTCTACGTACTTTTTAGACAGAAAGGAGCTTTGCTATATATTGCAATATCTGTTCCATCTGCAACTAACAATCGACGGCAGTCCTAGCTGTCCTCTATTTATTGTTGATATGCTTGCAGACATCTGACAAGACTCATCTGTACAACGTGGATACAAGATACAAGATTCTAAAACATTTCTCTGTGTGTACTAAAGGATAAAAGACTGAAGATAGAAGCTTCCTTGGTGACCAGTCTAACGTACCCAGGATAAGAGACAACGGATACTTCAACGTTCAAATTTGAATCTGAATTTAAATAAGACTCAAGACGGAGAAAGACCCGGAAGAACAACGCTTGCAATTCGAAAAGAAAGAACACCATCTCTTCGAGTCTTTAGAAGATTGAAACAAGAGCGAAGCTTCCACTCCAACCTTGTTCTTAGCTCTTAGCTCTCAGTGATCAAAAGGAGATTTTATTTGTGAGAGCTTGTGTAGTCCTTGGAGAGAAAACCTTGTTAAATCTCTTTCTCTCTCGGGCCTTGGTAGCTTCAGCTTGTAGCTGGTCAAGCTAGAGTCTGAAGCCTGTTCCTACACCTTCTCTTCTTTAGTTGTGTTCCCTTCTAGACGAAGGAAGACCTGGTGGTATCCAGGGTGGTTGTTTTCCCTTCAGGTTGAAGGAAGACCAGTTGGCTGGGTGTAAGGATCCTTGAGGGGATTGTACCCTTGGTAGTGAAATCCTGAGGCATTCTCAGGGACTGGACGTAGGTCTCCTGTGGAGAGGAGTTCCGAACCAGGATAAAAATCCTTGTGTCTTGTGGATGTGTTTTGTGTGATTGTTTCTTATTTGCTCTAACTCTAACCTTGTTATTAAGTTGTGTAATCCTTTCAGTAAATAGGTTTTAATCAGAGATCGAATTCTTAATAACCCATTCACCCCCCCTCTGGGCTAGCTAGCTGGCAACATCTATAGCCGAACAGGCACATGAGTTTCTCCTTATGATCCACGGCTTGGCAGAGGTGATATGAAACTCCCTGAAAAATTTCAAGTCATGTGCTAATTGAGAATTTCCAAAGACCTAGCAGGACTTTGGAATGGCTTCCAAACATAGAAAGTGATCTATTTCTCTTGATGACTTGATGAGGCCATTGCCATTGAGAGGAGCATAGAAAGGAGAATCAAGGATGCATGTGGAGGCTAGTGCAAACTTTATGGTAAAGTATAAGAATAAAGATGTTAAAGGCAACCCAAGACAGGTTCTACTACACAAATGAAACCCAAAGAAGATACAGAAAAAGAAGAAGTCTAGAGAATGCTGGGTGTGTGTCAAAGGGTCATTTCCGTGGGGATTGTCCTAAACGGAAAGAAAAGCTGACCCATAAGACTGCTGAAAATCCAGCTCATGTCATGTAGTGACCGGTGGGGACTCTTCTGGTGACACGTATGTTTCTCTAAACCCTCAACTATTTACTATTTATGAACCTAATGAGTGGTTAGTAGACACTGGAGCCAATGTACATCTATATGCTGACAGGGCTAACTTTGTGTCTTATCAGGCCACCAGTGATTGCTCTGTGACGATGGGTAATGGCAGCACTACAAGTGTGATGGGAACTGGATGCGTGGATCTGAAGTTTACTTCAGGACGTGTACTGTCTCTTCACAGTGTGCACCATGTTCCTAGTGTTAGGAGGAACATCTTATCAGGTTCTAGATTGGCTAGGGAGGGTTATGAGTTGAACTTTAAATGTAATAAAGTTGTTATTTTGTGTCAGAAAACTTATATTGGTAAAGGTTATTTATCTGATGGGTTATTTAAAGTGTATGAGAACCATATGATGAATAAAAATTTAGATGTTGATGTTGTTTCTACATCTGTTTCTGTGGCATATAATGTCGTTGATTCATCTAATTTATGGCATGGACGTTTAGGACATATAATTTCAATTCTTTGAAATGAATGATGAACCTAAAATTTATTCCTAATTATGCTATTTATAATTCTAAAAGGTGTGATATCTGTGTACAGGCTAACAGCCCAAAAAGCCGTTTAAGTCTGTGGTAGAGAGATTCAGAAACTATGTGCTTGCTGATTCGTTGAATTTGATCTTTATGTGGATCTAAAAGTATCTAGCAAAATTAAATTATATTGATACAATAGATATTTAGATGGTAGTATTACTGCTGTATTGCTAAGAAGATGAGGCTTTACAAAGTTTATCATCTTTAAGAAGAACAGAAACACAAACGGTCAGGTGCTTAAGAAGTTGAGGTCTGATGGAGAATATACCTCCAACCAGTTTAGTGAATGCTGCCAAGACAATGGCATCATTCATGAGACAACACCCCCTATTCACCACAGTCTAATGGGATAGCTGAACGAAAGAATCGTGTATTCATAGACATGGTCAACTCTCTCCTGCAGAGTTCAGGATTGCCTAACTATATGTGGGGAAGCATTGAATACGGCTTGCCGTATTCTGAATTATGTTCCCCTGAAACACAAAGATAGTAGTCCATATGAAATTGGAGAAATAAAATTTTAGCTTGAAATACCTTAAGTGTGGGGGTGCCTAGCTAAGGCACTTGTCCCTGAACACAAGAGGAAAAGCTGGGACCTAACATTGACACGGTCTTTCTAGGCTACAGAAAACAGCTATGCGTACAGGTTTCTAGTTATTAAGTCTGAGATTCCTAGCATAGATGTTAACACCATAGTTGAATTTCATGATGCTACATTCTTTGAGAATGTGTTCCCCATAAAGACTGGATTACCTCAATCTGTGTCTTCTGAGGCTGGGTCTTCCACATCTTCATCCATTCCAGATCATGTGGAAAGGATGACAAATGTGAGGGCAAGTACATCCAGCTCTCATCCTGATTCTGATAGTCAGGAAGAGGAAGTAGAACCTAGAAGGAGTAAAAGACAAAAGATTGCCAAGGATTTTGGAAGTGATTTTATTATTTTCCAAATCGAGGGTGATCCTCCCACTTTAAGGATGCCATGGCCTCTCCTGAGGCACGACATTGGAAGGAGCCATAAAGAGCGAAATGGATTCCATTATTGCTAATGGCACTTGGGAGTTGGTCGATCCTCCTCCTGGTTCTAAAACCATTGGATGCAAATGGGTCTTTAAGAAGAAGCTAAATCCTGATGGGACCATTGACAAGTTTAAAGCTAGGTTAGTTGCTAAGGGGTTCAAACAGATGAAGGGGATAGACTATTTTGATACATATTCCCCTGTAACAAGGATTACCACTATTAGGGTACTGATTGCTTTGGCCTCCATATATGATCTGACTATCTATCAAATAGATGTTAAGACTGCCTTCCTTAATGGTGATCTTGATGAAGAGATCTATATGGATCAGCCTGAAGGGTTTACAACACCTGGTAGTGGAAACAAAGTTTGTAGACTTGTTAAATCTTTATACAGATTGAAACAAGTCCCTAAGCAATGGCATGAAAAATTTGACATGACTATCATGTCTTTGGCTTTAAAGTCATGAGTCTGATAAGTGTGTTTACTACAGATAGATGGTGATGATTGTGTTGTCCTATGTCTGTAGTAGATGACATTTTGTTGTTCGCAATAATCTGGGAATGATAATTGAAACTAATCATTCTTGTGTAGAAACTTTGAGATGAAGGATATGGGTGAAGCTAGTGTAATTCTGGGACTAAAGCTGACTAGATCAGCTGAAGGGATAATTATTATTTCTCAGTCTCATTATATTGAGAAAGTGTTAGAGAAATTTGGCTATGAGAATTGCAAAGCTGTTTGTGTAATGCCCTCAAATTTTAAATACCATAATTTGCTTAGAAATTCTTATTTATGCAAACCGATTAGGTTTAAATTGTGATATTTAGGATTAAGGGTATGTTTAAGACACTTTATCATACCTAGGTATCACTTTCGGTCGTGCGCACCCCGACAGGGAGACACCGGAAAACTGTAATGAAAATAAAATATGAGAACACCATAATTCTTAGAAAATTGTGGAGATATTAAAAATATAATTATTCGGAATTTTTGGCATACGGATTTAGAGATTAAGTTGACGCAACTATTTTTTGGGTGATTTTTCACCCATTAAAAAATAAATTCTAAAAATTAAATAAAAATCATGACAATTTGTAAAACCTTCATATTAGTCTATGGTTGAAATTTCAACACAAACAGACGTCGTTTGAACACCTTTACATAGGGATTATTGGGCCAGTTGAATTAAGGGTAAATTACGGGATGGATTTTTGGGTGATTTACGTGTAAGGTTTAGGAGAAGCCAACACACATTAGGATAAGGCTTATCCATGGGTTGGGCTATCATTAAGGTTACTTGCGTGTAACCAAGAGTGTGTTGCATGAGATAGGTGGCCTCACATGGTTTAAGGGGGTTTACACCATGACACGTCCATGGCCAACGTGCCTAGTTTGCAAGGGAACTTGGGAGCTTATATAAGCTTCCCAACACCCATCGTGTGCATTTTTTTTCTAGCACATGCCCTTGCACCCTTCAGTTCTTATTCTTGCATTCTTCTGCTACTGTTGCTCCTGGGCAATTGTTGCTGGAGCCACTGTTTCTATTGGTCCTACAGTGGGTGCAACTACCAAAAGCTATCATTTCCATCTTGCTGCCCCTGTTGTTGCTGTGTTGATCTTTACATTAAGAAGAAGAAGAACTTTTTGTTCTCTTTACAGATGAAGTAGGTTCTCATCCTTTCCTTGAACTTCTATTCTCTATTCATGTTGAAAGAATTTAGCCTCATACGAGTTGCTTTTGGAGCCTGCTAACCATCTCGGTTAAGTTTGTATACGAGATTGTAACCTCATATTCTTTAGTTTGGTTTTCCCAACTACCTTTGGAACTATGTAATTACCAAAGAAATCTTCACTCTCCTTACAGATCAAGTAGGTTCCCAATTTCTCCTTCCACCCATGATTTAAGTTTATGTTATAGAGTTTTGCTAGAAATTTCAATATCCTAGAATATTGTGATTTCTTTCCATTCGGATGTTTGTACCCCAAGCCTTGATTTGAAACATTAAATATCTTGTGTTTTAGTGTCCATCTTGTAAGAATCTCCCAATAAACCATGCTATCAAGACCACACTTCCAACAATATACTATGTCTAGTTTTAGCTAGACAAGCTTGAATTGTAAACCTCTCGTTTCATCTCGCTTGTTCGGTTTATAAACCACTGTGAGAACTATAATTATACTCTTCTATTTATATACATCATGCCTAGATACATAGGTTCCATATTGGCATGTTTAGAGTACATTCTAAGTCATTTATGAGTGAGAAACAGGCGGCTGTCGACAGACAGTTCAAATCTGTCGACAGGCGCATGTTTTCCAAACTTCAGGTGCTGAACTGTATATACATAGTCAACAGATCCCTTATTGCTGTCGACAGATCCATACAGACCAGCAAGTTAAAGTTCTGTCTGCAGCCCTGTCGACAGCCCTTCTTGGCTGTCGACAGGTACACCCTGAATTGAATTTCTGCACTCTTTCATGTCTGAATCCATGCCAGAACTTCATCCTAAAAGCCATGGAAGTTACCCTCTCATTTACCTTGGTATTTATTGTCATACTACCTCAAAGTTACCCACATTATGTACCTTAATCTCCCTTAAGTTATTCTTAAAGTTAGCAATTACGAATAGTACTCCGATTGAGTCTATTCTTCAGTATTCGGTATCTAAGTTTATAAACTTGACCACTTGAGAGTTCATATGTTGAACACCTTATGAGATGTGAATACTTGTGATGACAATTGTGGACCTTCATTTTCTTGGGTTCTTATGTGATTTAAATCTTCTGAAGTTATTGGCTTTGAGTCATAATCTTGTCTCAACCAATTGTCTTTCTCATATTCTTGAACTATGAACTACTTTGTCACCAAGATATTTGTATTGATTCTCAATCAATCTTCCTTTGGATTTCCAATTTCTAATATGCTCATGAAAAGAAATTTATGATTTATACAGTGCTCTCTTCAAAGAGGGTTTAGGATCACTTGTAGTAGCACTAGCTACTTGTGATCAGCTGAGGGCGACAGTTTGTACGTATGTAAATCCAAGTCAAGGAATCGACGATGGTGTAATAAA
The DNA here is from genome assembly GCA_014218235.1 of Colocasia esculenta. Taxonomy (NCBI): domain Eukaryota; kingdom Viridiplantae; phylum Streptophyta; class Magnoliopsida; order Alismatales; family Araceae; genus Colocasia; species Colocasia esculenta. Next base: position 49,892,139 of record CM024763.1, on the reverse strand, counting down.
ATAATTATACCCCGTTCTTGCACAATGACCAAGATCTAATGTGCTGGAATCGCCTAGGCACCGAGGATGTATTACATCTATATAGTAACCTCTTGAGAGCAGTGATGCCTGTCAAGTTTGTTCTGAAATCAAGTTATGAGAATTTTGAAAGACAATATGACTTTGTTCTGATATTCGTTTAGCCCGTCATGAAATTAATTTGGGCTATATGTTTATGTTAAGTATGAAATTCATGAGCAATTATGTTTGATCCACATATGCACTATTTGAATATTCATTCATTCTGCAAATGAAACTTCTACTCTATGTTCACTTATACCTACTTTCGACTCATGCCTTTGTTTCCTCCAACCCTTTCAGATTGAAGGTGTGTATAATCTCAGCTACATGTGAATCCTAATTCCGCTGCGGACGATGAAGAGATGAAGAAGAATAATGTAGTTTTAGTAGTTTCTTTTAGTTGATAATGTATTAAGTTAGAGAGAGAGAAACTTGTCTTTTGTAAATAATGAGTATTTATACTTTGTCACCATGTGTATTATAATGTGTTCCAAGATACCTTTGTGGAATGGTTTGCTAGTTTTGTGCATTGCACGGATATATCTACCCATAACGAAAGTTTGTCAGCGTAACCCCTCTTCCGATCAAAGGTTACGTATGTGTTTGTGTGAAGTCAGAGGAGGGTGTTACAGAGGTGGTATCAGAGAAAGATTATGAGTGATAGATATCTCTGTGACCATTTTCATAAAGGAAATAAATAAAACATTTGTGTGTATTATAGAATTTCTAAAGATCATTTTGGTTTTTAGAACTTAAGTAGTTAGCATGAATTAATTGGATGTGTTTGATGGTGTTCCAAGAAATGGCAGACAAAGGGAAAGCTATCGACACATCAGGATAGGCATGAGGAAAGCTCTAGGGAGGAAGTTCACAATGTCCCATTGGCCGAAAATTCTCAAGAAGGAAGTACTGGGACTCCTGATTTTGCTACATTTATGTAGTCATTTCAGGGGTTAGTGCAAACACTAATGAAGAACCAGCAGGACATGAATGGAGGAAGGATTACTGGAACATCTTTGTTGGAAAAATTTAAGAAGATGGGACCTCCAGCCTTTAAAGGAAATGGCCAGCCTGAGGTGTGTAGAGGATGGGTTAGAGAAATGAAAAGATATTTAAGGCCATAAGATGTGAAGAAAACAAAGTCACGTTGGCAACTTACATGCTCCAGATAGAGCAGATGAATGGTGGCAATCTGCCATGAGAAATGCATTTAGAAATAGAAGGATAATATTAGTTGGGAAGAGTTCCTAAAAATTGTATGAGAAATACACTCCACCACACGTCAAGGATAGGAAAGAAGTGGAATTTTTACAGTTGGAGCAAAAAGACATGATTGTGGCAGAGTATGAGACCAAATTCACTGAACTGGAAAAGTATGCACTCATATTTGTGACAATGAAATCAGAAGGGTAAAGAAGTTTGTGAGAGGATTGAAACCCGGTGTGAGGAGCAGGGTAGCTCCACTAGATCCCCAAATATGGCTATGGCACTGAAGACTGCATTTATAGTGGAATCTGAGTTCGAGGAGTATATGAAAACCAAGAAACCAATGGGGTAAGAAGAAAATGTGTATACAAGGAAACAAAGGTCAGAAGCGAAAGTTGATTCAACCAAGCAGCAGGGAGAACAGAAAAAGAGTTGGCCCGTGTGTGTTCAATGTGGAGGAAGACACCCCGTGATGAATGCTGGAAAGTAGCAGGGAAATGTTATGGATGTGGTCAGAAAGGGCATATGATTAAGGACTGTCCACACAAAGCAGACCAGTCAAAAGCGCAAAAGCCACAACCCTACTTTCAGCAAGCCCCAAGACAACCACCTAAAGGACCAACTAGAGTCTTTGCTCTGACAAAGGAGGAAGCCCAGGACACCCCTACAGTAGCTGAAGGTATTCTCATGACCGAAAATATTAAAGCTAGAGTGTTATTTGACCCTGGAGCTACACACTCTTTTATTTATCGAGTATTTTTATTCTATATCTCGGAAACCAGAGAAATTAGTAGAAGCATGATACTTGACTGTCCTACTGGTCAAATAGCTACACTTACCTATGTTATCCCTGAAGTAAATTTGAAAATAGGAGAGCATGAACTTACTGCATATGTATATGTACTGGATAACATGCAAGATTTTGACATTATACTGGGAATGGATTGTTTAGCAGAAAATCATGCAGTATTAGATTGCCATAAGAAAGTTTTAACATTTAAAAGGCCAGGATTAGCAGATTTCAGCTATACATGCCAAAGAATAAGGGAACAAGAAACTATATCAGCACTTAAAGCCATGAAATGCTAAGAAATGGTTGTCAAGGTTATCTGGCAAGTGTGATGGCCATATCAAATGAGCATAAGCAGATATCAATTCAAGATATCGATGTGTAAAAGAATTTCCAGATGTCTTTCCTAATGATTTATCTGGATTACCTCCAATTAGAGAAATTGATTTTATCATTGAACTTTTACCTGGAACTTTGCCTATATCCATAGCTCCTTATAGAATGGCACCAGCTGAGTTGATAGAATTAAAGAAGTAGTTGCAAGACTTATTAGACAAAGGTTTTATTAGGCCAAGTGTATCACCATGGGGAGCTCCGGTATTATTTGTTAGAAAGAAAGATGGATCCCTCATATTATGCGTTGATTATAGAAGGTTGAATCAAGTCACAATCAAGAACAAATATCCATTACCTAGAATTGATGACTTGTTCAATCAACTCCGATCTGCTACAGTATTCTCTAAGATCGATTTAAGGTCGGGATACCATCAATTGAGAGTTAAAGAAGATGATATTTCTAAGACTGCATTTAGAACCAGATACGGACATTATGAGTTTTTAGTACTCCCCTTTGGATTGACTAATGCACCTGCTGTATTTATGGATTTGATGAACAAGGTATTTCAGCCTTATTTGGATAATTTTGTGGTGGTATTTATAGATGATGTGTTGATATACTCTTCTAGTGAAGAAGAACATAAGGAGCATTTGAGATTGTACTACAAACCTTAAGAAATCATCAATTGTATGCTAAGTTAAGTAAATGTGAGTTTTGGCTCAAGGAAGTGAAATTTTTGGCCATGTGACTCGGGAAAAGGTGTGGCAGTGGATCCGAGTAAAATTGAAGCAATTCTAAATTGGGAAAGACCCAAAACTCCATCAAAATTCAAAGTTTCTTGGGATTAGCTAGCTACTATAGAAGATTTATTGAAGGCTTTTCTTCTATAGTTATGCCTTTGACTCAGTTAACCAGAAAAGAAATACCTTTTGTGTGGAATGAGAATATGAGGCCAGTTTTCAGGAATGAAAAGGGAAGGTTACCACAGCTCCGATTCTTACCTTACCTCAAGGATCGGGAGGATTTATAGTCTACACGGATGCATCTCAAAGAGGAATTGGATGTGTTCTTATGCAACATGGGAAAGTGGTAGCTTATGCCTCTAAACAATTAAAAGATCATGAAAAATTATCCGGCTCATGACTTAGAATTGGCAGCGATCATACATGCTTTGAAAATCTGGCGCCACTATTTGTATGGGAACAATTTGAAGTTTATACTGATCATAAGAGTTTAAAATACATATTTTCTCAAAAGGAACTGAATCTGAGCAAAGAAGATGGCTAGAATTTTTGAAGGATTATGATTTTACGGTGAACTACCATCCGGGTAAAGCTAATGTAGTTGCTGATGCTTTAAGCAGAAAGAAATCAAGAGCATTACAATTGCACCAACAGTGGAAAGAAATGACAGAATTGATGAATACTCACCAAGGTGTGATGCAGAAAATCTGATATTGGCACAATTGACAGTAAGGTCGGTATTATTAGATAAAATTAGTGAAGCACAGAACCAAGATCAGAAACTAAAAGAAATGGTAAACAAACCAGGATATGTCAAGATAACCAAGGAATAATCAGATTTCAAAATAGAATATGCATACCAGATAATGAAGAAATTAAAAGTGAGTTATTGAAGGAAGGACATAAATCTCAGTATTCAATTCATCCTGGAAGCTCTAAAATGTATCAGGATCTAAAAAAGCAATTTTGGTGGCATGGAAAAAAAGGACATAGCAGAATTTGTGAGTAAATGTCTGACATGTCAACAAATAAAGCTGAGCACCAGAAGCCAGCAGGGCCTATGCAACTCATTGAATTCCAGTATGGAAATGGAAGCAGATAACCATGGACTTCGTAATGGGTTTACCAAAGACAAGAGAACATGATGCTATTTGGGTAATTGTGGATAGATTAACTAAATCAGCTCATTTTCTAGCCATTATGAAGACTCAATCATTAGAAGATTTGGCTCAATTATATATAAAGGAAATAATAAGACTTCATGGAATTCCTTTGTCAATAATTTCAGATAGAGATCCAAGGTTCACTGCTAGATTTTGGAAAAGTTTGCAGGCAGCCATGGGTACACAATTAAATTCAGTTTAGCATATCATCCACAACCGATGGCCAATCAGAAAGAACTATCCGAACCCTCGAAGATATGCTAAGAGCCTGTAGTTTAGATTGGCGTGGTAGCTGGGATGATTGCCTACCCTTGATTGAGTTTGCATACAATAATAGTTATCATACAAGTATTGAATGACACCAATGAGGCATTATATGGTAGACCCTGTAGATCACCCCTCTGTTGGGCAGAAGTGGGAGAAAAGAGTCTCATTGGCCAGATTAATTCAGAACTGCTCAAAGAAATCAATTAATCAGGAAGAGATTGCTAATAGCTCAAGACAGACAGAAGAAGTATTTGATAGAAGAAGAAGGCCACTGGAGTTTAACATAGGTGATCATGTATTTCTAAAGATCTCTCTAACCAAAGGTATTATGAGATTTGGTAAGAAAGGAAAACTCAGTCCAAGATATGCAGGGCCTTTTGAAATATTGCAGAGAATAGGGGAAGTAGCATACCAATTAGCTCTTCCACCTTCTTGGTCACACATTCATAATGTATTCCTATATCTATGTTGAGGAAATACATAATGGACCCCTCACATGTGATCAGTTATGAAGATGTGGAATACAACTAGATTTAACCATACAAGAGGAACCAGTGAAAATATTGGACAGGAAGAACGAGTCTTCAAAAACAAAGCGGTTTCTATGGTGAAGATCTTATGGAAAAGGCATTCATCAAAGAAGAAACGTGAGAATTGGAGCAAGAGATGAAAGAAAAGTATCCACAGCTATTGGTAAGTAAAATTCCAATTTCAAGGACGAAATTTATTTTAACAGGGAGAAATGTAATGCCCTCAAATTTTTAAATACCATGATTTGCTTAGAAATTCTTGTTTATGCAAACCGATTAGGTTTAAATTGTGATATTTAGGATTAAGGGTATGTTTAAGACACTTTATCATACCCAAGTGTCACTTTCGGTCGTGCGCACCCGACAGGGCGACACCGAAAATTGTAACGAAAATAAAATCCGAGAACACCATAATTCTTAGAAAATTGTGGAGATATTAAAAATATAATTATTCAGAATTTTTGGCATACGGATTTAGAGATTAAGCTGACGCAACTATTTTTTGGGTGATTTTTCACCTAGTAGAAAATAAATTCTAAAAATTAAATAATATCATGAAAATTTTTAAAACCTTCATATTAGTCTATGGTTGAAATTTCAATACAAACGGACGTCGTTTGAACACCTTGACATAGGGATTATTGGGCCAGTTGAATTAAGAGTCAATTACGGGATGGATTTTAGGTGATTTACGTGTAAGGCTTATGAGAACCCAAAACACATTAGGATAAGGCTTATCCATGGGTTGGGCTATCATTAAGGTTACTTGCGTGTAACCAAGAGTGTGTTGCATGAATAGGTGGCCTCACATGGTTAAGGGGGTTTACACCATGACACGTCCATGGCCAACGTGCCTAGTTTGCAAGGGAACTTGGAGCTTATATAAGCTTCCCAACACCCATCGTGTGCATTTTTTTTTCTAGCTCATGCCCTTGCACCCTTCAGTTCTTATTCTTGCATTCTTCTGCTACTGTTGCTCCTGGGCGATTGTTGCTGGAGCCACTGTTTCTATTGGTCCTATAGTGGGTGCAACTACCAAAAGCTATCATTTCCATCTTGTTGCCCCTGTTGTTGTTGTGTTGATCTTTACATTAAGAAGAAGAAGACTTTTTGTTCTCTTTACAGATCATTAGGTTCTCATCCTTTCCTTGAACTTTTATTCGCTATTCATGTTGAAAGAATTTAGCCTCATACGAGTTGCTTTTGGAGCCTGCTAACCAGTCTCGGTTAAGTTCGTATACGAGATTGTAACCTCAGATTCTTTGGTTTGGTTTTCCCAACTACCTTTGGAACTATGTGATTACCAAAGAAGAATCTTCACTCTCCTTACAGATCAAGTAGGTTCCCAATTTCTCCTTCCACCCATGATTTAAGTTATGTTATAGAGTTTTGCTAGAATTTCAATATCCTAGAATATTGTGATTTCTTTCCATTCGGATGTTTGTACCCCAAGCCTTGATTTGAAACATTAAATATCTTGTGTTTTAGTGTCCATCTTGTAAGAATCTCCCAATAAACCATTGCTATCAAGACCACACTTCCAACAATATACTATGTCTAGTTTTAGCTAGACAGCTTGAATTGAACCTCTCGTTCATCTCGCTTGTTCGGTTTATAAACCACTGTGAGAACTATAATTATACTCTTCTATTTTATATACATCATGCCTAGATACATAGGTTCCATAGTTGGCATGTTTAGAGTACATTCTAAGTCATTTATGAGTGAGAACAGGCGGCTGTCGACAGACAGTTCAATCTGTCGACAGGCGCATGTTTTTCCAGAACTTCAGGTTGCTGAACTGTATACATCTGTCACAGATCCCTTATTGCTGTCGACAGATCCATACAGACCAACAAGTTAAAGTTCTGTCTGCAGCTATCTGTCGACAGGCCCTTCTTGGCTGTCGACAGGTACAACCCTGAATTGAATTTCTGCACTCTTTCATGTCTGAATCCATGCCAGAACTTCATCCTAAAAGCCATGGAAGTTACCCTCTCATTTACCTTGTATTTATTGTCATACTACCTCAAAGTTTACCCACATATGTACCTTAATCTCCCTTAAGTTATTCTTAAAGTTAGCAATTACGAATAGTACTCCGATTGAGTCTATTCTTCAGTATTCGGTATCTAAGTTTATAAAACTTGACCACTTGAGAGTTCATATGTTTGAACACCTTATGAGATGTGAATACTTGTGATGACAATTGTGGACCTTCATTTTCTTGGGTTCTTATGTGATTTAAATCTTCTGAAGTTATTGGCTTTGAGTCATAATCTTGTCTCAACCAATTGTCTTTCTCATATTCTTGAACTATGAACTACTTTGTCACCAAGATATTTGTATTGATTCTCATCAAATCTTCCTTTGGATTTCCAATTCTAATATGCTCATGAAAAGAATTTATGATTTATAGACAGTGCTCTCTTCAAAGAGGGTTTAGGATCACTTGTAGTAGCACTAGCTACTTGTGATCAACTGAGGGCGACATTTTGTACGTATGTAAATCCAAGTCAAGGAATCGACGATGGTGGGTAATAAAATAATTATACCCCGTTCTTGCGCAATGAACAAGATCTAAGGTGCTGGAATCGCCTAGGCACCGAGGATGTATTTACGTCTATATAGTAACCTCTTGAGAGCAGTGATGCCTGTCAAGTTTGTTTTGAAATCAAGTTATGATATGAATTTTGAAAGACAAATATGACTTTGTTCTGATATTCGTTTGAGCCCGTCATGAAATTAATTTGGGCTATATGTTTATGTTAAATATGAAATTCATGAGCAATTATGCTTTGATCCACATATGCACTATTTGAATATTCATTCAGTTCTGCAAATGAAACATCTACTCTATGTTCACTTATACCTACTAAGTCCTTCGACTCATGCCTTTGTTTTCTCCAACCCTTTTAGATTGAAGGTGTATAATCTCAGCTACATGTGAATCATAATCTGCTGCGGACGATGAAGAGATGAAGAATAATAATGTAGTTTTAGTAGTTTCTTTTAGTTGATAATGTATTAAGTTAGAGAGAGAGAACTTGTCTTTTGTAAATAATGAGTATTTATACTTTGTCACCATGTGTATTATAATGTGTTCCAAGATACCTTTGTGGAATGATTTGCCAGTTTTGTGCATTGCACGGATATATCTACCCATAACGAAAGTTTGTCAGCGTAACCCCTCTTCCGATCAAGGTTACGTATGTGTTTGTGTGAAGTCGGAGGAGGGTGTTATAGTTTGTACACCCTATGATCCTTCTAGAGTTTTCTGCAAGAATAGAATGGCACTCCTGTGTCTCAATTGCGGTATTCCCAAGTTATAGGAAGCTTAATGTATCTTGCAAACTATACAGACTGACATTTCATATGCAGTGTCTAAACTCAGTAGATACACTAGTTGTCCTGACCATACTCACTGGGAAGGCTTGGATAGGGTCTGAGGTACCTGAAAGGTACTATACCCTATGCTTGTATTTTGGGAAATTCCCTGCTATCCTTGAAGGATATAGTGATGCAAGCTGGATATCTAAAATCTCAGGGAGCAATGGTGTCACATGGTATGTCTTTACCCTGGGAGGTGGTGTTGTCGCCTGGAGGTCGACTAAGCAAACATATTGTCTCAGTCTACTTTTGAGGCTGAGCTGTGTGCTTTGGACACCACTAGTATGGAGCTAAATGGATCAGGGGTCTTCTTTCTGAACTTCCCTTGATGAGTAAGCCTATACCTGCGATCTCTGTACATTGTGATAATATGACTAGAATTGCCAAGATCAAAATTCAAAGTATAATAAAAAAGAAAGGAGACACATCCAACTCAGATTGAAATCTGTAAGGAGTTAGTGTCTCAGGGAGTGATAGCTGTGGATTTTGTTGGTACCAAGGACAACACAGCTGATCCTCTGACTAAGGTGAATAAAATTCAAGTCCAGAAATTTATGATGGGAGGGACTGAACCCATCAAAAGTTCTCCTTCAGTAGCAACCCAACCTATCTGAGTAGAGATCCTACAAAGAAGGTCCAATGTGGTAATAACAAGCTGATTGAGAGAACTGTAGGCACTCAATTATTAGATATCTCATATCTGAGTTCCTCCCCTGAATCCTAAAGCTAGTGCCTATAACTGCAATTTTAGGATGAGTGTATACTCTTAATGGGCTCAAGCCTGGTAAGGCAGGATGTCAGCAGTGCATCCTTGGAGAGCCCACTAAATAAGTACTACTGTGAGGCCGCAGTTAAGGAATTGGGTTATTCCTGAATGTACTTATGATACAGGAAAGGGCGCATGGCCAGAAAGTGCCACCTTTATGATTGCTATCTTAACGTATATCATGTTGTTTCCTTGACAACTCTAACCTTAAAAAATCAAGTTCAAGACTTAGTTCACTTCGATTCTATGGGAGTCAGATTTGGAATACGTAGGTAAATGTTCAAACCCGAAAGGTACCTTTACTGAAAGCATGGTATGTTTATCCTCTGATGTTTATTCCTCATTATCAAACCTTGTGTTTGTGGGGAATGTTGGGTAAAAAGTGGTTTATGAGGGACAATTTAAGAAAGGGATAAAGACACAAAAGTTTGATAAAGTAAAAGGTGCATAAAAAGTGTGCAAGCTTTGTCTCTTATGTAAGGGCTTTAGTCCCACATGAGAATCTCTAAGGAGATGTAGGGCTTCATAACCCAAGTGTCCATGAGACTATGTCTTATAGACAAAGGTGGGGGTATGCTAGACCCTATCACACGCGCGCGCTGTGGCGGAATGCCTCGGCCAAGCCCGTTTAACTGATAACGTACTTGATCCGAGTCCGCCTCCCCGAACGGGCCGAAGCCTCGCAGGGAAACCAAACCACAGTCCGTGTAAACACAAAGGAACACACCATTTTAATATATAATTCACAAGTTACATAGCCAAATTTCCACAAAACTGGAAAGAAGTACAGAGCCTGGGCATACCCCGAGGTACAACTGAAGAAAGTAAACACTAACTAAACTACACTGTGGAGTACTACACAGCAGGAACTACACCGCTGGAGGTACTGACCCTGCACCGCTACGGCGCGGCTCTGAGCTGGACGACGGTCGTGAAACGTCCTCCTCGCTCTCACCTGTGGGGGTAGGGGTGAGCCTCGCTAGTCACTGGCTCAGTAGGGAACTCCCCAATACCGAGCAACCAAAACCACAGGTACGAAAGCAGTAAACAACCAACAATTTATAGAACAGCTAAACAGAATATAAAGTTGTAAAAGTACTCACCGTCTGCCGACTACGTAAAAAAACTTTAATAATTAAACGGCAAACCAGTACAGT
>CM024763.1:48941275-49225543 GCA_014218235.1 Colocasia esculenta | reverse complement strand
GTCGACACACTTCGTCTGAAGCTCAAAAATGTGGATTTTTTCTGGATATGTGGCTGTTTAGGGATCAAGAGAATTGACCTAGATATTTGTGCCCACGCACTCCAAGGGTCTCATGCACACATGGGACTATATACTCATGATTTGTACTCCAAATGAGATCCACGCAAGAAAGCTTAGAGCATTCCAGAAGAAGAGCATTGAGCGGGAAAGGCTCCTGCGTCCAAAAGGAGAGCAGCAGAGCGCCGCCAAAGGGAGGAAGAAGAGAAGAAGGGGAGGAGCTCGTGGTTGCAGCAGTGCTGATCCAAAAGAAGATCCAGCCGAGTCTGTGTTTGTTTTGAGTGTCTATTTCCCTAGGGTATCTATGCATGTGTTCTATACAGATCGCCCAATTCTATTTGTCTTTACCATTTTATCCTGTACTAAGATAGATCGTGCTAGAGGATATATTCTCTAAGTGTACTTCTTCTAGCAGAACTTGGATCTGTTGTGATCCAGAGGTTTGAGTACTTTGTACTGTGGTTTGGAGCCGTAGTGCTCTGGGTTGGAGCCGTTGTGCTCTAGTGCTTGAGCGTAGTGCTCAAGGGCTTGTGAATTTGCTGAATTCACAAGTGGTTGTGGAGTAGGTTGTTGTGCCTAGCTCCTGAGTTTCTTTGAGTAGCTGCACTCGAAGAGGTTGGAGCCGTCGTGCTTAGATTGTACTGTACTTGTTCTAGTGGCTCCTTCGCTGTGAGGAGGTGGATGTAGGAGGCACAAGTTGTGTTCTCCAAACCACCTTAAAATTCTCCTGTGCATTGTGGTTTGACGTGTGGTTTATTGTTGTTATTCACTATACTCACACACCACACTTGGATCTGATCGAATTGTGTGTTTCAATCATTTTAATTCCGCTGCCATACACACAATTCTTAGTTCATATGTTAAAGTCACCTATCTAATCCTAACATAGTACAGTCCCAAAGTAAGCAAAATACAAGTGCAGAAAGTAAAGGCGATAACAGGTTCCTTTGGGGCATACCCCGAGGGTGAAGTAAACAAGTACTGGGGAACACTGCTCATGGAAGACGCCGTCTACTATGGCCCCGTCTCTTCAGTCCACCGCGGAGGGTGCTGCTGTGAAGTCTCACCTATAAAGGAGGGAATGAGCTTCACGAAGAAGCCCAGTAGGAACTACTAATCTCCCACTGGTTCCAACAGTAGAATAGATATAGATGCGTAATTAAATAAAGCAAGTAAAACTATTCTACTAACCGAGTAAGTGCGGAAGCATAAAGTAACTACACGGTCAACGATCTAATCTAAACGTCGGAACCAGAAAACCCGTGTAACCACGGCACAAGGAAGAACCCAAGGCTGTAAACACAGACAGTAACAACTGCCTAGACAAAGACACTAGCCACAGAACCACTACACTAGTCGACCGGTCAGGTGCGCCACGTGCCTTATCCTCGACCGCTAGCCCATGTCTAGCACCTCCCGTTAGAGTGAGATGCGGAACTAAAGTAACGACAACTGCCGTAGTCTAGCCGGACTATGGTCCTACACCTGGCCCCTCAAAATGGTACCAGAACCACGTAGAGTGAGGCAGTGAGAAAAGGACTAGCTGATCTGTGCCGGAAGAGCACCAAACCACCTCGGCGTCCCAGACTCAACTAAGAGAGCTCTACAAATGACTATACACCGTTGTCCCACTATTTTCCCCTCTGCTACTAGAGTCCGTGACTTGAGCTCGCCCGCCGCCTGGAGAACTCCTCAAACAGGCACGCGGGGACCAGGGGTCCAAGTAAGGATAACAACCTCTCTCGCGGACAGGCCCTCAAGTGCCTAGCACCGAGCGAAAGACTAGAGTAGGACCGTACTAGGGAACAACACAGGTGCCAAGAAATAGAGTTGGAGTGGAAGGAAAACTCCGAACAGGTCGCCAAGCCACTCTTTGGCTTAGAAGGCGAAACAAGGGCTGTCGCCACCAGAAGGCGACACCCTATCTGTCATGACCTGGGTCAGATGACGACAGGGAACCTTTCGCAATCAGGTAGCGACAAGGGAATTGTCGCGACCACAACCAAAGGTCTAGGTGACCACCTGAGACCTCCCACAACACATGGTGGCAACAGGCATGAAGGCGACGGTCACCCTGTCGTGACCAAAATGCGACAGGGTGGGCGTCGCTTTCACCCACCAGAAGGCGACGTATCGGGCTGTCGCGATATGGGTTGCGACACCAAACGTGTCACGACCACAAACATACACACCCGGGAGCATCTCCTTCAAACCATGCACCTGAAATCCGAAAACTACAAGGGGAGGGGAGCATGGAGAACAATGTAAACAGGTAAAAAGGGCTCAAACCACCCTCATCCACACCTGTGCATGCCAAGGAAGTGATTCTACACTCAAAACTCTCACATGCAAGCATGATAGGTCACTCAAACCCCACCCCCATTCCAATCTCAACCAAGCCAAACAAGCATTGCATAAGAACCACAAACACACATGTACACCATAGCATGAGTTTCTAAGGCTTGGAGAAAGGGATTGGACCCTAGCATGATAGAACTAGGGGAAGGGCAAGGAGTCCCTTCCTCAAAATGAAGAGCCAACCCGTTGGGGTCTTCTCGTGTGCATGGCCACCTCCTCCTCGCTCCAAGCTCCACGAAGACTCCTTTCACGAGCCACAAACGTCCTCCTACAAGTCGGAGAAGAGGTCACCACCTCGAGGGGAGAATGCCATACCGGGGAAGAACACCGAAACGAGAGGAGAACCTCACCACCCACAAGGCAACACACACACCTCACAAGCCACACAAATTCCTCCCAAGCTCTCCACGGAGCAACCAGCAGCAGAGGGGTCAGAGGAGAGTAGAAACAACCGAAATGGGGGAAGGAGAAGGCTGTTCTTCGGCCTGAGCTATTTTATGCCTCGGAGTTGAGAACGCGATGGCTTGCCTGCCGCATTCACTTACTGAACGTGACGGCCAACCTGTTGCGATCCTAAGGTCCTGGTCAAACCTGACCAACGGGAACGCCACATGTCAAGCTCACAGACCTGATAACCTGAACGCGACACCTGACATGTCGCCTTCACGTTGTCAGGGGTTGACACTTGTCCCAATTGTCCCGACAGCAAGATGATAAAACTGCATACTGTGGTCGGAGGGCTGAACGCGACAAAATGCCTGTCGCGTTCACAACCAGAACGCGACAACCACATTGTCACCTTCAGAAGGTGACGACCCGATGCGTCGTGACCTTCAGCAGAAGGTGGGTGACCAACAAGAGGGTGATGTTACAATCTAACTAACAAAAAAATAATTTCATCCTCGAAATTAAGGGCGAAACCCGGGGAAAGAAGGCAAGCAAACATACCAGTCACTCAAACAAGTAGGGAAAATACTCCTACATCTCGTCCTCGTGCTCCCACGTGGCATTGCCACCAACGCGATTCTCCCAAACTACCTTGACGAGCGGGATCTACCTTCTGCGTAGCTGCTGCACTCTGCGGTCCATAACACTGATCGGGTACTTCGGCATTAACAGATCTGGAGCAACCTCTAACTGTGAGTAGTCTAACACGTGCGACGGATCTGGCATGTACCTCCTCAGCTACGAGACGTGGAAAACGTCGTGAACATCTGCCAGCTCGGACGGAAGAGCTAACCTATAAGCGACCTTGCCAACCCGCTCCAGGATGGGAAAGGGACCAACAAACCTTAGTCTGAGCTTGCCCCTCTTCCCAAACCTGAGAACGCCCTTGGTGGGCGAGAATCGAAGAAACACACTCTCGCCTGCCTCGAACTGAAGTGGCCTCCTGCGAACGTCTGCATAGCTCTTCTGTCTGCTTTGTGCTATCTACAGTCTCTATTTGATCAGTCTCACTGTATCTGCACACTACTGTACCAACTCTAGTCCTAGTAACTACCTCTCGCTAACCTCGTGCCAGTGCAATGGTGTCCGATACGGTCTGCCATACAGAGCCTCGTAGGGCACCATCCCAATGCTGGTGTGAAAGCTATTATTATAAGCAAACTCCACCATGGGAAGGTGCGACTCCCAGGTGCTGCCCCAGTCTTGACAACACACTCTCAACATGTCCTCGAGGGTCTGTATGGTCCTCTCCGACTGTCCATCTATCTGCAGGTGATAGACTGAACTCAGTCTTAACTCGGTGCCCAGTGACCTCTGAAAATTGCGCCAGAAACAAAAAGTGAACCTTGGATCTCTATCTGAAACTATAGAGACCGGGGTTCCGTGCAAGGGTACAACTCTGTCCACAAACAGTCTAGAAAGTCTGTCCACTGACCAAGTAGCTCTGACCGGCAAGAAATGAGCTGTCTTCATTAGACGGTCGACGATCACGCCAACGTCGTGCCCCTGCGAAGTATAAGGTAAACTAGCAACAAAGTCCATGGTGATGTGCTCCCACTTCCACACAGGAATAGGTAGCGACTGCAACTCACCACCAGGACGCTGGTGCTCCTCCTTCACCTGCTGATAGGTAAGGCAGCGAGCAAGAAACTCAACAATATTCCTCTTCATTCCAGGCCACCAAAAGAGTCCCCTCAAGTCGTGGTACATTGTGGTGGAACCGGGATGAACAGAGTACCTCGATTTGTGAGCCTCAGCTAACAGCTTCTGCTTGACGTCCTCTGGAACGTAAAGTCTGCCTCTGAACCTGACCTCGCTATCCTCGTCTAGCTCAACCTATGGCATCTGTAACACGTCTGCTAACTCTGCATCTGCACTCTGAGCCTCTACAACCTTCTGATATATCACCGGACGAACTGTCATACTAGCCAACACTGCTTTCTCTCTGAGTCTCGACGGAGAAAACACTCCCTAAGCTGCTCCCTCCAACAACCTCTACTGTCTAACCAACAAAGAACTCAAGTGGGCTCTCCTGCTCAAAGCGTCCTCTACAACATTAGCCTTTCTCGGGTGATAGGAAAGAGTAAAGTCATAGTCCTTTATGTACTCGACCCACTTGCGCTGCCTGAAGTTCAGATCTCTCGATGTGAAGACATACTGTGAACTCCTGTGGTCCGTAAACACCTTGAACACCTCACCGTACAAGTAATGTCTCCACAACCTCAAGGCAAACACGACCGCTGCAAGCTTCAAGTCGTGCGTCGGATAGTGCTTCTTATGCTTCTTCAGCTGCGGAGAAGCATAAGCGACTACCCTCTCGTGCTGCATCAACATGGCACCAAGACCAATTCCCAAAGCGTCGGTGTAGACAACAACACCACCACTACCAAAAGGTACAACAAGGATCAGAGCTGAAGTTAGCCTGCTCTTCAGATCTTGGAAACTCTGCTCACACTCTGTTGTCCACACGAACCTGGTCTCTCTCCTAGTCAGCCTCGTCAACGGCTCAGCAACCCTGGCGAAGTCTTGCACAAACCTCCGGTAGTAGCCTTCTAGCCCCAGAAAATTGCGCACCTCTGCAACTGTAGTGGGTTGGCCCCACGAAACCACGTCCTCAACCTTGGCGGGATCCACCGCCAAACCTGCACCTGAAACCACATGACCATGGAAGTGCACCTCCTTTAGCCAAAATTCACATTTGCTGAATTTGGCATAAAGTTGGTGACTACTCAGTGCCTGCAACACCAGCCTCAAGTGAACCTAGTGCTCCTCTACCGTCGCTAAGTACACTAGGATGTCGTCTACGAACACCACCACAAACCGGTCCAGGTACTCTCGGAACACGCTGTGCATCAACTCCATGAAGGCTGCCGGTCCGTAGTGGGTACGAAAGGCTGATCTGGAAATATCTGACTCACAGATCCTCAACTGGTTGTAGCCCGACCACAAGTCAATCTTCGAGAACACTGAAGCTGACTGCAACTGGTCAAACAAGTCATTGATCCTGGGCAACAGATACTTGTTCTTCACTGTTACCTGATTCAACTGCTAATAATCGATGCACATCCTGAGGCTGCCATCCTTCTTCCTTACAAACAATACAGGCGCACCCCAAGGCGAACGACTCGGACGAATGAATCCCAACTCGAGTAACTCATTGAGTTGACACTTTAACTCCCGTAGCTCCACCAGTGCCATCTGGTACGGTGCCTTGGACATAGGCATCGTCCTCGGAAGCAACTCAATGGAGAAATCTACCTCCTGCTCTAGTGGTAAACTAGGTAGATCCTCTGGAAACACGTCAGCAAAGTCACAAACAACAGGCACATCTGAAACAGATAGCTCACCAGAATCTGAGAAACTCACAGAAGCAAGAAAAGCAACACAACCATCTCAGATAAGGCGCAGAGCTCTACAGAAGGAGACGAAAGGTCGGTGGGTAGATCGTCTACCTCGAAAATAAAACACAGGTGCTCCAGGTATATGGAACCGCACAGTCTTTCACTGACAGTCCACCAGCGCAGAATGTGCCTCCAACCAATCCATGCCAAGGATGGCATCAAAGTCGTGGATCTGTAAGGTAAACAATCTAGCAGGTAGAAGGTGGCCCTGTACCTCGACGGTGACACCCTCTAGGTACCCCAGAGTACGCATGTAGTCACCCGTCGGAAGCTCAACAGCTAGGTCACAGGTCGGCTCCGAAGCAAACTCAGTCAAAGAACTAAAGAAGTCTTCTGAAGCAAAACAGTGTGTGGCACCCGGATCAATCAAAACATGAGCAACTCTACCAAGGATAGAAACCGTACCGACGACCAGATTAGAGGCCTCCACCTCTTCTCTGGTGATGTTCATCACCCGACCGCGACCACATCTTTGCAGAGGCTACTACTGGTGCTACTGGCACTGCTGTGGCTGCTGGAATTGTCCCTGGTGCTGCTGCTGATGCTGCGCCTACTGGGGTGGAGGGTACTGCGCCTGCGGTGCCTACTGAGTGAACTAGGTCGGTGCCAAATGTTGCTGCCCCTTCCTCAACGGACAGTCCCACTTGAAGTGACCCTGCTGCCCATAGTGAAAGTAACCCGTGCTCTGCTGGCTCTGCTCTACGCCCTGCTGCACTGACTACTCCACTGGCTGCTCCTGCTGACGTCACTACTGCTGTGACTTTTGGTAATGCCGTCTACCTCCATGAGAGAACAACTTCTTCAACTTTAAGGTCAGGCCAACACTGCCTGTCCCCGAAGAAGAAGAAGAAGACACACTCTGTCGACTGCCCGAAGGACATTGGTAAGGGGTAGACTTCGCCGAACCTCCTCCCTACTGTGGCTGAAACTGACACTCCCTCTCCATAGCGGTAGCCTCGCAACCGCCAACCCCAAGGTGTCGCAGAGGTGGCCAGCCATGGCCCACCTCAACTCCGAGCATAGCCCATTAATGAACCGCTCAGTGTGAGCCTGCTCACTAGTGGCCATGTGGGGGACGTGTCGTAGAAGCTACACGAACCTCTGGTGGTACTACGCCACAGTCAGCTCTCCCTGTGTCAGCTCATGAAATTGGTCCCTCCTCTCATGACACACGTAGTTGGGGAAGTAATCACTGTGAAAGGTCTCCAAAAACTGCTCCCAAGAAATATGGTCCAGCCTCTTGCATTGAAAATTGGTCTGCCTCACAGTCCTCCACCACTCGTGAACTGACCCCTTCAGTTGATATACTGCAAGTGACCTGATCCTGCTCTGCACAATCCATGGTCTCAAAAGTATGCTCGAGCTCATGAACCCAACTCTCTGCCTTATCCGAATCATAATCACTGTAGAACATCAGAGGCCGAAGTCGAAGAAACCTCTTCAGAAATGCTGTGCGGTCCTCAGGTGCAGCCACTACAATTGGAGTCTGCGGCCGTACCACTGGTGGTACCTCTGGCTGAACTGGTGCTACCTGCGGGGTCGCTAGTGGCTGCTCCTCTACTGCCATGTCTGCAAACTGTTGACCTCCTGCCCGCATCTGCTGGTACTGCCAAGGGGCCTGGAACATCATCCTCCATCACTGCTCCAAACGTCTAGCCGGGGCGGGGGTGGAAACCATTGCTGTTGTTGTGCTCCCTACTGCAACTGATCGCCCTGCGGCAACAGAACATCTGGTTGGTCGAACTGTTGAGGCTGAGCATCCACCGACACATGCTCGGCTGCAACCAACTCCTCCAGTGCGGCATCCTAATGCTCCATCAGCTCTCGAACCTGTCTGCGTCTATGCGGAGGCATGTCCTGTGACACAGACTAACATTCAAGTTAACAGAATAACCCGGCGGCTAGCAGTGTTACTTGTACTTCCTAAGGGACTTTGCGTTATCACTTAAATCCATTACAAGTCTTGATAGACCCCAGCTATGACACCACTGTAACGGCCCCGATGCCCGGACCCCCGACTAAAGTAACCACAACTGCCATAGTCTGGCCGGACTACGGTCCCATGCCTGGCCCCTCTAAATGGTACTGGAACCACGTAGAGTGAGGTAGTGAGAAAAGGACTAGCTGATCTGCGCCGGAAGAGCACCAAACCACCTCCACATCCCAGACTCAGCTACGAGAGCTCTACAAATGACTCTACGTCGCTGTCCCCACCATTTTCTCCTCTGCTACTAGAGTTCGTGACTCGAGCTCGCCCGTCGCTTGGAGAACTCCCTCAAACAGGCGGGCGGGGACCGGGGGTCCAGATAACGGTAACAACCTCTCTCGCGGACAGGCCCTCAAGTGCCTAGCATCAGGCGAAAGACTGCAGAAGGAAAACTATGAACAAGTCGCCAAGCCACTCTATGTCTGAGAAGGCGACACAAGGGTTGTCGCCACCAGAAGGCAACACCCTGTCTATAGTGACTTGGGTTAGAAGGTGACATGACACCTATCGCGATCAGGTCGCGACAAGGGTATTGTCGCGACCATAGCCAGAGGTCCAGGTGACCACCTGAGACCTCCCACAAAACATGGTGGCAACAGGCATAATGGCGAGGGTCACCCTGTCGCAACCAGAACGCGACAGGGTGGGCATCGCTTTCACCCACCAAAAGGCGACGTATCGGGCTGTTGTGATTTGGGTTGCAACACCAAACGTGTCACCACCATAGTTGGTTAGATTTGTAACATCCTGGGTTTTGGTTCCCTTGGTGTTGTTCTTGGGATCACGACGGATCGGGGTGTCACGTTCTGAACGCGACGTGACCCATGTCGCCTTCTGATTGAGAAGGTGACGGCCCCTGTGTCACATTTCTGTTGTCTGTGGCTGGTATGCCACATGTCCGCAGCTTGTGTGTGAAGGCGACATGCCAGTGGTCGCATTCACCTGAGGCGGCTATGTGAATGACATGTGGCCTGGAGGTTGTCTGCCTGTCAGAAGTCTTTTCGGAACTTTTGAGAAGGTGACAAGATGCTTGTCGCGTTCTGGTGAAGAACGCGATGCCTATCTTGTCGCGACCTCAGTCCGAGGCCTTAAGGCATGCAGACCCATCTTTCTTCTTACTTATTCTCCTTTCTCCTTTCTTCTTCCCCTCTCCATAGGGATCTCTTGCTCTCAGTAGGGATCTCTTGCTCTCTCTTACTGTCTTGAGGAGATGGAGCTTGTTTTGGGCTATCCTCCCTATGCTCAAGGCTTGCTTGTGGTTTTGCACAGGAGAAAGCTTGCCGGTGATACTCCCTCTTGTGTGGTTTAGTTCTTGTGGTTTATGGGTGAGGAGAGTTGGCATTGGTGTCCCTCGAGCCATTTTCAGTTTCTCTCTAGGTGTGCTCTTCTTCCTCCCTTGTTTAGTGGTAGTTTTGTAGCTTGGGGGACCGTGGTATAGCCCCCATTCGTGGTTTGAGCTTCTGTCTGAGGTCGCGACAGGTTAGCTATCGTGACACTAGAAGAAGGAGACGTACAACCTATCGTGTTCTGATGGTGACAGGTTGGCCGTCGCGTTCCCCTTGGCCCTTTTGTTTCCCCGTTTCCAGTCTTGGTGGGGGTGGCCCGTGCCCAAGTTGGTTAGAGGGAGGTCTCCCCAACTTGGCACGGGGCCTGTCTTCCTGGTTGGTGGTTTACCTTCGTGTTTCCCTTGGGTGTGATCCTTGGGGTGGTTCTGCTCAAAGGTTCCTGCCTTCAGATGAGGAACGCGATGGGTCGATACGTCACGTTCTGAATCTAAAGGCGACACCTTCCTTGTCGCATTTTGGTCGCGACAGTTTCCGTGTCGCATTTTAGTCGCGATAGGTCCCTGGTTGCCTTCTGACTTTAGTGTTGTTTGGCTGCGGGTCTGCTGGCCTGCTTGGGGTTCGGCCTTCTGATGTTGAACGCAACGGATCGATACATCTCATTTAGATCAGAAGGTGACACCCTGGTCATCGCGTCCTGATTGCGACGGGTTGGTCGTCGCCATCTATTTATGAAGTCGACGCCCCTGTGGTCGCGTTCTTGTTGCCAAGGTTCTGGCCATGGTGTGTGTGTCGGGTTTGGCCAACAGTCCTCCTGGGTGTTCCGGGAGGGGTGTTCTGCTTGCCTGTGCCTGCTGGGCTTGTCTTGGTTACAAACTAGTTGTGTCCTTTACTTGTTGTGGTTGCCCTGCCAATTCTCAGTTCGCCCGGTGCTTGGAACTTGAGGGCTTGTCCGTTGTAGAGGTTTCACCGTTACCTAGACCCCCAGTCCCCGCACCCGTTGAGGGAGTTCTCCAGGCGGCGGGCGAGCTCGAGCTCAGACTCTGGTAGTAGAGGGGAAAACGGTGGTGGACAGCAGCATAGAGTCATTTGTAGAGCTCTTTTAGCTTAGTCTAGGATGCGAGGTGGTTTGGTTGTTCTTCTGACGTAGATCAGCTAGTCCTTTCTCACTGCCTCTCTCGACGTTGGTTCCGGAGCCACGTCGTGGTGTCAGGCATGGGACCGCAGCTCGGCCGAGCTGCAGTTGTTGTTGTGGTGTTCACTATGGTGGCTCACTGGCCTCACTCTTCCAGGGAGGTTGTAGGCAGGAGCCGGTGGCTGGTGAGCAGAGGAGTGACCGGTGTGTCCTCCTCTTAGCTGCCTGTGGCGGTGGCTTGGTTGCTATTGTTGTGACGACGTTTCCTTTACGGTGTTTCAAAGTGTGTTCTCGTTGCCCTAGCCTGCACGGTGGTTGTAGCCTAGCCATGTCTAGTTTTCGTGGGTGATGTCGGTCTGACCTCATTGACCGTGCTTGGTGGTTTCCGCACTGCATGTTTCTCTGGGTGCCTTGTGCAGGCACCCTACTGTTGTTCCGTAGTCTGTTCCTTGGTGCCAGTCCGTATGGCACCGACGTGTGTGGTTCCCTGACCTCGTGGCGTGTCCGGGGTCCAAGGTGTTTCTGCTTGTGGGCCGTGGACCTTGTGCAGGTCTGAGGTGGCCGTGCTTATGGTGAGACGTTCTTCTCACGTGGTTGTTCGGTGTCGCTCATGGTGACACCTGTCTATGCCTTCCTGACCTCGTGGAGATCTAGGATGGCGGTGCTTGTGTCATGAGACTCTGGTCTTACATGGTTGCTCGGTGTTCTATGAGCTTCTTGTCTCAGTGGGTGCGTGCCGAGGGTTGCTTCCGCATCGTGTCTGACTCTGCTGGTTCTGCGGGAGTCGTGTCTTGCCTGACCCTGGTTGTGGGTCGTGACGTTAGTGTGTTCTGCTACTTTGTAGTACTCTGCAGTAGGTGTTTCTCACTTTATTGCTTTCTAGAGTAGTTGCTTCCGCTTTTCTTTGTAGTTCCTACTGCTCTGGCTAGTAAGGGACTTGTTATCCCTACTGGGCCTTGTTCATAAGGCTCACCCCCTACTTTCTTCAGGTAGGGACTCGCTGTCGCAGGAGTTCGTTTCCAAACGGTTGTGGTGGCAATTGGTTCTGCCGTGTGTTGCCAGCAGTGTGAGTTGTGAGCGTGAGAGCTCTTGTATTGTGTGAGTTGAGAGTTGCCTTTTTTCAAGTCCTCGAGATATACCCCTTAAGGATTGCACTTTTCTTTCGACACCTGTACTTTTATTTGGGACATGTTGTACATCATTTCCTTATTAATGTACGAACTTTCTTGTTATAGTTATTTGAATTCATTGCTTATCTCACTGGACTAAATTCTAACCCTTCTGGGTCTTCGGATCCGTGGGTGGTGGTGTGACCTTCGGGGTCCCTGGCAGGGGGGCTGGGAGGTCAGGTCATTACAGTAACATCACCCTCTTGTTGGTCAGCCACCTTCTGTTGAAGGTCGCGACGCATCGGGCCGTCGCCTTCTGAAGGCAACAATGTGGCTGTCGTGTTCTGGTTGTGAGTGCGACAGGCATGTTGTCACGTTCAACCCTTTGACCACATCATGCAGTTTTCTCGTCTTGCTATTGGGACAGTTGGGACAAGTGTCAACTCCTGACAACGTGAAGGCAACATGTCAGGTGTCGCGTTCAGGTTGTCAGGTCTATGAGCTTGACACGTGGTGTTCCCGTTGGTCAGGTTTGACCAGGACCTTAGGATTGCGACAGGTTGGCCGTCGCGTTCAGTAAGTGAACGCGACAGGCAAGCCATCGCGTTCTCAACTCCGAGGCATAAATAACTCAGGCCACAAAACAACCTTCTCCTTCCCCCATTTCGGCTATTTCTACTCTCCTCCGACCCCTCTGCTGTTGGTTGCCTCATAGAGAGCTTGGGAGGAGTTTGTGTGGCTTGTAAGGTGTGTGTGTTGCCTTGCGGGTGGTGAGGTTCTCCTCTCGTTTCAGTGTTCTTCCTCGGCATTGCATTCTCCCCTCGAGGTGATGACCTCTTCTCCGACTTGTAGGAGGACGTTTGTGGCTCGTGGACGGAGTCTTCGTGGAGTTTGGAGCGAGGAGGAGATGGCCATGCACACGAGAAGACCCCAACGAGTTGGCTCTTCGTTTTGAGGTAGGGACTCCTTGCCCTTCCCCTAGTTCTATCATGCTAGGGTCCAATCCCCTTCTCCAAGCCTTAGAAACTCATGCTAGGGTGTACATGTGTGTTTGTGGTTCTTATGCAATGCTTGTTTGGCTTGGTTGAGATTGGAATGGGGGTGGGGTTTGAGTGACCTATCATGCTTGCATGTGAGAGTTTTGAGTGTAGAATCACTTCCTTGGCATGCACGGGTGTGGATGAGGGTGGTTTGAGCCCTTTTTACCTGTTTACATCGTTCTCCTTGCTCCCCTTCCCTTGTTGTTTCCGGATTTGAGGTGCTTGGTATGAAGGAGATGCTCTCGAGTGTGTATGTCTGTGGTTGCGACATGTTTGGTGTCGCGACCCAGATCACGACAGCCCGATACGTCGCCTTCTGGTGGGTGAAAGTGGCGCCCACCCTATCGCGTTCTAGTCACGACAGGGTGGCCGTCACCTTCATGTCTGTTGCCACCGTATGTTGTGGGAGGTCTCAGGTGGTCACCTGGACCTCTGGCTGTGGTTGCGACAATGCCCTTGTCGTGACCTGTTCGCGATAGGTTCCCTGTCGCCTTCTGACCCAGGTCATGATAGACAGGGTGTCGCCTTTTGGTGCCGACAGCCTTTATGTCACCTTCTCAGACAGAGAGTGGCTTGGCGACCTGTTCGGAGTTTTCCTTCTGCTGCAACTCTGTTTTCTTGGCACCTGTGCTGTTCCCTAGCACAGTCCTACTCTAGTCCTTCGCCCAGTGCTAGGCACTTGAGGGCCTATCCGCGAGAGATGTTGTTACCGTTACCTGGACCCCCGGTCCCTGCACACCTATTTGAGGGAGTTCTCCGGGCGACGGGCCAGCTCGAGTCACAGACTCTGGTAGCAGAGGGGAAAACGGTTGGGACAATGGTGTAGAGTCATTTGTAGAGCTCTCTTGGCTGAGTCTGGGACGCCGAGGTGGTTTGGTGCTCTTCCGGTGCAGATCAGCTAGTCCTTTTCTCACTGCCTCACTCTACGTGGTTCCGGTACCATTTAGAGGGGCCAGGCGTGGGACCGTAGTCCGGCCAGACTACGGCAATTATGGTTACTTTAGTTCCGCGTCTCACTCCGACAGGAGGTGCTAGACATGGACTAGCGGTCGAGGGTAAGGCGCGTGGCACATGTGACCGGTCGACTAGTGTAGTGGTTCTGTGGCTAGTGTCTTTGTCCAGGAAGTTGTTACTGTCTGTGTTTGCAGCCTTGGGTTCTTCCCAGTGCCGTGGTTACACGGGTTTTCTGGTCCCGACGTTAGATTAGACTGTTGACCATGTAGTTACTTTACGCTTCCGTACTTACTCGGTTAGTAGAATAGTTTTACTTGCTTTATTTAATTATGCATCTATATCTATTCTACTGTTGGAACCAGTGGAAGATTGGTAGTCCCTACTGAGCTTCTTCGTGAAGCTCATTCCCTTCTTTACAGGTGAGACTTCACAGCAGCACCCTCCGCGGCGGACTGAGGAGATGGAGCCGTAGTAGATGGCGTCTTCCATGAGTAGTGTTCCCAAGTACTTGTTTACTTCGCCCTCGGGGTATGCCCCTAACGGACCTGTTATCCCCTTTACTTCTGCACTTGTACTTTGCTTACTTTGGGACTATACTAGACTTATACTCGTGTTGGAAGCTCTTTCCTTCACTTGTTGGTACAGTTTAGTGTTGTTGTTGTTACTTACTCCCGTTACATATCTTGTTAGACTGGTCCGTTAGCACTTTCGGGTCTCCGAGCCTGTAGGCAGCGGTGCCGATGGTCGGATCCTTGGTGGGAGCTGGGGTTCCGGGCGTCAGGGCCGTTACAGATCCCACTCATCAAGGTCGTTTGGGAGAATCGCGTCAGTGGCGAGGCCACGTGGGAGCGCGAGGACGAGATGCGAGAGCATTTTCCTTGCTTGTTTGAGTGATGGGTATGTTTGTTTGCCTTATTCCCCGGATTTCACCCTTAATTTTGAGGACGGATTTTTTTTTTTTGTTGGTTAGATTGTAACATCCTCCTTTCCTTTGGTCAGCCACATTCTGATGAAGGTCGCGACACATCGGGCTGTCCCCTTCTGAAGGCGATGGAATGGCTGTCGCGTTCTAGTTGGGAACTCGACATTCATGTCGTCGCTTTCAGCCCTCTGACCACAGCATGTAGTTTTGTCGTTTTGTTGTCAAGATAGTTGGGACAAGTGTCAAGCGCTGACACCATGAAGGCGACATGTCAGGTGTCGCGTTCATGAAGTCAGGCTTGCATGGGTAACGCTTGGTGAGTCTGTTGGTCAGGGCTGACCAAGAGTTTGGGGTCGCGACATGCTAGCCGTCGCGTTCAGTATGTGAACGCGATAGCTAAGTTGTCGCGTTCTCAAGTCTATGGCCTATTTGTGCAAGGCTAGCGGATTTCCCCCTTTCTTTCCCTCTTCTCCCTCTCCCTTTCTTCCTCCGGCCATCTGTGTGTGTTTTCCCCGTGGGGAGAGTGTGAGGTTGTGTGTGAAGAGAGGTGTGGTTTTCTTCTTCCAGGCTTGGTGTTCTTCTCCGGCGTGGCTTCCTCTTCGTGGTGGTGACCCTTCTCCGGCATGTAGGATGATCTTTACTCGTGGACGGCATGACTGTGGAGCTTGGAGTGAGGAGGAGGTGGCCATGCACACGAGAAGACCCCAACGGGTTGGCTCTTCGTTTTGAGGTAGGGACCCTTGCCTTCCCCCTAGTTCTACCATGATAGGACCTCCAAACCCCCTTCTCCAAGCCATTAGAAGCATGCTAGGTATGTGGATTGCTTATTTGGCTTGATGGTGTGTGTTATGGGGGTTGGGTTTAAGTGCTCCTTCATGATTGCATGTGAGGTTTTTGAGTGTAGATGCATTTCCTTGGCATGCATGGGTGTGTATGAGAGTGGTTTGAGCTATATTTACCTGTTTCACTACTACAAAACACAATTTTACCTATGACCAAAAACATCAGTAATGCGACAAATATCGTAGGTACATATCTATATCTACGACATTTCCTACGACTTATGTCGTAGGTAAAGTACGTGTTGGTAATACTATTACCTACGACAGAGTTGTAGGTAAAGTACATGTACTTTACCTACAACGTTTAATGTCGTAGGTTTTGTTTACCTACAGAATCAAATGTCGTAGGTTGTTTATACCTACAAAGTTAAATGTCGTAGGTTTTTGTATCTGAGTTAAAATGTCACCTGCCTTTCCTCCGCATATTCTTACATATACATTCATAACAATCACAATTCAACATCCATAATTCAACATCCACACATTTTAACAATCACAATTCATCATCCATACATTCACTTACACCCCATCCTCATACACATCAAATTCACACACAGTTCATATTTTAACAAACACAATTCATTGGTTACATCCACCAACCTCATTCACATTCACATTATCTCATTCAACATTGCCACATTCATTCATTCATTCAAACACATAGCCACATTCATCAAATATTATGGTCATTCACAACACTTTTTATCTTAATGTCAAATATATACATACACAACATCTATTTGTCCAAAATTATACCAAAGTGTTTCCAAAGTGTTTACAAAGTGATATATGTGCTAACCACTAAATAGTGATCGTTTTGCCTCATCCACCAACACCTACATAGAAAGAAAACAATAAAAGAAGTTAACAAAAATGGTAGATGATTTGTTAGATGCCAGTCTAATCCATTTGGAGTAGAAAACCTAGCTAATCCAAAAAATGGTGTTCTCTTTTACCTCTTGGTTGGGAAATGGATGATCCACATGAAGGGGAAACGATGAATCATAAACAGTGAGCATTGAACATTTGTAGTGTTGGGAAAAAAACATGTATATGGCAATATCTGCAAAAAAAAATAAGAGAAGCATGAATGATAATTCCAGCATAGTCATGAAACATTAGTTATCTACGTTGCAAATATAAGACTGTACAACCAAAATGACTTAGACTTATTGGTCTACTTTTTTGAGAAAATGTGGCTCAACATAGATTCTATCTAAGAAATACCAAATGCATTTTCTTACCTAGTCATAATAGAGATCTGCATTTTCCTTTTGGACCTAAAGTGGTTTTAACCAAATCATCAATTGCCATAGCACCGACGAAGAATGCCTGGAAAAATTTGAGAAAAAGGTATAAATAAAATATACATGATAACAGATTTCAACAGGAAAACAAAAGAATATGAAATATAAGTATGCCAAGATAAAGAGCATTACATTCAACATGTTAGTTAGGTACATGCTTCTTGTTGGATGTTCAGAATAGAGTGACAGATCCTTAAATATGCATAGATGTTCTCTTAATATTTGTCCAACAGAGCTATCAAATGTGCCAAGAACATTCACCAGTTCAATTCATGGTCTGAACAAGAGATTAACATGCAGATCATAAGATATAATGCAAGTCAATAAAATGCATTGATGCTTCAACCATTAACCTAAAGTACTTGACAAGAAATATCTTCAAGTATTAAAAGGACCAGAAAATATGCAAAAAAAATGGGTGCCTACTACAAGGGAAGATCTAATTGAAGGCAGAAAAAACAGATGAATAATTAGTTGGTAATATATTTATGCATAACTGCCAATTTTTCTATGGGTGTCACCCGCCCCTTGTTTAGGAAAACTTCCATTTGCATGAAATAATAGCTTCTGCAGCTTTTAGACAACTTTTTTTGTGGAGGGAATACTAGATTAAGGAATGTATTAATGGGTTTTTTAAAAAAAAACAAAGCTCCAAACTGGACTTTCCTGGATTAGGAAAGTTGGGTTACGAGGGAGGGATAAATTGGTATAAGCTGTGGAAAATTAGTCGGTCTGTATCAAGCTATTTTGAAGTTAAAAGGTGGAAGGAAATGTGGATTTAAAATAAAAGCTTCACAAAGTACACGATTAGTGTCAAATTCCTGACACAGGCTCAGAAGAGCACTCAGTAGCACAAGACATTGGTAGATTGGGAGACCACCATCCAAATCACGTCCTCACAATAGGAAATAATATAATGAACTCTTACCATCTGCGATTGTGTGAGCAATATTGCTCTTACATCCTGAAACATGATCAATTGAATATGTTGTAAGCAAAACAAAGTTCTGCCATCACCTATGATGATTAAATTGCATACATGTTACCATTGTTTTCTTTAGCTTTGATTACCAGATAGCTCATCTATTATGTGTTGGAATTACAAGACAAATCAACTTTATAATGTTATTAAAAAATATGATAACAGTGAAGTTAAAGAATGACCTCAGTGGCATCACGACGAAGGGTAAGCATGCCAGCATCTACACAGACTGCTTTCAATTGTGCCCCATTAAAATCATCCATTGATCGAGCCAGCTCTTCAAAATTAACATCGGGATGTACATTCATTTTCCTTGAATGGATCTACAGTTTCAAGAAAAATAGGGGGGGAGTAAAGATTTTAGTAAGGGGAGAGCATAGAGAGATGAGAATGAAGAGATTTCAGAGGCAATATATGAGCAACCTGCAATATTCGAGCTCTTGCATCTTCATATGGATGAGGGAATTCAATCTTGCGATCCAGACGACCAGAACGCATGAGAGCAGGATCCAAGATGTCAGCACATTTTGTTGCAGCTATGACCTATACCATAGGATCAATAAGAGAAGATATATCAATATAGAGAAATATACAAGGTAAATACATTTCACATTCAAATGTTCCTTTAGATCATGAAGGAATCATGCTTGCACTGGAAATCCCAAGTAGCCAAGCGAAGGGGGGACCAGACCAAACAATTTCACCACAGAGTTACCCACACATTTCACACTTGAATGTGTCCAACTCATAGTTATCAATGTGGAAAATAGTGGTAGGAAGTGAAGGATGAAACAACAACAATTTGGTAACATTTCGAATTAGAAACTAAGGTGAAACAAGAAATGAATGTGAGAAATGTCAAGTGAAATTTGACATATTTTAAGGTGAAATAGTCTCCCACTAACTATGATCTAACTAATTGTGCCCTGTTATTATGTTTTCAAAATATTTTCCAACTAAGATAATGCTTGTACAAAAATTTTATTGATGTATGCATGAGAAAGAACTAGAAAAGTAGGGTGATATGTGAGGATCAAGAAAATGGCCAGGTCTTGGGATGACAATAAGCAGAAGCTCTAGTAGGTTAGAACAGAACTACTTCAGAAGGATTATAGAAGCAAATGACACCATCCAGTTGTGTTCATATGTACATGGATGCATCTTCCTATTTCCTTTATGGTTCTTGGAAGAGAGTGAATGACTTCATCCAGGTGTGCTCTTGTATTGAGAGGCCTCAGTATTTCGTTCCCCTTTCTACGCTTGTACATTTCCTGTTATACTAATACACACTGCAGTGGAACCATTTTCAAAGAAATCATCACTCAGAATCACCCACAAGTAGATATTCATTTCAAAATTGTCAGTCTAAATCATCCATGACTAAATGATGATTTTTTTTAATCCAAGAATTCCCTTCCTAAAACTTCCAGATATTAAAAACCTTGCAGAAAGCAGAGACTAGCTAGACATCTTCCTCCTGTTCTTTTCTTAAAACTCCCACAAGGGGAAGCTCGGTTAAGCCTAAAATTTGCCATTCTCATGGAGGAGGGATTCCCGTATGGAAGAACATTTCTAAGGGAAGACGACACCCCAAAACAGGATCCAAAAGGTTACAGAACACGCGTGCTTCACCGAAAGTGATGCTGAAGAGGAGGACCGAGCGAGTGCAGGTACAGTAGGGGAGGGGTGGGGTGTGTGGAAGTGAAGTGTTGGCTTGCCTTCCAAGAGAAGAAGGTGATCTCTTCTAGATCCTTGGTTGTCCTTTAATTGTGGCAGAATCCACAGCTGCTTTGAACTTTCCTATCACCCAACATGCTGATAAGCCTAATTAGTCTTTAAGCCTACAGAAGATGGATCAATATATTAAGACAGGGTTGTTGTGTCCCTGGTTTTGATGATGTCATATTAAAATATAAAATGAGAAGAAAGTTGACAAGTGTCAATTATTTCGTAGGTACAACTCAATTGGATCAAAGAAGACTGAGAAACAGTCAGATAGTGTTGACACTACCAGAGACTTAGGTCGACACTAGTGGACTGGAAGGCGTTGTGAAGACTTCAACTGTGTCGACACACTACAGTGATAAGGTCGACACTAAGCAGGGGCAGAGCCTACTTCGAAGAAAGATAAAGCTAGAGTTGACACTCTGTAATGAAAAGGTCGACACTTAGCATTCGATTTCATCATTCAAGCAATTGGCTTCAGAAGTGGAAGAGTGTGTGTCGACACTAGAACCTGATAGTGTCAACACTCGAATACTTAGAATGTCTCTAGGATGATCAAGTCATCAAAAGGCGTGTTCCAAGGCTAACTAACTGAGATATTTTCTGTACATGTCAGCAACTCTAGAAGGCTCCTTTTTTGGGCGGCAAAAAGATTCCTCCACTTTTGGGGGGTGAATCTTCTGTGGGGCCCACGACATGGAATCCCGCGCATTCAAGAAAAAGGGAAAAAAGGTTCCAGTTCGACATCGAAAAAGAGGGTGATCACACACTACTGTGAAAAGAGAGGTGCGGAGCAGAGCCGAAAAGAAGACCTCAGATGTTTTGAAGCAGCATTTCGTGTAAATTGGAAAGTGGGGCTGTGATCAGGCGAAATCAATGACGACTCAAGCAAGATCAGAAGCTTCTAGGAGTGGATGCTGATTTCTCAACTATAGAGGATCAGAAGTTTCCTTTCTACCTAATTTTTGAAATCAAACGACAGCAGAATTTTGAAGAAGTTCTTCGAACAAGGAGTTGATTCTATAATCTGAGAAGAATCTTTTTGAATTCAGATCCAGATCAGCAATTTTGATGAAATCACCATGTTCTTCATCAGTTTTTGTTTTCCCATTTTAGATCCTCTTTTGTTCGTCTAAATTGTCTGTTATCTGCTTCTTGGTGGAGCAGATTAAATTGATCACTCACAAGCTGTGATTGGATCAATTTAGGTGAAGCGTGTATCAGCGGATCTGTCAAGCTGTGTATCAGCAGGGTTCTCAAGTTGTAAGTCAGCGGTTGTGCAGAAGCTGTGAATCAGCGATTGTTTTGGATATACTATCTGGGTGTTCGATAGTGGTACCTCACTGGTTTGGTGAGGGGTGGATGTAGGTCTCCTCATTGGAGCCGAACCACCTTAAATTTTCCTGCTCTCTTGTGGTTTGCAATTTCGTGATTTGTGCTTTTGTGCATCCATCCTTTAGAAATACGAAATCAGATTTCATAATTCGAAATTAAGTCTAAATCTCTGAGGATTCTCTATTCACCCCCCTCTAGATAATCCTTCTACACACACAACACGTGGTATCAGAGCCTGGTTCTCCAATTTAATTGGTTTCACGACCAGAAGTTATTTGTGTATTATGGAATCTAGAGGTTACATTGCTGAGGGTCATTCTGTGAACATACCACCTTACTTTGATGGTACTAACTATGCTTATTGGAAAACTCATATTTAGGTGTTCTTACGAGCTCAAGATCATCAAATATGGAGAGTGGTAAACAATGGACCTTATGAGTTGTCTGAGGATGAAGAGAAATGGACTCCGGAAGAGATTAAAAAGTCAAATGCAAATTGGAGTACAATGAACATTATGCAGTGCTCACTACATCCCACCGAATTTTCAAGAGTTTCATCGTGCTCAAGTGCCAAAGAGATCTGGGATTGCCTCATGGTAATATATGAGGGCACATCTGAGGTAAAAGAAAACCAAGGCTAATATGTTAGTTTCTGAATATGAAGCTTTTCGGATGAAACATGATGAAACTATTTCTGAGATGTATGGTAGATTGACATTGTTAACTAATGGGCTGAAGAATCTAGGTAAAGTTTATTCTGACAAAGAACTAGGGAGAAAAATTCTTAGATCTTTAACACCCATTTGGCATACTAAAGCAACCGTTATTGAATAATCTAGAAATTTGTCCACAACTACTATTGGTGAGTTAATAGGTTCTTTAATGACATATGAATTGGGCCTAAAAAGATCTGAGGATGATCTAAGAAAGAAGAAACCTCTTGCTCTTAAAGCAAGTCCTAGCACCAAGGAGGTTACTGAAGACAGTGAATCAACAACTTCCGAAGATGAGTCAGGTGAGTTTGCCTTGATAACTAGAAAGTTTAGGAAATTTCTGAGAAAAGAAGGTAAGAGTTTTCTGAAAAAGAAACCTTACAATAACAACTTTTCTAAGTCCAAGCCAAATGGTAACAAAAAGACTGACATAATTATTTGCTACAATTGCAGGAAGCCAGGACATGTTAAGTCTGAATGTCCTGAGGTTCAAAAGAAGAGTCAGCCTACATGGAACAAAAACAAGCAAAAAGCTATGGTTGGTACCTGGAGTGAAGAAGAGGAAGATGAAGAAGAGGGAAGTTCGGATGCTGAGGACACTAATTCAAAGATCTGTTTGATGGCTATAGAGACTGAAGAAGAAGAGGAAGAAGTAAGTTCCTTATTCAAGGATTTCAGTTTGGAAGATTGGGAGCATGTCTACTTTGAATTAATGGATCAGTATGATGTTCTTAAAAAGGAAAACAAAATGTTAAAAAAGAAACTGAAACATTCTTCTCACAAAGTGACAACAGAAGAAAATGAAAAAGAGTGTTCACAAGAGATAAAAGCTCTGAGAGAAGTAGTCAGTGAACTAAAAAAACAGAACATTGAAATTCTTAATGAAGTATCACTTGTATCAGAAAAGAATGTGGCCTTACAAAGTGCTAACATGGAGCTACAAAAGGAAATTGTAAGTTTGCAAGATGAAGTAAACAATAAACAATAGGCTCTTGAAACTTTTATAAATGGCAAGAACAATCTTGAAATTCTTCTAGGCACAAGGGTAAATCATAAAAAGGAAGGATTAGGTTTTAATCCCACAAAGAAGAAGGAAGTAGGGCTGAAAGCTATAACATTCTTTTCTTCAAAAACATCTGAAGCTTCTACTTCTACAAGACAGAAAATTGTAAAAATTGCTAAGGATATCAAACAGGATGGAAAAGCCAAGCTAGTTAATGATCAAAGAACAACTGGAAGAAAGCCAACAAAAGCTAGAAATGAACAAGTTTTTGAAAGGAACAAAAATCAGGAATTACCCGGTTGGCAAGGTCGACACCACAGCACTGGCAGGTCGACACTATCATACAAAAAATCACAAAATTTGCCAAACTGGACTAACAACAGATCAACAACATTCCAAAATTGGTCTCCCACCAAATGGACTCACCAGCCATCAAGATCCACTTATGCCAATATTCAAAAATGGCCAAAAAGGAATTTCTCAGGTCGACACTATCCCTTCAGAGTGTTGACACATGTCTATGACTTTGTCAGAAGTAATAAAACACAGTATCTTGGTAAGCTATGGAATCAAACCAAATTTAGACCTTACTCTGAACAAATAAAGAAAAGGTTCAATGAAAATTTTGAAAGAAGAAATGGCTCAAAACATCATGAAAAATAGCAAAACATCAGAAATAAAGAAAACATGAAAGTGAACAAACATATCTGGATTCCAAAAGAAATGCTCTCTCATATTCTTAATTTTGAAGGGATTGTGGGACCCAAATGTACTTTGGTTCCAAAGAATATTCTTTGATGGTGTGTTTGCAGGTATGTCTTGCAGCCAAGAAGAACTTATGGTACTTAGATAGTGGCTGTTCAAGACATATGACAGGGGATAAGGATAAATTCTATCAATTATCTGAAAAGAAGGCTGGTCATGTCACTTTCGGAGGCAACAACAAAGGTAAAATCATTGGCTCAGGTAAGGTTGGTAGGAATCTCACAAATTCAATTGATGGAGTTCTTCTAGTGGAAGGGTTGGAGTATAATCTCCTGAGCATAAGTCAATTGTGTGACAAAGGTCACAAGGTAATGTTCTATTCTCAGAGCTGTACTATTTTTGAACCTGACTCTAATGTTGTTAAATTTTCTGGAAAAAGATCAAATAATGTCTACATGGTAGATCTTGATGATTCTGAGAACATAAATTTGTGTTTAACTGCAAATAAAGTTAACTTGGCTTGCTTATGGCATCGTAGACTAGGACATGCTAGCTACCATGTGCTTCATAAACTTGCAAAATTCAACATGGTTAAAGGTCTGCCTGATATATCTTTTAAACAAAATTTGAGGTTGTGTGAAGCATGTTCTCAAGGAAAGCAAACCAGAAAAGCCTTCAAAAGTAGATTGGAAAGTCAATCTACCAAACCATTCGAGCTTATTCATATGGACTTATTTGGTCCCACAAGAACAAACAGTCTGAATGGAAAAAGGGTTGGATATGTTTTGGTTGATGATTTTTCGAGATTTACTTGGGTTTACTTTCTTGCTCACAAAAATGATGCCTTCATTGAATTTCATGAGTTTTATAAGAAGATTTCACAAGAAGGAAAATTCAAAATTAATTCAATCATGTCAGATCATGGTGGTGAGTTTGAAAATGCTAACTTTGAGGAATTTTGCAGGGAAGAAGGAGTCTTCCACAAGTTTTCGTCACCAAGAACTCCTGAACAAAATGGAGTTGTGAAGAGAAGAAACAGAACTCTTGTAGAGATGGCAAGAACCATGCTAATTGAGAGTGGGCTGCCAAGGAAGTTTTGGGCTGAAGCTATAAATACATCCTGTTACATAATAAACCGTGCAATGGTAAGACCTTCTTGCAAAAAGACTCCTTATGAAATTCTGAAAGGTAAGAAACCATCAATTTCACATTTCAGAGTTTTTGGAACAAAATGTTTCATTCTAATAAACAACAAACATGACTTGGATAAATTTGAAGCAAAAAGTGATTTAGGAATATTTTTGGGTTATTCTGATCATTCAAGAGCCTATAGAATATTCAATGTAAAAGATCAAATTGTTGAGGAATCACCTCATATCACATTTGATGAATCTAATGTTGATTCTTGCAGGGAAAGACAAGATGGAGAATTTCTGGAAGGAGAAGGCTCTAGAGAAAAGGAAGAGGAAGGAAAAGCAACCAGAAGGGACTCAGATCACAGTGTTTCACATGAACCAGAAAGTGAGAATAAAGGAAAACTTGAAATGAATGTAAGAATGCTCAGGGACCATCCACAGGAAAGCATAATTGGTAATCTGCTCGATCCTCCTAGGACAAGGTCCCACTTTAAAACAGTTTCTGAAATTGATCAACTTGCCTTGGTGTCTCAAATTGAACCTAAGAATGTAGATGAAGCTTTGAAAGATACCCATTGGATTAATGCAATGCATGAGGAGTTAAATCAATTTGAGAGAAATAAAGTATGGCATTTAGTTCCAAGGACTTTATCACAAAGTGTCATTGGAACTAAATGGGTTTTTAGGAATAAAATCAGTGAAGATGGAGAAGTAATAAGAAATAAAGCTAGGCTTGTAGCAAAATGTTACAATGAGGAGTTTGGCATAGACTTTGAAGAGTCTTTTGCTCCTGTAGCTAGGATTGAAGCCATCCGAATTTTGCTTGCATTTGCATGTGCTCATGGCATTAAATTACAGAAAATGGATGTAAAAAGTGCATTTTTGAATGGTTTAATTAAGGAAGAAGTTTTTGTTGAACAACCTCCTGGTTTTGAATGCACTAACCTTCCTGACCATGTGTATAAACTTGAAAAAGCTTTATATGGACTGAAGCAAGCTCCCCGAGCCTGGTATGACCGGTTGAGTTCTTTTCTTACTAGTAAAGGGTACTCAAGAGGTAAGATTGATCAAACACTTTTTACAAAAATTCAAGATAAGGATATCTTGTTAGTCCAAATTTATGTCGACGACATTATCTTTGGATCAACAAAGCCATCCTTATGCAAGGAATTTTCAGAATTAATGACAAATGAATTTGAAATGAGTTTAATGGGAGAGCTAAAAAAATTTCTTGGTTTGCAGGTTGCTCAATCAAGAGAGGGAATTTTCATAAATCAATCCAAATACATTCAAGAATTGCTGAAAAAGTACAACATGGAGAACACAAAATCTATGGCAACTCCTATGAGCACCACTGTGAGTCTTGATGCAGATCTGAAAGGTAAACAAGTTGATTCAAAGGTATATAAAGGTATGATTGGTTCCTTACTCTACCTGACTGCATCCAGACCTGATATTCAATTCTCAGTGTGCATGTGTGCTAGATTTCAAGCTTGTCCTAAAGAATCTCATTTGAGTGCATCAAAAAGAATTTTCAGATATCTTGTTGGAACTCAAGAATTAGGATTGTGGTATCCTGCATTTAATGAGTTTAGCTTGGTTTCTTATTCAGATGCAGACTTTGCTGGTTGTAAACTAGATAGAAAGAGCACTAGTGGCTATTGCCAATTCTTGGGAGGATGTTTAGTTTCTTGGGCTTCCAAGAAACAACACTCGGTTGCTCTTTCTACTGCAGAAGCAGAGTATGTTTCTGCAGGGAGTTGTGGCACTCAAGTGTTGTGGATTAAACATCAACTCCAAGACTACCAAGTAGATATTGGATGTGTCCCAATATTGTGTGATAACACAAGTGCCATTTGTCTTGCAAAGAACCCAATTCAGCATTCTAGAACTAAGCATATAGAAATCAGGCATCATTTCCTAAGGGATGAAGTGAGTAGAAACTCATTTGAGTTGCATTTTGTGGAAACTTCAAAACAAATTGCTGACATTTTTACAAAACCCTTATGCTATGAAAGATTTTCTTGTCTAAGAAGAGAACTTGGGCTGTGTTTGTTTAATTCTTGAATGAATCTGCTGAATTCACTGTGATGTTGTGATTAAAAGTTTGTGCTGAAATCTGCTTTGTGAAATATCTCCTGAAAGAAAGATGAGAATTGGTTGAGAGTCCTTGGCTGTTGGATCAAATTTCAAGTAACATTGGTTGAAAAGCAATAAGGTGATGTTCAGTTGGTGTAGTGAATTTTTCATTATGATTAAGTGTTATCTTAACTGCCTAAAGTCGACACTCTTGATAATAGTGTCGACACAATCCCTCCTTACATCAGACCTCTTGTCATTCTTGAAAATTCATACATCCTTAATTCCTTTGATATCAATAATGATTCATCTATTAAATAAAATCCCTGATCTTAATCTTCACATTGGTCTATCGGTATATAAAATGGTGAATTGAGGAAGGACAGGTTAAGCCTGTCTGGATTCCTTCACTATGCGTGAGTATGTGTCTCCGCCAAGTACCAAAGACTTATGTGCATTCACCGAGGGGGAGCTCAATTTCAGTTATCCACCATCCTTGATTTAAGATGTTTTTGGAAAGAAGATAATTTTTGTGACGGAACACCTCGTCTAAGCCCGTTAAACCGGTAATGTACTTGATTCGAGTCCGTCTCCTACGAACGGGCCGAAGCCTCGCAAGGGATACCACACCATAGTCCGTGTAAACACAAAGGAACACACCATTTCATATATATATCACAAGTTTACATAGCTATATCTCCGAGAAAAGAAAAGAAAGTACAAGAGCCTAGGGCATACCTCGAGGTACAACTGAAGGAAGTAGACAAACTAGCTACACTACACTGCTGGAGGTGCTGACCCTGCACCGCTACGACGCGGCTCCGAACTGGATGGCGGCTGAGAAACGTCCTCCTCGCCCTCACCTACGGGGGTAGGGGTGAGCCTCGCTAGTCACTGGCTCAGTAGGAAACTCCCCCAACACCGAGCAAACCAAAAACACAGGTACGAAGGCGGTAAACTATACTAGCAGTTTATAGAACAGCTAAGCAGGATATTAAAGCTGTAAATATACTCACCGTCTACCGACTATGTAAAGGAACTTTAATAAATAAACGGCAAAACCAAACAGGTATACGAGCTAAAGTAGAGTCCGCCACACTCGAGCCACGTGATCTGGTTCACGACACCAGTGACTGACTCGGACAACACACACAGGTCTACCTCTCAGTCTCGCAGCCACGAACGAAAGGTCCATTTGTCGCTCCACGTGAAAAGGTCAAACAACTGTGGAGACCAACTAAACACCACCACCTGCGGACCACACGGTCGCAGGCCCATGCCTGGCACCTCTAGAGACCCTGGCCTAGGCTCGCTAGAGTGAGGCACTGGAGAAGGACTAGCTGGGGACCAGTGTCGACTACTGGTGTCTGTACCCCCAACTACGAGCGCGCTACAAGTGACCAAAAGGCAAGTACAACAGTCACTGTCCCACTGTCGTCTTTCCCTCAGCCAGACGTACAACTCAAGCAAAAGAGTGAGGGTGTCCAGGTCAGATGACATAGACCTCGACGGTACAACACAGGTACCGGGACAAAGCCCCGAGCTAACAGCCTGGCTCACAGAGAACCTGGGGCACCCAACTGGAGAGGTAACCACGGTAGGCGTCGTACTACTCGCCACGTATACAAAACCACGTGCACGTCACACAAACCACGTGAAAACTCACGTAAACCGCGTGCACCAATAGTCCATTACACGTGAACACCACGTAAACATGTAAAGAACTAGCTAGGGCTGTACCTTGTACGCTAGTCATAGAAACCTCATGCACCCAGTGCTCCACGGGTGCCAACACACCGCTCGTTATCTTTAAAAGATAAATATTCAATATAGCAACATTAAAATAAATTCATGCTAGCGGCAACATTGACTGCCGTCGATGAGATGTAAACGACAAGGTCTCTGGCCGTCTATCTCCCAGCTGAAGAACCTGGCGTCAATCGATATTGACGCAAAGATCCTCGGCTATCAACTCTCACAGAAACCCTAGGCCGATTCCTCAGGTATTCTCGGCCCTAAAATCAGCAGGAAAACACGAGGAAACACTTCCTCTAACATGCATGCATCTCAATCAAATTGAAACAACATGTTTCACTCGTTAAATTGCTCAAACGACCCATTGACCCCACATGGAGTACCTTTATCCAAAAACATAATTAACATGCAGATTCATGCGTTCCAGATGTATTATCACAACCAAAAGGAACTAAAAGGGATCATTCCCTACCTCAAGATGCACTTAAACCTCCTAAATCCTCCCGATTCGTACCAAACCCTCCGCGAGCTCCTACGGAGATTACACCTCGCTCCGGTGTTTCCTTGCCCGATTTGTCACCACCTCACGTTCCACGATCCCTCAACTAGCCTTCTGCAACTATTGGAAGCAGTGGGGAAGCAGGGGTATGAAAATAGGGCGAGGGAGAGGGAGAACGGAATGAGGGAACTGTCCTCGGGTAGACCTATATCCTGTAGGTCGCACAGGTTGGCGTCAACCCTGTTGTCGTTTAGGGAACCGTCACAATAAACGTCCACAAAGCCCGCCGTTAAGTTCATAAAGTTGACGTCACCTTCGATGGGCGCCAAACCAGTAAACGACCACACTTGGCCGTCAACCCCTAATCAACTACAGCAGTTCTTATCTTGTTTCAGGACCAAACCTGCGCGCACCACACATCCAAACCACACTGGCCTCACGATGGCCACCACAACCATTATACACATGATCCATAAGGATCCGAAAAACACGCGACGTTACATTACTATCATCTAAAAAGAAAATTTCGACCTCGAAATTCATAACACAACTTGAACACAAAAAACTTTAATATATACATTTTTAAAAATACTATCATCTAAAAAGAAGCATAAAACCTCACTCAAACAAATAGGGATACCTATTAGCCATCTCCTCGGCTAACTCCCAAGTATCCTCACCACCCAACCTATTTTCCCATCGCACTTTAACTAGTTAGATTTCTTTATTTCTCAGCTTCTTTGTTTTTCGATCAGTGATCTGCACCGGATACTCTAGCATGGTCATATTCGGCCTCAGGTCATCACCTTGGTAATTGATTATCTGAGCTGGATCTTCAATACACTTTCTTAACATGGAAACATGAAATATATCATGGACGTCCGCAAAATCTGCTGGCAAATCCAGTCTATAAGCTGTTTCCCTAATTCTCTCAATCACCTGGAAAGCTCCCACATACCTTGGGCTCAACTTTCCAGTCTTGCCAAACCTCATAATACCTTTACTCGGAGAAACTCTCAAGAAAATAAAATCTCCCACTTCAAACTGAAGTGGTCTCCTCCGGTTATCTGCATAACTCTTTTGCCTGCTTTTAGCTGCCTGTAATTTTTCCTTAATAAGCTTCACTACTTCTGTAGTTTGCTGAATCAATTCAGGACCCACTAACTGCCTTTCTCCCACTTCATGCTAGTTCAATGGGGTTCTACATGGCCTTCCATATAAAGCTTCATACGGTGCCATCCCAAGACTGGTATGATAACTATTATTATAGGCAAACTCAACCATTCCCAAATGATGCTCCCAGTTACCTCCCCAAACTAAACAACAAGCTCGCAACATGTCTTCAATCGTCTGAATAGTCCTCTCTGTTTAGCCATCTGTCTGGGGATGATAAGCAGAGTTATATCTCAGCTCAGTGCCAATTACCTTCTGCAGACTTCTCCAGAAACCAGAAGTAAATCTTGGATCTCTGTCAGACACGATAGTCTTCGGAATACCATGTAATGGAACAATTCTTTCAACATAAACTTTTTCTAGTCTATCCACTGTCCAAGACATGCTTACTGCCACTAATCTGCACACCTTGGTCAATCTGTCAACAAACACCCATATTTCATTATGTCCCGAAGCTGTTCTTGGTAAGCCTGCCACGAAGTCCATGGAAATATCATCCCATTTCCACTGTGGAATGGGTAACGGTTGCAATAGACCTCCAGGCTTCTGATGTTCTGCTTTAATCTATTGACAGATAGCACACCTTGCAATAAATTACGCTATTTCCCTTTCATATGAGGCCACCAGAAATGTCTCTTTAAATCCTGGTACGTTTTAGTACTACTCGGATGGATTGTGTACCTGGATTTATGAGCCTCTTCCAACACTCGCTGCTTTACCTCTCTTTCAGCTGTTACAAATAACCTGCCTCTAAGTCTGACCACACAGTTATTATCAATAGTAACTCCTTCCATTTTTACAATCTCAGCTAAACTTACATCTGCTCTCTGATCCTCAACAATTTGCTAATACAAGGATGGCTCTACAGTACTACTGGCTAGTACTACACGTCGCTGACTGTTTGGCATGTACAAGGAATTCTCTGCTACTTCCTCGTACAACTTCCATTCTTTTGTCATCATCTGGCTTAAATATGCCTTTCTGCTCAAAGCATCAGCCACAACATTGGCCTTACCTGTATGGTAAGTCAAACTGAAATCATAATCTTTTAAATATTCCATCCATCTACGTTGACGGAGATTTAAATCCTTCTGCGAGAAGATATACTTCAAGCTTTTATGATCAGTAAAGATCTCAAATCTCTCGCCATACAGATAATGTCTCCACATTTTCAAGGCAAACACAACTGCTGCCAATTCTAAATCATAAGTGGGGTAATTCTCCTCTGCCAGCTTCAATTGCTTGGACGCATAAGCTATCACTTTGCCATGCTGCATAAGTACTGTGCCAAGTCCTCTCCTTGAAGCATCTGTGTATACCACAAAACCACCACTTCCTGCCGGTAATGCCAATATGGGTGCTGTTGTAAGTCTTTTTTTCAATTCCATAAAACTTTTATGACATTCACCGGACCACACAAATGGCACACCTTTTCTGCTCAACTTGGTCATGGGTGCTGCAATCTTAGAAAATCTTGTATGAAGTGCCTATAATAACCTGCCAATCCCAGAAAACTTCTAATCTCAGTGATTGTCTTAGGCACTTCCCATTTCATCACTGCGTCCACTTTACTCGGGTCCACTACCACTCCTTTAGCTGAGATGACATGACCCAGAAATTGAATTTCTTTCAGCCAAAATTCACATTTACTGAATTTGGCAAACAACTGATTATCCCTTAACAGTTGCAGAGTAAACCTCAAATGAGATGCATGCTCCTCTTCGGATGCTGAATAAATCAGAATATCATCTATAAAGACCACAATGAATTGGTCCAAATACGGATGAAAAATTCTATTCATCAGATCCATAAAACCTGCAGGAGCATTGGTCATCCCAAATGGCGTGACCACAAATTCATAGTGACTATATCTGGTTCTGAATGCTGTTTTATCTATATCCTCCTCTTTAATTCTCAACTGATGGTACCCGGACCTCAAATCAATTTTAGAAAATACCTTTGCTGATTGTAACTGATCAAACAGATCATCTATCCTCGGCAATGGGTATTTATTCTTAATGGTCACATCATTCAACTTCCTATAGTCTATACACATCCGAAAACTTCCGTCTTTCCTTTTCACAAATAACACTGGTGCTCCCCACGGGGAATGACTTGGTCTAATAAACCCTTTCTGCAATAGCTCTTCTAATTACTTTTTCAATTCTTTAAGTTCTACTGGTGCCATCCGATATGGAGCTTTAGAAATCGGCATGGTACCTGGCAGTAACTCAATGGTAAAGTCTACCTCTCTATGTGGAGCTAAACTAGGCAAATCTTCAGGAAAAACATCAGCAAATTCCCTAACCACGGGAACTGCTTCCACTGACTGACTAGCTTCTATCAGATTCACCGAGGCTAAATAAGCCACACATCCAGCATTTATCAATTTCTAGCTCTAATTACAGAAATTAGAAACTTAGAGGTATAAAAAGGCATACCTTGATATTCAAATACTGCACCATTAGGATGACAAAACCTGATCCTCTTCTTTCTGCAATCTAACATTGCTCCATAAGTCTCAAGCCAATCCACACCCAAAATAATATCATAATCTGTCAACTGCAGGGCATATAACCGACCCGGCATCCGGTTCCCTTCAATCATAACAGGAGCTTCATATATATAGCTCGAAGTGAGCATAAACTCACCCGAGGGAACCTCCACTACCAATTCACAGGACTTTTCTTCTAAAGGATGAACCATATAATCCAAGAACTCTTCGGAAATGAAAGAACGAGAGGCACCCGAATCAAATAAAACTCTTGCTGAATAATCATAAAGGGGTATAGTACCTTCTATCATATTTGATGCCTCCGCCTGGGCTCGGGTGATAGCTATAACCCGGCCCCTTCCCCGCTGCTGTGCTGCTCCTCTGCCACAACCTACCTGTGGCTGCTGAAACTGTTGTGGCTGTTGCTGCTGCTGCACACCTCTTCCATATCCATACTCTCTTGGATAGGGGCAATTGCAGATCAAATGCTCCGGCTGATTACAGTTATAACATCTATACCCTAGTGGAATAATGGGTTGTCTAGCAGTACTCTGCTGCGACTCCTCCACCTCTGGCCTACCACGACCTTGCTGAAATTGCTGTCGGCCTCCCCATCCTCTTCCTTTACCTTTAAATGCTTGCTTCAATTTATGACCCCACTTACCAAAACCTGATGAAGAAGGTCATGCTGGTGCTTTACCCTTACTCACACCCATTGACTGTTGCGGTAGCCGAGAACTACCTGAATCTGTCTCGCCCATCTGACGAGTCCTAATAGACCTCTCCAATGTAGCTACCCTCTGAGCTGCTTCTTCCACTCTTTTACACATGAGCGGCACTATTGCATTCTGCAATTCTACTCTTAATCCCCGAATAAAATATTCAACCATCATATTATTATCCGATACTACATAAGGCGCATATCGGCTGAGTGCCATAAATCACATCTGGTATTCTAAAACTGAAGAGTTACCTTGCTGAGTATCTGGATTCGGCCCTCCTGAGTAGGTAGGCGGCTGCAATCTCATAAACTTCTCAACTTGCATCACTGGTTCCTCTGCTACTAACATTGGTGGTGGTGGTGGCAAGGGTGCTACAAAAGGCATCTCCACTCCTGGTGGTGGCGGAACTGGAACTATAGGTACAGTCTCTCCATCCCCAGGT
Organism: Colocasia esculenta; assembly: GCA_014218235.1. Lineage (NCBI taxonomy): Eukaryota > Viridiplantae > Streptophyta > Magnoliopsida > Alismatales > Araceae > Colocasia > Colocasia esculenta. The sequence goes on along the minus strand of CM024763.1, from coordinate 49,191,938 downwards.
GGCACGAAAACCAGTGGTATCGGTGCCTGCTGATCCATCCTCCTCCGAATATCGGTGAGGCTCTCCCAGATCCTCTCTATCATACGCTGAGTGCTCTCCTCTGGATCATCTCCTCCACCACCCCAATATCTTCTATCTGCCATTTCAAACTTCTACATAAACAAAACACTAAACAAAAACAAAACAACGAATTATCAGAAACCAGGGCCCCTACCAGCAGTGTGCAAGGACCGAAATAACACTAGGTATCTTTCTAGTTCCTTTATATTAACACGGACCTTGCTCTGATACCAATTGTGACGGAACACCTCGTCCAAGCCCGTTAAACCGGTAACGTACTTGATCTGAGTCCGTCTCCCGCAAACGGGCCGAAGCCTCGCAAGGGATACCACACCATAGTCCGTGTAAACACAAAAAAACACACCATTTCATATATATATCACAAGTTTACATAGCTATATCTCCGAGAAAAGAAAAGAAAGTACAAGAGCCTGGGGCATACCCCGAGGTACAACTGAAGGAAGTAGATAAACTAGCTACACTACACTGCTGGAGGTGCTGACCCTGCACCGCTACGACGCGGCTTCGAACTGGACGACGGCTGAGAAACGTCCTCCTCGCCCTCACCTGTGTGGGTAGGGGTGAGCCTCGCTAGTCACTGGCTCAGTAGGGAACTCCCCTAACACCGAGCAAACCAAAAACACAGGTACGAAGGCGGTAAACTATACTAGCAGTTTATAGAACAGCTAAGCAGGATATTAAAGCTGTAAATATACTCACCGTCTACCGACTATGTAAAGGAACTTTAATAAATAAACGGCAAAACCAAACAGTTATATGAGCTATAGTAGAGTCCGCCACACTCGAGCCACGTGAACTGGTTCGCGACACCAGTGACTGACTCGGAGAACACACACAGGTCTACCTCTCAGTCTCGCAGCCACGGACGAAAGGTCCAGCTGCCGCTCCACGTGAAAAGGTCAAACAACTGTGGAGACCAACTAAACACCACCACCTGCGGACCATACGGTCGCAGGCCCATGCCTGGAACCTCTAGAGACCCTGGCCTGGGCTCGCTAGAGTGAGGCACTGGAGAAGGACTAGCTGGGGATGAGTGTCGACTACTGGTGTCCGTACCCCCAACTATGAGCGCTACAAGTGACCAAAAGACAAGTACAACAGTCACTGTCCCACTGTCGTCTTTCCCTCAGCCGGATGTACAACTCAAGCAAAAGAGTGTGGGTGTCCAGGTCAGACGACGCAAACATCGACGGTACAACACAAGTACCGAGACAAAGCCCCGAGCTAACAGCCTGGCTCACAGAGAACCTGGGGCACCCAACTGGAGAGGTAACCACGGTAGGCGTCGTACTACTCGCCACGTATACAAAACCACGTGCACGTCACACAAACCACGTGAAAACTCACGTAAACCGCGTGCACCAATAGTCCATTACACGTGAACACCACGTAAACACGTAAAGAACTAGCTAAGGTTGTACCTTGTACGCTAGTCACAGAAACCTCATGCACCCAGTGCTCCACGGGTGCCAACACACCGCTCGTTATCTTTAAAAGAAATATTCAATATAGCAACATTAAAATAAATGCATGCTGACGGCAACATCGACTGCCGTCGATGAGATGTAAACGGCAAGGTCTCTGGCCGTCTATCTCCCAGCTGAAGAACCTGGCGTCAATTGATATTGACGCCAAGATCCTCGGCTATCAACTCTCACAGAAACCGTAGGTCGATTCCTCAGGTATTCTCGGCCCTAAAATCAGCAGGAAAACACGAGGAAACGCTTCCTCTAACATGCATGCATCTCAATCAAATTGAAACAACATGTTTCACTCGTTAAATTGCTCAAACGACCCATTGACCCCACATGGAGTACCTTTACCCAAAAACATAATTAACATGCAGATTCATGCGTTCCAGATGTATTATCACAACCAGAAGGAACAAAAAGGGATCATTCCCTACCTCAAGACGCACTTAAACCTCCTAAATCCTCCCGATTCGTACCAAACCCTCCGCGAGCTCCCACGGAGATTACACCTCTCTCCGGCGTTTCCTTGCCCGATTCGTCACCACCTCACGTTCCACGATCCCCCAACTAGCCTTCTACAACTATTGGAAGTAGTGGGGAAGCAGGGGTATGAAAATAGGGCGAGGGAGAGGGAGAACGGAGTGAGGGAACTGTCCTCGGGTAGACCTATATCCTGCAGGTCGTACAGGTTGGCGTCAACCCTGTTGTCGTTTAGGGAACCGTCACAATAAACGTCCACAAAGCCCGCCGTTAAGTTCATAAAGTTGACGTCACCTTCGATGGACGCCAAACCAGTCAACGACCACACATGGTTGTCAACCCCTAATCAACTACAGCAGTTCTTATCTTGTTTTGGGACCAAACCTGCGTGCACCACACATCCAAACCACACTGGCCTCACGATGGCCACCACGTACAACCATTATACACATGATCCATAAGGATCCGAAAAACACGCGACGTTACATTACTATCATCTAAAAAGAAATTTTCGACCTCGAAATTCATAACACAACTTGAACACAAACAACTTTAATATATACATTTTTACAAATACTATCATCTAAAAAGAAGCATAAAACCTCACTCAAACAAATAGGGATACCCTTTAGCCATCTCCTCGGCTAACTCCCAGGTATCCTCACCACCCAACCTATTTTCCCATCGCACTTTAACTAGTTCGATTTCTTTATTTCTCAAATTCTTTTTTTTCGATCAGTGATCTGCACCGGATACTCTAGCATGGTCATATCCGGCCTCAGGTCACCACCTTGGTAATTGATTATCTGAGCTGGATCTTCAATACACTTTCTTAACATGGAAACATGAAATATATCATGGACGTCCGCAAAATCTGCTGGAAAATCCAAGTTGTTTCCCCAATTCTCTCAATCACCTGGAAAGGTCCCACATACCTTGGGCTCAACTTTTCAGTCTTGCCAAACCTCATAATACCTTTACTTGGAGAAACTCTCAAGAAAACAAAATCTCCCACTTCAAACTGAAGTGGTCTCCTCCGGTTATCTGCATAACTCTTTTGCCTGCTTTGAGCTGCCTGTAATTTTTCCTTAATAAGCTTCACTACTTCTGTAGTTTGCTGAATCAATTCAGGACCCACTAACTGCCTTTCTCCCACTTCATGCTAGTTCAATGGGATTCTACATGGCCTTCCATATAAAGCTTCATACGGTGCCATCCCAAGACTAGTATGATAACTATTATTATAGGCAAACTCAACCATTCCCAAATGATGCTCCCAGTTACCTCCCCAAACTAAACAACAAGCTCGCAACATGTCTTCAATCGTCTGAATAGTCCTCTCTGTTTGGCCATCTGTCTGGGGATGATAAGCGGAGCTATATCTCAGCTCAGTGCCAATTACCTTCTGCAGACTTCTCCAGAAACCAGAAGTAAATCTTGGATCTTTGTCAGACACGATAGTCTTCGGAATACCATGTAATGGAACAATTCTTTCAACATAAACTTTTTCTAGTCTATCCACTGTCCAAGACATACTTACTGCCACTAATCTGCACACCTTGGTCAATCTGTCAACAAACACCCATATTCCATTATGTCCCGAAGCTGTTCTTGGTAAGCCTACCACGAAGTCCATGCAATATCATCCCATTTCCACTGTGGAATGGGTAACGGTTGTAATAGACCTCCAGGCTTCTGATGTTCTTCTTTAATTGTTGACAGATAGCACACCTTGCAATAAATTCCGCTATTTCCCTTTCATATGAGGCCACTAGAAATGTCTCTTTAAATCCTGGTACATTTTAGTACTACCCGGATGGATAGTGTACCTGGATTTATGAGCCTCTTCCAACACTCGCTGCTTTACCTCTCTTTCAGCTGGTACAAATAACCTGCCTCTGAGTCTGACCACACAGTTATTATCAATAGTAACTCCTTCCATTTTTACAATCTCAGCTAAACTTACATCTGCTCTCTGAGCTTCAACAATTTGCCAATACAAGGACGGCTCTACAGTACTACTGGCTAGTACTGCCCGTCGCTGACTGTTTGGCACGTACAAGAAATTCTCTGCTATTTCCTCGTACAACTTCCATTCTTTTATCATCATCTGGCTTAAATATGCCTTTTTGCTTAAAGCATCAGCCACAACATTGGCCTTACCCGGATGGTAAGCCAAACTGAAATCATAATCTTTTAAATATTCCATCCATCTACGTTGACGGAGATTTAAATCCTTCTGCGAGAAGATATACTTCAAGCTTTTATGATCTGTAAAGATCTCAAATCTCTCGCCATACAGATAATGTCTCCACATTTTCAAGGCAAACACAACTGCTGCCAATTCCAAATCATGTGTGGGGTAATTCTCCTCTGCCAGCTTCAATTGCCTGGATGCATAAGCTATCACTTTGCCATGCTGCATAAGTACTGTGCCAAGTCCTCTCCTTGAAGCATCTGTGTATACCACAAAACCACCACTTCCTACCGGTAATGCCAATATGGGTGCTGTTGTAAGTCTTTTCTTCAATTCCATAAAACTTTTCTGACATTCACCGGACCACACAAATGGCACACCTTTTCTGGTCAACTTAGTCATGGGTGCTGCAATCTTAGAAAAATCTTGTATGAAGCGCCTATAATAACCTGCCAATCCCAGAAAACTTCTAATCTCAGTGATTGTCTTAGGCACTTCCCATTTCATCACTGCTTCCACTTTACTCGGGTCCACTGCCACTCCTTTAGCTGAGATGACATGACCCAGAAATTGAATTTCTTTCAGCCAAAATTCACATTTACTGAATTTGGCAAACAACTGATTATCCCTTAACAGTTGTAGAGTAAACCTCAAATGAGATGCATGCTCCTCTTCGGATGCTGAATAAATCAGAATATCATCTATAAAGACAACAATGAATTGGTCCAAATACGGATGAAAAATTCTATTCATCAGATCCATAAAACCTGCAGGAGCATTGGTCATCCCAAATGGCATGACCACAAATTCATAGTGACCATATCTGGTTCTGAATGTTGTTTTATCTATACCCTCCTCTTTAGTTCTCAACTGATGGTACCCGGACCTCAAATCAATTTTAGAAAATACCTTTGCTGATTGTAACTGATCAAACAGATCATCTATCCTCGGCAATGGGTATTTATTCTTAATGGTCACATCATTCAACTTCCTATAGTCTATACACATCCAAAAACTTCCGTCTTTCTTTTTCACAAATAACACTGGTACTCCCCACGGGGAATGACTTGGTCTAATAAACCCTTTCTGCAACAGCTCTTCTAATTGCTTTTTCAATTCTTTAAGTTCTACAGGTGCCATCCGATATGGAGCTTTAGAAATCGGCATGGTATCTGGCAGTAACTCAATGGTAAAGTCTACCTCTCTATGTGGAGCTAAACCAGACAAATCTTCAGGAAAAATATCAGCAAATTCCCTAACCACGGGAACTGCTTCCACTGACTGACTAGCTTCTATCAGACTCACCGAGACTAAATAAGCCACACATCCAACATTTATCAACTTTCTAGCTCTAATTATAGAAATTAGAAACTTAGAGGTATAAAAAGGCATACCTTGATATTCAAATACTGCACCATTAGGATGACAAAACCTGATCCTCTTCTTTCTGCAATCTAACATTGCTCCATAAGTCTCAAGTCAATACCCAAAATAATATCATAATCTGTCAACTGCAGGGCATATAACCGACCCGGCATCCGGTTCCCTTCAATCATAACAGGAGCTTCATCTATATAGCTAGAAGTGAGCATAAACTCACCCGAGGGAACCTCCACTACCAATTCACATGACTTTTCTTCTAAAGGATGAACCATATAATCCAGGAACTCTTCGGAAATGAAAGAATGAGAGGCACCCGAATCAAATAAAACTCTTCTGAATAATCATAAAGGGGTATAGTACCTTCTATCATATTGATGCCTCCGCCTGGGCTCGGGTGATAGCCATAACCCGACTCCTTCCCCGCTGTTGTGGTGCTCCTCTACCACGACCTACCTGTGGCTGCTGAAACTGCTGCGGCTGCTGCTGCTGCTGCACACCTCTTCCATATCCATACTCTCTCGGATAGGGGCAATTGCATATCAAATGCCCCGGCTAATTGCAGTTATAACATCTATACCCTGGTGGAATAATGGGATGTCTGGCAGTACTCTGCTGCGACTCGTCCACCTCTGGCCTACCACGACCTTGCTGAAATTGCTGTCGGCCTCCCCATCCTCTTCCATTACCTTTAAATGCTTGCTTCAATTTCTGACCCCACTTACCAAAACCTGATGAAGAAGGTCCTGCTGGTGCTTTACCCCTACTCACACCCATTGACTGCTGCGGTAGCCGAGAACTACCTGAATCTGTCTCGCCCATCTGACGAGTCCTAATAGACCTCTCCAATGTAGCTGCCATCTGAGCTGCTTCTTCCATTGTTTTACACATGAGCGACACTATTGCATTATGCAATTCTACTCTTAAACCCCGAATAAAATATTCAACCATCATATTATTATTCGATAGTACATTAGGCGCATATCGGCTGAGTGCCATAAATCGCATCTGGTATTCTAAAACTGAAGAGTTACCTTGCTGGAGTGTCCGAAATTGCTCTCTCTTCACTTGCTGCACTTGAATCGGAAAGAATGTATCGTTAAATACATCAAGAAACTTCGGCCAAGTGATAGTCTCTTCTGTCCTGCCTACAAAGGTGGTCTGCATCTTCAATCGCCACCATTCCAGTGCAAAACCCCTCAACTGATAGGCATCTAGCACAACTCTATCTGCTGCCAGACACCTCATGGTCGTAAAGACCCTCTCAATCTCATGGACCCAATGTTCCACTGTATCTGGATTCGGCCCTCTGAGTAGGTAGGCGGCTGCAATCTCAGAAACTTCTCAACTTGCATCACTGGTTCCTCTGCTACTAACACTGGTGGTGGTGGTGGCAAGGGTGCTACAAAAGGCACCTCCGCTCCTGGTGGTGGCGGAACTGGAACTATAGGTACAGTCTCTCCATCCCCAGGTGGCACGACAACCGGTGGTATCGGTGCCTGCTGATCCATCCTCCTTCGAATATTGGTGAGGCTCTCCTAGATCCTCTCTATCATACGTTGAGTGCTCTCCTCTGGATCATCTCCTCCACCACCCCAATCTTTTCTATCTGCCATTTCAAACTTCTACATAAACAAAACACCAAACAAAAACAAAACAACGAATTATCAGAAACCAGGGCCCTTACCAGCAGTGTACAACGACCGAAATAATGCTAGGTATCTTTCTAGTTCCCTTATATTAACATGGACCTTGCTCTGATACCAACTGTGACTGAACACCACGTCCAAGCCCGTTAAACTGGTAACGTACTTGATCCGAGTCCGTCTCCCGCGAACGGGCCGAAGCCTCGCAAGGGATACCACACCATAGTCCGTGTAAACAAAAGGAACACACCATTTCATATATATATCATAAGTTTACATAGCTATATCTCCGAGAAAAGAAAAGAAAGTACAAGAGCCTGGGGCATACCCCGAGGTACAACTGAAGGAAGTAGACAAACTAGCTACACTACACTGCTGGAGGTGCTGACCCTGCACCGCTACGACGTGGCTCCGAACTGGACGATGGCCGAGAAACGTCCTCCTCGCCCTCACCTGTGGGGGTAGGGGTGAGCCTCGCTAGTCACTGGCTCAGTAGGGAACTCCCGCAACATCGAGCAAACCAAAAACACAGGTACGAAGGCGGTAAACTATACTAGCAGTTTATAGAACAGTTAAGCAGGATATTAAAGCTGTAAATATACTCACCGTCTACCGACTATGTAAAGGAACTTTAATAAATAAACGGAAAAACCAAACAGGTATATGAGCTAAAGTAGAGTCCGCCACACTTGAGCCACGTGAACTGGTTCGCGACACCAGTGACTGACTCGGACAACACACACAGGTCTACCTCTCAGTCTCGCAGCCACGGACGAAAGGTCCAGCTGCCGCTCCACATGAAAAGGTCAAACAACTATGGAGACCAACTAAACACCACCACCTGCGGACCACACGGTCGCATGCCCATGCCTGGCACCTCTAGAGACCCTGGCCTGGGCTCGCTAGAGTGAGGCACTGGAGAAGGACTAGCTGGGGACCAGTGTCGACTACTGGTGTTCGTACCGCCAACTACGAGCGCACTACAAGTGACCAAAAGACAAGTACAACAGTCACTGTCCCACTGTCGTCTTTCCCTCAGTCGGGCGTACAACTCAAGCAAAAGAGTGAGGGTGTCCAGGTCAGACGACACAGACCTCGACGGTACAACACAAGTACCGGGACAAAGCCCCGAGCTAACAGCCTGGCTCACAGAGAACCTGGGGCACCCAACTGGAGAGGTAACCATGGTAGGCGTTGTACTACTCGCCACGTATACAAAACCACGTGCACGTCACACAAACCACGTGAAAACTCACGTAAACCGCGTGCACCAATAGTCCATTACACGTGAACACCACGTAAACACGTAAAGAACTAGCTAGGGCTGTATCTTGTACGCTAGTCACACAAACCTCATGCACCCAGTGCTCCACGGGTGCCAACACACCGCTCGTTATCTTTAAAAGATAAATATTCAATATAGTAACATTAAAATAAATGCATGCTGGCGGCAACATCGACTGCCATCGATGAGATGTAAACGGCAAGGTCTCTAGCCATCTATCTCCCAGCTGAAGAACCCGGCGTCAATCGATATTGACGCCAAGATCCTCGGCTATCAACTCTCACAAAAACCCTAGGCCGATTCCTCAGATATTCTCGGCCCTAAAATCAGCAGGAAAACACGAGGAAACACTTCCTCTAACATGCATGCATCTCAATCAAATTGAAACAACATGTTTCACTCGTTAAATTGCTCAAACGACCCATTGACCCCACATGGAGTACCTTTACCCAAAAACATAATTAACATGTAGATTCATGCGTTCCAGATGTGTTATCACAACCAGAAGGAACTAAAAGGGATCATTCCCTACCTCAAGATGCACTGAAACCTCCTAAATCCTCCCGATTCGTGCCAAACCCTCCGCGAGCTCCCACGGATATTACACCTCGCTCCGGCGTTTCCTTGCCCGATTCGTCACCACCTCACGTTCCACGATCCCCCAACTAGCCTTCTGCAACTATTGGAAGCAGTGGGGAAGCAGGGGTATGAAAATAGGGTGAGGGAGAGGGAGAACGGAGTGAGGGAATTGTCCTCGGGTAGACCTATATCCTGCAGGTCGCACAGGTTGGCGTCAACCCTGTTGTCGTTTAGGGAACTGTCACAATAAACGTCCACAAAGCCCGCCGTTAAGTTCATAAAGTTGACATCACCTTTGATGGACGCCAAACCAGTGAACGACCACACTTGGCCGTCAATCCCTAATTAACTACAGTAGGTCTTATCTTGTTTCAGGACCAAACCTACGCGCACCACACATCCAAACCACATTGGCCTCACGATGGCCACCACAACCATTATACACATGATCCATAAGGATCCGAAAAACATGTGACGTTACAATTTCATTATGAAAGACTGATTTTCTGGGCATATTTTCAGGGGGAGATAATTTCTGTTACTCATTCGTCAAAACTTCATAATCTCATTTTCAAGATTATGGTTTAAGAGTTCTAAATTTCTGATTAACTATTTAAAATTCTTGAAAATTTCATCTTGGTTAATCTAACAGTGAAGAGAAAAATTTTCTTAATGAGAAGTCATTAATAATGATAAACCTTGAAAATCCATGAAACTTGATCTCATGGTCAGAGTCTTCAAGCTCCTGAAATCTTTTGATCTGATAAATCATCCTGATCCACAAAAGTTTGAGTGTCAGTGTATTGATTTACAAATAGCAGAACAATTTCTATGCTCTGAGAAACTATAAATGTCTGATAAAATTAGAATTTCATTGTATGTCATGATGAGCTAGATATTTCTGTTCAGGAATCTAAGATGATCATGATGTAGTCTGAGTAATTGGGGATTATGATGTTTGATAGACATGTATCCTCACATGAAAAGATGAATTTAGTTCATTTCCTGAAGCAAAATGATTTCCTAAGCAAGTAATCAGGGACTCTGGTGTGTACAAAACATGGGTTCTTGCATGAAAACAAAGGAAAATCAGATTGTTTATTTGTACTGTTTTAAAAAAAATGAATAATAATAATAATAATAATAAAAGGGAGGTTTAATCTAATCAACATATTTTGGCAAACTTGAAAAATCTTCCAATGTCATCTTGATTCATGTGATGAGTAAATGGTTTAACTTTGTTGTGACTTTGTCATCTAAATCAATTTTCTCCTATCTGTTACCTTCAATCATGAGTTTTTCAGTTATTTGATTAATGATTAATTCAAAATTTTAAATTTTTTAAACCTTTAATCTGTACAAAGTGAGAAAGAGTAAGATAAATGAGTAACTGTAATTAACTTCTCTAGGATCTTCAAAAATTCAGTGATTCATTGTTAAATGACAACTTTTCAATTTCCTCGACATCTGAACCCTCACAGTCATTCGTACTGTTGACACTATTCATCATAGAGTAAACACTATAACTTTTTCTTTGTCCTGGAACATGATAACTTTCGTTGTTCCGCACGTGCACTGGACTCATCAAAAAGGGTCAATGCTTTCTCTCATGTCTCTTTGTATGTTAAATCTCGAAAACGTTGGTTTTCAAAAAGCTATCTTTCTTCCCTATTCGTTTCTCTGAAAAACCCTTCTTCTCCCGAAACTGTGCCCTAGTGATTCCTCCAAACCGATACTCTGTTCCATCAATCATGGCTTCAAAGGCTCAACCTAGTCGTGGTGGAAAGAGGAAGCTTGCTGAAGGTTCAGATTCTGAGAGGCATTCCAAGGCACCGAAAGGGATTGTGATTCGAGAAAGGCCTGCTGCTCCTACCTTTTCAAGTCGAAGGTTTTCTCATCCTCGATCAGCCAAAGAAAAGAACTTTGCCAAAGGTAAGAAGAAGTCAGAATTTGTTGATTTAGGTAGTTCGGAGGAAGATTCTTCCAGCCAACAAGAGCCTCAGGCTCTTCGTGATGAAAGCCCTAAATACCAGAAAATGGGTAGTAGCTCTGATCATGATCTTGAGCGGAAGGTGATGTCATCTCCTTCACAGACATCTTCAGAATCTTTAGAAGAAACAGATGATGTCAGTTTTGATCAACTGCTAGTTATGGAAAGTGAAGAAGCAGTACGCACAGAAATTCCTGCAGAAAGAGAGCATGCATAAGAAGATGATGTCAGAGGCTCTGAAGAACAGGTTTCAGAACAAGAAGAAAAATCAGACGAAGAAGAAATTGATTCTGATGGTGAAGAAGATATCCATACACCCTCAAAGGCAAAAAGAATGATGATTGGCAATAAACCAATTTTGCATCCAAGGATTATCAACATAAATGATGAAGGTATGGCTGCATTGGTGCCAGAACTTTTGGACATGTTGGAATTTCAGGGATGGTCTGAGTTTGTGAGTATGCATAGGTCATACTACCCTCTGTTAGTGAAAGAGCTTTTCAGAAACATGACAAGTAAGAAGCAGTGTCTTGTGTCTAATGTTCGAGGGGTCCACATTGAACTCACAATTGCTAATGTGAGTCAATTGTTGAGAATACCAAATGAGGGTGTCATTCCTCAAAACTTTGATGTTAATGCTCATGAAGCTTTTTCAGTCTTGACTGGTTTACCCCATGATGTACTAGATGTGAATCATGCAAAGGTATCAAATCTTAATGCCAACAGATTTCCACTTGCTCATAGACTTCTACACCATTGGTGCACAACAATTCTAACTCCTCAAGGAGGAGGACGTCAGAGAGTTACAAGTTTGCAGAGGAATCTCATGTTTTGCTTGATCAATAAGGTGAAGATCAACCTGGCAGCTATCTTCTATTAATTAGTTCAGGAAGCAACAATACCAAAGTTGAGGAGAAGTTTTCCATATGCCACAAATCTATCTTCCATACTTCAGTTGCTAGGAGTCTCTGTTGCTGGATCAAAGGTACAAAATCTCACCAGATTTCACATCTATGATTTGGATCATATTGTGAAATTTATGAAGCTTGACTGGGGTCAACAAGAGGTTGACAATGTTGATGTAACACCGCATCAGGAAGATGTTGCTGAGGAGGTTCATCAAGATCAGACATATGTTGCTGCAGAAGAGGTTTTACCAGAACAATTTATATCTTCTCCTCCATCAATTCCTGTTGTTGATAGTTTTGTTGGATATGAAATTCCACACAATTCTTCTCCTCAAATTCCTCAATCTCATTTTGCTCCATCTATGCAAAATTTTCCATCATCATCCACAGCATCAAATTCGATCCCACCAGCTCTACTCACATTTCTAGAAAAGCAGTTTGCCTCAGTTCATAATTCTCTTGACTCTCTGAATACCAAATTGGCAGAGCAAGCTTCACAATTTGATACTCGTTTAAAATTCATTGAGAACTATCTTCAAACGAATATCAACAGCCAAGAACAAAGTTATAGATTCACAAAGGTCAGGTCAGATCAGCTTGTTCAAACAATCGAATATGTATTTGATAAAACTGCCTTTACACAAGCCAAAATTTTTGACAAGATTGAGAATATTGCTCAAGAACTATAGCAGAATGCAGACAGTTTTAATGCTATTCCTGGTCTGGCTACTTCACTCAGGCTAATTCTTCATCGCATGAATTTCTTGGGGGTCAACAATGAGGATATTTCTAAAGATCTTCAACTGATGAGAGATGAGTTCAACAAAGTTTGGAGAATGCATGATATCAATGAATCTGATGACAGCAATCAGGCTACCTCTTCCGCAGTTGCCCCAACCGTGCCACATGGTGTAGACAATGTGCCAGTAGTTATTGAGGCTCAGATTGAAAAGTTAATAGACTTTCTCAATGTTAGATTCAATGCAATCCAAATCTATCTTAATGAGAACTATGAAGACTTGAACTTTCGTCTTTCCAGGATTGAGGACAGACTATTTCCTAGACATCCGCCACCTCTATGATTTGCTTATCTTTTTTATTATGTCAAAGGGGGAGAGGACTCTTGGATGATGATATTCATGTTGTTCATGGTTGAATTTTTTTTTTGGGTTGTAAAATCTCTGCTACTTAAATATGAATTGCTTCAATGGATGCCTATATTGTGTATGATTGAGTTGTACTTGAGTGTTGTGATTGCATGGTTATGATTGTTATTTAAACTTCAAAGATCAACCATCAATAAGTTGCCATCATCAAAAAGGGGGAGATTGTTGTGTCCCTAGTTTTGATGATGTCATATTAAAACATAAAATGAGAAGAAAGTTGACAAATGTCAATTATTTCGTAGGTATAACTCAACTGGATCAAAGAAGACTGAGAAATAGTCAGACAGTGTCGACACTACCAGGGACTTAGGTCGACACTAGTGGACTGGAAGGCGTTGTGAAGACTTCAACTGTGTCGACACTCTGCAGTGATAAGGTCGACACTAAGCAGGGGCAGAGCCTACTTCGAAGAAAGATAAAGCTAGAGTTGACACTCTATAATGAAAAGGTCGACACTTAGCATTCGATTTCATCATTCAAGCAATTAGCTTCAGAAGTGGAAGAGTGTGTGTCGACACTAGAACCTGACAGTGTCAACACTCGAATACTTAGAATGTCTCCACGATGATCAAGTCATCAAAAAGGCGTGTTCCAAGGCTAACTAACTGAGATATTTTCTGTACACGTCAGAAGCTCTAGAAGGCTCCTTTTCTTGGCGGCAAAAAGATTCCTCCACTTTTTGGGGGCGAATCTTCTGTGGGGCCCACGACATGGAATCCCGCGGATTCAAGAAAAATGGAAAAAAGGTTCCAATTCGACATCGAAAAAGTGGGTGATCACACACTACTGTGAAAAGAGAGGTGCGGAGCAGAGTCGAAAAGAAGACCTCAGATGTTTTGAAGTAGCATTTATGCAAATTGGGAAGTGGGGCTGTGATCAGGCAAAATCAATGACGACTCAAGCAAGATCAGAAGCTTCTAGGAGTGGATGCTGATTTCTCAACTACAGAGGATCGAAAGTTTCCTTTCTACCTAATTTCTGAAATCAAACGACAGCAGAATTTTGAAGAAGTTCTTCGAACAGGGAGTTGATTCTATAATCTGAGAAGAATCTTTTTGAATTCAGATCCAGATCAGCAATTTTGATGAAATCACCATGTTCTTCATCAGTTTTCGTTTTCCCATTTTAGATCCTCTTTTGTTCGTCTGAATTGTCTGTTGTCTGCTTCTTGGTGGAGCAGATTAAATTGATCACTCACAAGCTGTGATTGGATCAATTTAGGTGAAGCTGTGTATCAGCGGATCTGTCAAGCTGTGTATCAGCAGGGTTCTCAAGCTGTAAGTCAGCGGTTGTGCAGAAGCTGTGAATCAGCGATTGTTTTGGATATACTGTCGGGGTGTTCGATAGTGGTACCTCACTGGTTTGGTGAGGGGTGGATGTAGGTCTCCTCATTGGAGCCGAACCACCTTAAAATTTTCCTGCTCTCTTGTGGTTTGCAATTTCGTGATTTGTGCTTTTGTGCATCCATCCTTTAGAAATACGAAATCATATTTCATAATTCGAAATTAAGTCTAAATCTCTGAGGATTTTCTATTCACCCCCCTCTAGATAATCCTTCTACACACACAACAAGGGTGTGATCTTAAACCATGCACATAAATGACACAAGTGGGGCAAGGGGGCTTACCTCGATCTAGCGCCAAGCATATCAGGCGTGGTGGCAGGAGGAAGATTGAGGCGTGGATTTGGTGGCGTCTTAAGCCCTGCCACCTGCCGCTGCTGCCGCGGTCGGCTCCCTCCTCTCCGGTGTCAACTATTGTAGCTGCTGCTATTACTCCCATTCGCCGCGGCTACTGCTAGCCGGCACCGTCTCCCAGCCGTGCCACCGCTATACATTGCTGCTCCGCGTTGGCCTCCACCGTCCACCGTGCTGCTGCTTTTCCAGAGCATCGCCGGAGAGGAGAGGAGAGGAGGGAGAGATGAGATCGAGAGAGGGGGGAGGAGATCGGTAAGATGAAGAAGGGGGATTAGAGATAGGGCTCAAAGGGATGTCTTGCCACGCGTCGCTGTTGTCGCCGTCGGCTCCCCCATCGCCGGTGTTGATTAGCTCCGGGAGGCTTGCGCAGATGGCGAGGAAGTTGCAGAGAGCCGCTGCCGAGAAGAAGAGGATCGACACTGCCTTAGTTCTAGACTCGGAGGCTCGAGGGGCTACAGCACCTACGGGAAAGGGACACTTCGTTGTGTACTCAGGTGACGGGCAACATTTCGAGGTGCCACTCTCGTACCTCAAGAGTGACATCTTCACAGAGCTTCTGAGGATGTCTGAGGAAGTGTTCGATCGAGCTTCTAGGTGCCGGGCCAATAACCTTGCCGTGCGATGTAGCCTTCATGTGCGGCTGGAGATGGAGATCGGATGCCACCGCAAGCGTCGCTGGAGAGGAGAGGAGAGAAGGGAGAGATGAGATCGAGAGAGAGGGAGAGGAGATCGAAGAGAGGAAGAAGGGGGAGTGGAGATGGGGCTCAGAAGGAGGAAGAAGAAGATGGGCCTCTTGAGAGGGGAACCCCTGCTCTTTTCCCACAGCGCACAGGGAGTCCAAGGTGAAGCGAATAGGGTTTACGATTGGGTTGGGAGGTAATATATATTATTAATATAATATTTATCAAATGTTGTAGGTATAGAGGTCTATATTCCTACGAGACAATGACGTGTAGGTATTGGTCTCATAAGTTTTGGCGCTGATAAAAAAATTTGAGGCGGGAGAAAAAATTTGGGGGATCAATAGACTTATACCTACTATTAATATTTAATGTTAGTAAACTTCTACTTATAATGTAGGTAAATCTTTTTTATACCTACAATTAGTCTACACATAGGTAAACGATGTAGGTAAAACCCATTTTTCTAGTAGTATTTACATCGTCCTACATGCTCCCCTCCCTTGGTGTGTTCCAGATTTGGGGTGTATGGCTTGAGGAAGGTGCTCTCGGGTGTGTATGACTGTGGTCGCGACACGTTTGGTGTCGCAACCTACATCGCGACAGCCCGATGCATCGCCTTCTGATAGGGAAAGCGATACCTACCCTATCGTGACAGGGTGGCCATCACCTTTAGGCCTATTTTTCTCGTGCGTTGTGGGATGTCTTAGGTGGTCACCCAGAGCTCAGTCTGTGGTCGCGACAATGCCCTTGTCGTGACCAGGTTGTGATAGGTTCCCTGTCGCCTTCTGACCTAGGTCGTAACAAACAAGGTGTCGCCTTTAGGTGGCGACAGCCCTTGCGTCGCCTTCTCAGACAGAGAACGGCTTGGCGACCTGTTCGAAGTTTTCCTTCCACTACGACTCTGTTTCTGGGCACCTGTGCTGTTTCCTAGCACGGTCCTACTCTATTCTTTTGCCCGGTGCTTAGCACTTGTGGGATTGCCCGTTAAGAGGTGATTACCGTTACCTGGACCCCCGATCCCCACGCGTCTGTTGAGGGAGTTCTCTGGAGGGCGGGCGAGCTCGAGTTTACGGACTCTGATAGCAGAGGGAAAAATGGTGGGGACAACATCGTAGAGTCGTTTGCAGAGCTCTCTTAGCTGAGTTTGGGACGCCGAGGTGGTTTGGTGCTCTTCTGGCGCAGATCAGCTAGTCCTTCTCACTGCCTCACTCTACTTGGTTCCGGTACCATGTAGAGGGGCCAGACGTGGGACCGTAGTCCAGCTAGACTACGGTAGGTTGTGGTTACTTTAGTTCCGCGTCTCACTTCGACAGGAGGTGCTAGACATGGACTGGTGGTCGAGGGTAAGGCGCATGGCGCACCTGACCGGTTGACTAGTTGTAGTTGTTCTGTGGCTAGTATCTTTGTCCAGGCAGTTGTACACTGTCTGTGTTTGCAGCCTTGGGTTCTTCTCAGTGCCGTAGTTTTCACGGGTTTTCGGTCCCGACGTTTGGTTTATACCGATGGCCCTGTTGTTACTTTATGCTTCCGCACTTGCTCTGTTAGTAGAATAGATTTATTTGCTTTATTTCAGTTATGCATATATGTGTGTGTATATATATATATATATATATATATATATATATATATATATATATATATATATATATATATATATATATATATATATTCTGCTGGGCTTCTTTGTGAAGCTCATTCCCTCTTTTATAGGTGAGACTTCACAGCAGTACCCTCCGCGGCGGGCTGAGGAGATAGGGCCGTAGTAGATGGCATCTTCCATGAGCAGTGTTCCCCAGTTCTTGTTTTGTCACCCTCGGGGTATGCCCCTAAGGGATCTATTATTCCATTTTCCTTCTGCACTTGTACTTTGTTTACTTTGAGACTGTACTAGACTTGCACTGGTGTTGGACGCTTTTCCTTCACTTGCTGCTACTTTTAGTATTGTTGTTGTTATTTACTCCCGTTACATATCTTGTTAGACTGGTCGGTTAGTACTTCAGGGTCTTTGGATCCGTGGGCGACGGTGCCGACGGTCAGATTCTCGATGGGAGTCGGGGGCCCGAGCGGGGCCGTTACATTAGGATTGAACCCTATATGCGTAGATTCATGCAAGATAGCTTGTCTACAATTTTGAAGTTCAAAAAAGATTAAAAATAAATAAAAAAAGCCAAGCCCAGTCCAAGTTCAATGTAGTGCAATACTTTGTATATAAGTCAGAGAGTAGTACAAGATAATTTCTTTGGAGACATACAACATGGCGTTGAATGATTAAGACCTCTCCTCCGGATTGTCATAATAATATACGTACGTATCATGTTCTAAAATATCTAATTTCTCTGTTTCGTAGACTGCACGCCACCATGTTTGGGGATAAAAACCATGTTTAGGGCAGTTTCCAAGTTTTCCGTTTCCGCAAACTTTGACCACATACGTTTTCTTGGAGGAAGAATAGTCGTGAAGACATGTTACTTAATCAAATTTTGAGCTGTCTTCGGCCTGTAATAAAATATTTAAATTGTAACCTAATTTGAGGGTGGAATGGTAGGTTCAACTTTGGTAGTCTCTTATGCGATTCATCTGAGTTGCAACATGTAAAGATGAGATAGAGAAAGAGAGAGGAGGAGGAGCCTTACATGTCAAAAATACGGCAGGAGTAGTGAATGGAGGCGTATTGTAAGCTTTTCAATCCGGAATAGCATCTATTTACAGGCCATGAACATCCTGATCTCCCCCTCTCATGTAATATTTATATCTAATGGTACCAATTTCTCTTTTTTTCTTTTTCTATACAAATAATAAGCAGAAGGTAAAAATCGGAAAAAAAATGCTGTCCCCAACTGTACCTGTGCAAGATCCCCTCTCTCTCACTCTAGTTTGTAGAAAATGTGGTGCAAGACTGTGGAAGCTGTGGTGACTCGGGAACAACAGGTGGCCTGGGATGGGAGGAGGTACCGCTCCCATTACCGTTGTTGTCAACCCGGGGTGAAGCTATGACGGAGGAAACGGCTGCCGCCAGCGCCGCCGTGAAGTTGGGATCCGACGTGATTGCTGCCGTGATGGTCTCCATCATAGAGCTTTGCTTGTAGCCGAGCTGCACCGCCGGAGGGAACGTCGGCAGCTTCTGGGCAAGGCTCAGCGGCAGCGGAAATGGCATGGCGGATACAGGGGCCCGATGGAGCTGGTTTGGCGGCTGCGTGAGGTCGAGGGTGATGGTGGGGAAGGGGGCGGAGGCGGACAGGGTAGCCATTGTGGAGGCGTATGGTGCCCCAGGGAAGAAGCCCGAGCTGACCAGGGCATCCCTGCTAGTGCTGGAGCCGGAGAGGATCATGGCAGCTGCCGCCGACGTGGTGCTCGCCATGGCGGTCGCGGCTGCGGGGAGGGGGTGGTTGTGGTTGCCCTCGTAGGTTGTGATCAGGATGCCCTTGTCCTCAGCACACCTCTGCACCTGCACTTATTGCCAAAGATATATATTCATATTGGTGAAATTGCAACTATTTGCAAATAAAATTTAAAGTTTGCACTCTCTCTCTCTCTTGCCATGTGTGTGTACTTTTTCTGTTCTTCTCGAGCTTCCTAATTAAGAGTTATATCATATATAAAACCGACAAAAAGGTAGGCATATATATAGCTCAACTCTCTCAGCGTAGCATCTTGGACTCTAGGGTTTTCGAATACAACTGGCCGCAGCTCCTACCTGAGTACATTAGTTTATTCGGTTCAAACACCAATCCTGTTTGCCTTTTGACAATCAAACATGAAGTATAAGAGGAAACTACGAACATACACAGGGGAAGTTCTTAAACCAGTGGATTCAAGTTTGAGGATATTTATGCAGTACTATGACGTGGAAGTGAGCAGAGGACACAAGTTACACCAGTTATACCCAGACCTTCCTTGCTTATAAGGTGTCTAGATTTCTAACCTAACTTAGTTTTCAAGGAAGATCAACGAGGCGCCCGGAAAGTTTTGAAAACTTGATGAACTCGAACTTCTCCAAACTCATGAATACATCATGTTTTAAGCTACTCACCTCCAACAACAACTTTGACTGGACTCTCCTGTATCCTTTCGTCAAGCTTCAACTGGGTCGACATGTTTGACGTAGATTCCCGACTAATCCAGCCATATACTAATTGACCAGGTGATTTTCAAAGTTTTGTACATCACCGGTATATATCCCTGAGGCTTTAATTAACTTCTACACAGTTGAAGCTTGCTTGCCGTACGTCACAAGTAATCCCTAAGAAAGACTGAGCTTAACGCCCTAACTACGACCCATATCTGTACAAGGATAGGATCACCTACCCAAACATCTCCCAGATGGAAAAATTAAGTAGTTATCTATTGCAAACATGCATGCTAAGAGTGGTTATAAATTATCGTTTGGGATTAATGTGGCTCTCACCTGCTTCCGGACGGGGCACCCGACGGCCATGGTGCACCTGTAGTAGGCCCGTGGACATGGGTTTCCCTTCGCCATCTTCTGCCCATACTTCCTCCACTGGCATCCATCGTTAATCTGAGAACATTGTTCACAGAAATCTCCCATTAATGCCAGCTAAAGAAGATGCCGAGTTAGGGCAACAGTGGTACGTCGTACAGTTATATATGCAGCAGGTGAGAAAAGGGGGAGGAAATTAAAGGTGCGTGCAACGACCCACCATGGGTGCATCCGATCGAGCTCGAACGGAGACCCTCGCCTTGCGACACGGGACCTCCGGTGCAGCACGGTCGGCGTTCCGGTCGCTCTCGTCGTCGTGAGTGAGACGTCTCTTGGCGGCTGGAACGGTGGCTCGTTGGCCCTTGGACGCCATGTCGGCACTGTTCGACAGCGAAGGCGAAGGTTCATTCTCGCCGTCGGAGGTGTCGTCGTCTACGTTGTTGTGTGCGCAGGCGGCAGGGCCCTGTTCCACGAGATGCTGCTCCGACAACGCCAGCTGACCTGACGCTTCGTTCTTAGCGCACCTCATGGTCTGTCAGTAAAAATCAGATGAAAAGGTCAGGTCCGCGAAACACCACTGTTTATTTGTTCCTTTCGGAAAATAAAGGGGCATGCATGATATACGTTAAAATGCAAAAGCTCGAATTTAAAACCTAAATATTGAGTTCAAGCACAATACTCTTTCTGTATATAAAGATAAAACTTTTATAAAATTTTAATATGAGACTAAACTACACACCAATCGAGTTGAGACGCAACAATAGTGACAGATGTCCATATATGTAGAAACGATCTAATAGATAATTCACTCACTCTGATATTATGTTAAAAATTCAAACTCTAGTCTAAAATTTAAACATTAAATTGAGGAAATTCCCTACATATATAAGATAAAACTCTCTTAACTTTTTAAAATATGACTAACACAACAATATGATTGAGTACATGGTATGCCATGCACTTCTTGTCTGAGCATGCGTACACCGCGTAGGCATCTTGTCCAATTTCTTTCGTCATTTTGCATGTCTGTCCACACTAAGGGACCACTGATCAATTAATGATGATTAGATATATATACATTGACTGGTAGAAATTTTTGGATACTAGGTACACATATATGTGGAGATAAATTAAGATGAATATACACAAATATAATGTAGAGAACTTAATTGAAGTATATATACATATGACATACATATTTTGCACAGCAATAGCTGAAGGTAAGAGATCAGTGGGGGATCTTATGGACTGACTTGGTGAAGAACACAAGGAAAAATTAGGATCTCTATGTAGTACATCTCCTTCTCTATGCATATATAGATTTATCTTTACCAAGAAACAACAGAACTTCAAATTAATTTCTGAGAAGCTACTGTATGTGCTGTTCTCATCCATAATTTTTCCTCTTAGACTAGAATAAACATATACACGCACACAAATGGGGAAGTATATTAACCCGCGGGTCTCTGTGTTATTGTTGATATATAGGTACATGCGTCTACATTGATGACACTGGAAAACATGTTGACCCATATTCCATGTGAGGACAATAATATTGGTCTTCAGATTTGTTGTCGATCGAAAAAACAAAACATGAACCTTGGAAGGTGTATGTTTAATTTCTGTGTATAACATTAAATGCTCACGAAAAACCAGCAGTACTTTACCTTCTCGAAGAGAAGAATCTGTTTACTGGGAACGATTGACCGTGTCTTGTTCATTGTCATGATCACCATGTTCATGAAGCCATAGTCTACCGATGTGGTGAGGCAATTTTTTCTTTAGAAGCTAGCATTATGCATATATACCACCTAAGCTAATCCTTCAGATGTACAAATAGATCTATTAATTTGTGTGGATTGATCTATCTGCTTTTATACAGAGATAAGGCCCTTTCGATTCCTTGTATCATGTACTAGCTGTTTCGAAAACTATGGGCCTCTTCTGGTTGGAAAAGAAAATCTCATGATCGCGCATGCATCTCTCAGACCGAATTAAATCCTCACGAATGGAGCTCCACGAATCACAAGCTTGGCGAAAGGATACACCAGAGAGAAGCGAAGAACCAACCACAAATTCAAGTGACTAAATAAGGACAAATAAAGACGGGAAAATTAGAAGCACCTGATCAGCTGGTCGATTTTCTCGGGCCTGCTGCTGCATGGCCAGGTGGAGCTGGCCCTGCAGTGCACTGTAGTTCCTGGTGAGCTGCTCCAGTGTGCTCCTCAGCCTCTGGTTCTCCTCGCTCAGTCGGTGGAGCTCGTCTTTGAGTATTCTCAGCTGCCATGGGTCGCAAATTTTAAAGACTATTGTTTGAGCAGCACAGCAATCAAATTTCATCAGCTAAAAAGTTAAACAAACCAAGAAGAATTCATGCACCTTCTCATCATCGGGTCTGCCATTGTCCTGATCTCCTCCAATCCCCGTGTTCACAGTCAGAAGATGAAGTCCCGTCTGCAAGTAAATCAGACGCCGACGGATTTCATCAGCTTCACACATGGATCCAAAAGAAAGAACAAGATCCCCATCACCTCAAAAAATTGCTTTTTTTTCTCCATATATATATATATATATATATAATGACGCTTACGTTGACGTCGGAGAACGACGGATCCTTCCGGCTGCCGGACGACCCCCGGCCAGATAGATCGTCGGCACCCCCCTTCCTCCGGCTCTCGCAGAAGAAGTCGACCTCCTCGATCCCCTCCCGCCTGTCCCCGGCACCACCACCGGCGTCGTCACGACCACCGGAGTGCCTCTCCCGCTGAAGGAAGGCACTGGGCTGCAGCAGCGCCATCTCCCTCGGTCTCTCCATATCCAACGAGACCACTCCAGGACCCCCTTCTGCACCACACACCACAAGCTGTATAAGCCGCCGCCACCAACAACAAGGATATAGCTTTGCCCAGTACGACAGAAGGAGAAGAAGACGGAATTGGGCGCGCGTCAGAGAGAGAAGTTATATGAAGAACAACAAGAACAAGAGCTTGAGAAGAGCAAGAAGATCAGAGAGAAGAAAGCTTCCTTGCTTGCCCACAAGTGAGGAATAAGGAAGACGAAGAGGAGAGCGTCGGTGTTGTGGGGTGTGTGTGTGTGAAGAGTGAAGCCTGATCCGAAGCGTCTTCTAGCTTGCTGGCTGGGGGAGATAAAATGAGTTGGGTGATGACGTAATCGGGACGTCTGGCTGACAGCTGGCTCCCCGGCGAAACGGCGGGAACGAAAGGCGGATCGGATCCGCACGCCCTCCGCGCGTGGTCCCCAACGAGCTGGGCGGAAAACGGAACGGAACGGGGCTGCGGGGCCTTGTGTCAAAAAGCGGGGTCGCCGTGGGTTTGGGCCGTTAAAAGCGACGGCGTTCGCCCCACGGGCTGGTCAACGGGGTCCAACGCCTCGCCCCACCCGCATCGCCCTCTACGGTTAGTTAGACGTCGGGGAGGGGGTCCGCTTAACGCGGGACCCACATGAACCCCCCGCGCCGCTATCTCTTCCGGTCTGACTCTCGACCGGCGCGAAGGGGCCCGGACCGGTCCCGTCCAGTCGGCACTGCTTGACCGGACTCATTTATCATTTTTTAATTATTTTTCTATATATGTAGGAGTATACCAAAAAACGTATATAACTATAGTTTTCTTTCTCAAGAGGAAGCACATGCATTAAAAAAGACTTGTTAATAATCAAGATGCAACTTTCGATCTTGACTTTTTTTTTTTTTCAAAAGATACGAGAGAAAGCTGTGTTCAAACTATCACTTGTGCCCCCCAGTTTATCTACAAATTATTTAACAATGACCATGACAATTTATACCGAACATAAATGACCGCTAGTCCCTGCTATAGACTAAGAACAAAGCTGTGAGAGGGAAACCAGCCAAAAAAATAATAATAAAGCCAGCGGAAACCCTGAGATTTAATTTGCACTAATAAGAAGGGACTAATTAATCTAGTGGATGACATAGATCACTTATTAACAAGTTACAACAAAAGGCATAGTATGTGAGAGTGTAGAGAGAGAGTTTGATGGGATCCTGACTAGAGAGAGAGGGTAGTATCCGGTATTTGGGCTTTAGGCGTTTACTTTGAAGAGATTATGAGGGTTGTTGTTGGACTAATCTATATTGTCTCCAAGTCTTTTAATAAGAGGACAATAAGGTTTAGGTTATTCATTATTTCCTGTGATGCAACGACTTTGCTACACACTTCATGTCCAAAAATGGAGATCCGTAGGAAGAGTGGAGGTGGGTGTGGCCAAATCCTTTTGGTGTTCCATTTTTTGTTCTCCAAATTAAGTAACAAATATGCTTCCAGCACACAAACTTGACCTTGCATTTTAATTAAAGTGCACCTATTCAAATGTCCATCAAAAGTTAACTATTAAAACCCATTAATGTAATTATCAAGTCATAAAACTAGACTAAGTGATAGATATGGAAGTATGATGTGCAAATATGCGAGACTCTGACATACTTAATTATGAGCTTATGAACTTTTCTTTACCATTGAATGAATCATTGCATGATGAAGGGGAATAAAATTATCTGTAATTATATATACCCCTTAGTATTCAGTTTACTTAATTTATATTTCTATATTTCTCATGCTGTAATATACTTGTATTACACCGTATTTCATGATGCATATGTCCTGTGATGAGCTGCTGTTTGTTTAGCTTAATTTTAGATGCATTTAAAGTAAAGTATACCTTAAAATCTTTATTATATGTTATTTAGCTCTCTGAACTTTTATATTTTATGTGTTCAACAAAATATGCTTTTAGGCTTGACAGTGTAATTAGACCATTCGAGATTGAAATGAAATAACATTCTTTAACATAAATATATAGGAGTAAGAATAAAATGCGCAGGGATGAACATGTAATTACTGTTCATAAAATTATATATGAACCCGTCAATGGTGTATTAAATTAATGCCGGGTGATGGCGTCTTCTCTCTTGTGTACTCCAGCTGACAAGGACTCGACAATATCCCAATGGACATGCACTTATGAGAAATATTTAGTGCATATCTTGGTGTACACTAAGCATGGGGGTGTGCCATTTCAACATCAATATGGCTGTGTGCACTCTACCTCCAACCATCCAACTATACATGACACTATGTGCATGCCTGTTTGATCTTATAATTAATTTCACACACTATTGTGTGCGAAGAAACGTAATCTTGAGAAGACCTCCAAGGCCATGGACGAAGGGATCCCTTTCGAAGTGATGGCTTCATCTCGGAGGTGGAGATCTGGTCCACACAGAGATGGATATGGCCTATGGGGTTGGAAACCCAGACTATGTACGATGGCGACACCAGTGCCGTAACATTTTGGTTATTGTAATAAGGAGAACGACGTCGTTGTTCTCTCCTATATATGAAAGACTAATTAAAAACGCCGGTTAAGTCCCACCGCAGACTCTCTATCTCATCCCAGTCTGTGCAATCCGTGTAGTATCGAGATGATCAAGTACAAAGATCTGTACATATAGTATTCCACGATTAGGAGAAATAAATTAAACCCATTTGTTTTCTTCTTGGATCAAGTCCGGAGATCATGACATCTAATTAATTGTATGATGTTCTGGGTTCCAGATGAACGTCTCCGTCGCTGTATTATACACAGTTTGGAATTGGATGCCCGCAAGAGACAAAGGGGCATGTTCAAGTTCGTATACGCTCAAGTGTTTTCGCTTAATGATGAGGTTTAAGGTTCCTTAACTGACTCTAATTACCTAGTCATTAATTCAACATTTGTCCGATAATATTTGGGCGGGCAGTAAATCTTATTGAACCTGTTTAATTTTATGTGATTGTTTCCGACAAAAGTGGACAATATTTGGTGTCCCTACATCTTTTCCACATCTTATCAACATTTATGAACCTATCACATGATACTTAAATTTACCAACTACGACTTTTGTGCTTGTTTCGGTGCTTTTATTTCCACACTGCACCTCTCTCTCCCCACTCCAACTTCTTGAGGTGGTCTGGACATTGTGCCCAAGTGTCTTGCTCTAGTTAATTATGTGAATCTTAATATATAAGTATAGCTTTATTTTCTCTCTCCTCTCTCTCTCTCTCTCTCTCTCTCTCTCTCTATATATATATATATATATATATATATATATATGATAGGTACGTGCATGGGATGTTGAAAGCAATTGGAGGGAAAGGAGAAGACAAGGGGGTGTGGAGGCGTGAACGGGGTGTTTAAATGGTCGTGGGAGGGTCACATGCGACGTTCTTTGGAGTCAACCAATCCCAACAAAAGCCAGAGGGAAGGGGAGAAGGCTGGCAAAGAAAGGGACGGGGTTGTGTAGAAACAGAGAAGGAAGAGAAAAGGAGGACAAGAGGAACAAGAAGAAGAAAGTGAAGGAAAGGTGGTAAACGATAGCGGCGCCCTCTCCAGCACTCAAAAAAGATAAAGTAGTCAAGAAGCCTCATGGGTTTCTGAGCACGACAGCGATGGAAGAAGAGTGTCTATGCATGAGTTAATTCCCATATTCACACTGAACATGAGAGAGAGATTGGAACTTGGAAGAGGGTGAAATTGGAAAGATACATGTACTCACACGCGCCCACAACTCCACTGAAGTGTCTTTTGCAAGAAAAACTCCACATGGAGTACTGCTAACTTCAGCCTTGAATATTGTGTAGGTGTTTAGAGAAATATAAAGGCTTCGGAATCTAATGAACATCTTGTGTAGTCGAGGTTTCTCTAACTGCTGTCAACTTGCCTTGGCCGGTGGGAGGGTGCCTTCGATTCATCTTTTTCTTTCTTTTTTTTTTCAGATGAACTCACATAGTATTCGGGCTACAAGAAGAACAACTAAGCAAATCACAAAATAGGACGATGACAGAATTTATGTCAAAAAATATAATACATATGGATAGAAAGAGTAAGCTTCAAACTAACATTCATAAAGGACAACATCAGAACGAAGGGCTCGTCTCCAAATCGTGGACTAAGATCAAAAGATCTGAAGGATATGTTTTAGCAATGTCGGGAGGAGATCAAAATGAGAGTCTATTCTTAAGGAGATAGACTACAATTTTTCTATGAAGCAAATCAGAGGAGATAGCTCGAATGACACACCTGCCAAAGAAGAGTGCAAATAGATCACAAATCAAGAGCTAAACTTGAAACTCCATAACTCCATGTGAAAAGACTCTAGAGATTTGACGGCCTTGAATCTGTACCTCAAAAACTTGATGGATTACAAGCAAACAAGAAGAATGATCCTGAACAGAGTCAGAGACGATCAAAAGAAGTAGAAAAACGACTGTGGAAATAGATTTTTGAAAAATCTCAAATCTATTATGTTTTGGGTTCTTTTTATAATATTTCTCATGTTCTCTTAGATACATATTGCTAATCCAAGTCCTGTCGGGTGCTACTTGAGCGATGGTGACGAGAGATGAATCGGTAATTTACATAACGCAAGCGTGCCAGCCACCGAAGTGGCAACAAGTGTTCTGCCTCCGAGAGTCGAAGTGCTTTAGGTCTATTATGCACACCGTTTGACTTTGTCAAATGAAAGTGAAGATCGGTCGGGACCAAGATCCCGCCGTTGCCTAAGAGCAACGACGTTAATTACATCTCTTTAGAAAGAGAAAACCCTTGATTAATCGTCAGAATTGAAAGTCTTGTGGCCTAAAACGGGACATCCGATAAAAGGCACAGAATGAAACCACAAAATTGCAGTTAAATTTTCAAGAGAGTTAAATGTGTGTGTGCTTTTCATCTCTTAGTGTCAATTTGTTCATTTGTTCTTTTATTTATTACATATTTTTTATTCAATTATGCAATAGATTTGACATGTTTTGATTATCATTGTTCTTTTCATGATTTGAAATCATTGAGTCATTTGTATGCTCAATTGGTGACAAACACAACCCATTTGCAAGACATGCACATTTCATTTGAGTCGGCAGACAAAATGATTCGATGGCCAAAATCATTCTACAGGGGCGATTCTGCAGGGGTCATTCTGCAGGGCAGATTGATTCTGCGAGGGTGAATTGGCAGGTGTCATTCTGCAGGGCAGATTGATTCTGCAAGGATGAATCGACAGGGGCCATTCTGCAGGGCAGATTGATTCTGCAGGGGTGAATCGGCAGGGGCCATTCTGCAGGGTAGATTGATTCTGCAAGGATACTATTAAAGGGGCTTCAGATTCACTTAAACAATGAAAAAAAAGGAGAGAGCCAACCGATTCGAATATTCAAACTAAAATCCAGCAGCATTTTCCCTCATATTAGATGATGGGGAAGAACATGGTAACCGCCCACCACAAGGGAGGCAGAACCGGAAGTAAGGTGTATGTCAAAAGATGACATCACCGAATGGCACACGGTGCCGGTTATCCCCAAGGCATGCCCAAAGGGAGACCGGTTGGTACCGAGACCAAAAGGGAACCCGATAAGTGACAAAACAATGTGTGAGTCCATTTAACCGGGCCTAGATATTGCATTATCCAGCCCGGAGTCTCATGGATTTCTCATTTGCAGGTGAATCTGCGAGGCTGATGATTCTGCACAAGCGATTCGGCAAGGGTTCTGTTCAAATGATTCGTCAAGGGACCTTGCAGGATCACTTGGCTCTTGGATAACCATTCTGCAGGGTACTCTGCCGGATCGGCCCTGCCGGATCATCATAGTTCTTAGGCCTAAGTGATTCTGCAGCCCTATTTAGGCACAGTTCTCAAAATTTGTGAGAGGTCTGAACGTCCAATCGGGAAGCTAGAGCTTTTGACATGCTTGGACACTATTCATGAGCTCAAACAGGGCCCAGATATTGATTACCGAACCCTTCATGTTCAAAGTTGCATGGAAAAGTGATTCTGCAACACTATTTGGACACTGCTCGATCAAAATCCATGAGGGATCTGAGCGTCCAATTGGGGGGACAGAACCTTTGACATATGAGAAACCAATTTATAGGCTGAACCAGGCCCAGATATTAATTATCCAGCCCTTTGTGTTCAAAGCCACAGGAAAAAGTGATTCTGCAGCCCTATTTGGACGTGGTTCTCAAAATCCATGGGGGATCTAACCATCCAATTGGGGGAACAGAACCTTCAACATATGAGTAATCAATTTATAGGCTTGAACCGGGCCCATATATTGATTATCCAGCCCTTTGTGTTCAAAGCCACAAGAAAAAGTGATTCTGCAGCCCTATTTGGACGTGATTCTCAAAATCCATGAGGGATCTGAGCGACCAATTGGGGGGACAGAACCTTCAACATATGAGGAATCAATTTTTAGGCTTGAACCGGACCCAGATATTGATTATCCAGCCATTTGTGTTCAAAGCCACATGAAAAAGTGATTTTGCAGCTCTATTTGGGCGTGGTTCTCAAAATCCGTGAGGGATCTGAGCGTCCAACTTGGGGGGCAGAACCTTCAGTATATGAGGAATCAATTTATAAGCTTGAACCAGACTCAGATATTGATTGTCCAGCCCTTTGTGTTCAAAGCCACAGAAAAAAGTGATTTTGCAGCCCTATTTGGACGTGGTTCTCAAAATCCGTGAGGGATCTGAGCGTCCAACTTGGGGGACAGAACCTTCAACACTTATAGACATTGTCCATGAGCTCCAACAGGGCCCAGGTATCGATTACCTGACCCTTGATGTTCAAAACCTCATGAAAAAGTGAATCTGCGGGGTTTGACACAGTGAAACAGGGGGCAGCGATGGGGTATTTGGACAGTGGTTTGACTGCTCCTAAACCCAGTAAAGGAGGTACATATATGTCCCTACATGCCCTCCTTGTGTTAGGCTCCCAATGGCCATAGTTGGTGCACACCATCTAGAGAGAGAAACATCAAAGCAAAGGGTCTGTTATAGCAAAGCACAACATGGTAGTGGGTGGTTCCTCATGGGATGCCCTTGATGGACTGAGGGGTACCCAACCGCCTTTACTGCCCCAGATGAGATAGGACAATGAGGCCTTATACAAGAAGAAAACAAAGATAAAACGTGGAGGGGGACACATCACATCTCATGTGCGTGAAGAGACTTCGGTCTCATGCAAACATGAATAAATAAGGGGATAAAAGGGCATTTAAACCACTTCTACACACCCATATACTCATCAAAACCGATGCCATGCAAAGAGAAGATGGAAGACAAGGATTCTTTTACTGTTAGAGGGGAAGAAGGCTACATAAAAGAGGAGGAAAAACAAAGAAAATAAAGAAGTGGGGGCTGCCATAGCAGTACCCCTCACTCCTCTTGACTCTCCTGCTCACCCTCTTCTCTTGCTTCTTTTCTTTTTCTAGGGAAAAGGCAGATGAGGACCAGCTGGGAAGAGCTCCCTTGCTGCCCAAGCTTTTCCCTCCTCTCTTGCCTTGCCCAAGCCTCCTACGCAGCCCAGCCAATAGCCCTCTTAACCCTTGCTTCCTCCCTTCACGTGGACAGGGGCCTTCCACTATTCTCTCAGGCTCCTTACGCCACCAGCCAACCACTCTCCTTCTTCTGCCTGCAACCAGCACCAGGAGGAAGAAAAGGTAACGTCTTCTGCTCTTCTTCGTAACTAGCAAGATGGGAGGAGGAGAGCGATGTTCCCAGCTCTGCCTAAGCCTTTTTATGCAGCCAAAACCATGAGGAATGTTCCCTACCCCCTCCCTTTTCTCTGTTCCCATAACTAACCAAAAGGGATGGGATGAGAGAGGAGGAGCCCAGCTGCCCTTCACCTCAGCTGCCACTCTTCTTTTCTGCTCGAACAGCCCCTTGGGAAGCAAGGCAGCTCTCTTGCCCTCCTCTCCGTAGCCAGTAAAAGAGAAGAAGGAAGAAGCCTTCTTCACTGCGAATGTTCTCCTCTTTGCCAAATCCCCAGCTCTCTCCTTTTTCTTTGATCTCGTAACTAGCCAAGAGGGATGGGTCAGAGAGGAGGAGCACTCCCAAAGAGGAAAAATTCCCTGCCCCTGCACCTCTGCTGCCACAACACCTTTTCTTTGTAGTGGGGAGGTGTGGAGGTAGCTTAGGATGACCCCCTTGCATGGGGTGCATGGGCCCTTGGATGAGGGGCTCTCTTGGGCCTGTTGAGGAGGTCTTTTAGTGGGCTTTTGAGGGGTCTTTTCCTTTGGGGAAGTTGGGCCAGCCGATGCAAGCCCACTGCTTTTTTAGGTGCCCACAAATGCCCCCCACCCGCAGGTGGTGCGAGAGGAGGCGAGCGGCGCCTGCGGGTGCAACTTGATGGACTTTTGACGTTGCAGCTGGATACAGACTAGTCTCATCAATGCGGGCAATGCCCGACTTGTTGTCATCTTGGTGATCTCATCAGTTGAAGAGTTTGTCAGTTAGCAGGCTGACAGTGTGGCTCCAGGTGGCTATTCTCTCATCTCTTGCTTTCTATTTCATTGGCTGTCCATTTACTTTAATACTTTGTTGGACAGAGCTAGGTGATGACGCCCAAGTAGCTGCCTCTTTTAGTTTAGAATCCGAACCTCGGGTGCCTCCCATAGTTTAGACGGTGCCAGTGACGGTGCCAGTGTAGCACCCTTGATTTTTAAAACCATGACAAATAAAATTTTATTATTTAATAAATGAGATAAATTGATTTAATTAGAATAAAAGGGAATTAAAACAATACCCATTAAGCTGAATTATTAATGGGTTACTCTAATAACCCAAACCTAATAGATTGGGCCCAAATAGGGTTAGCCCATCACGGGATGAGAAATAATTAAGCCAAATTCGGAATAAAAATAAGTGATAATTAGGAAAAGATTTAAATAATTATTAAATAGTCCACATCCATCCTAAAAAGAGTCCTAGACTTACCCTAAACCTCTACCCACGAAATTGGATCCCATCCCAACTCTATTAGATGGATAAATAAGAGAAAGTGGTAGATAAAGAAGGAAATTCGGAGTTTAATGGAAGGGAGGACACTTAGAATGGCTAGGACTCTAATTAGCAATCAAAACACCCTAAAACTCGTCCCTAGCAACCCTAAACCGCAGTAGAGGCTTTGGAGGACGAGGGGAGAGGCTGGAGATCGTGGGAGCTTGGAGAAGGGAGCTTGGACAAAGGAGTTTTCATCCCGTTTTCGTCTCCAACTTAGAATTCTTCTTGGATTCGACAAAAGGTAGGCCATCTCTCAAGCAATAATCGTGTAAAATTTATCCTAGGTAGCCTTCATGTACCTCTTCAAAAGCCCTATGGTTTCGTTGTATTCTGTTCATCCATTTGGGCGAATTTAATTCATGAAGCCCTGCTGTTACCATGAATCCAAATCTCATGTTTTCTCTAATCCCCTACACGTACTTGTTCCCATGCTATGAGAAAATTCTCATTGATACTACAGTGCAATAGCTTTCAAACGCCCTTGGTTTCGTTCTATTTAGATCTCCCATGAGGGAGAATTAATTCTTTGAATCTCTGTCAGATACATGCACCCGACCCTTCATATTTTGCTTGTGAGCCCCATTTATACTTGACTTCAGACCATGATAAAATTATCATAAATACTACATCTGGTAGCTTTTAAACGCCCTTGGTTTTGGAATTTTTCATCATGTATTCATCTCAAATTAATTCGTGGAACTCTGACTGCGCTTGTTTAGGTTACCGAAAAGTAACCCGATCAATGCATGACTAAACCTTGTCTATTATCAAATTAATCATGCATGTTGATAGATCTATATGCCTACTTTCGTTTAAAACTGGTTTCGTGATTTTTTGATAATCGTGCGATTTTATATTGATTTTTCAAGAGTACTATATCACACTTTGGAGGGAAGGACCAAATTCAGAAAAGGGCTAAACCCCTTTTCTGGGTCGGGCTGCCTCTCTGAAGTCGCGACGGCGCGATACGTCGCGACCTCAGAGCGGTCGCGACCGGATAGACCGTCGCGATCTGAATGCGACGGCCTGCACCGTCGCGTTCCCAACCCCCGAACCGGGCCAGGCCAGGCCGGTTCGCCCGTCGCGCCAGGCCGCCCCGTCGCGACCTGGACCGCGACGGGAACTCCCGTCGCGTTACCAGTTGACGCGCCCATGCGCCCCGTCGCGACGTGATCGCGACGGGCACCCCCGTCGCGTTCTTAGAATTTCGGCCAGAACTAATAATTGTGCATATGCCCTGTTGTTTAAGCTTTATACCCTTTATTTAGCCATGATTAAATTATGTTATAGTTAATTCGACTTGGTGAGTTAATAAATGACATTAATGATATAAATTTAATTATTTAAAATGACATTTGCACGACTTGTTATACCCTCAAGATTTCTTTACACTTACATACACATAACATTATTAAATGCCATTTGACCCTGATAAATTATGCAATAATGTATTCGGTAAATTAGCGAAATAAATGACTAAATTACCCTATTTTATTTAATACAATTGTCTTCATTTTTACTCGTGCATTTTATCTACCGTTACCGTTTTCCCTCGGCCTTCGAGCACTCGAGGCACGACGGACCCATTTTCTGCACACTTTCTCTTGACTTGGACCACCTCTCCACCAGGAATACTCTCGACTGGACCAGGGACTCCTTGTCAAGACCTCCGTAAGTCTTCTTGGCTTTGGCGTACGTCCTTAGTCAACGAGCTGGTTGTACCCCAAATCCCGATACACATTAGGGATCAGTACAATCCATGCCTTAGTGTTTTTCCTCTCGTCTTGTGATCACGCCGAACCATCTAGCCTGTGTACACAGCACGGCTAGTGGGCGGTGGTGATTTCTACCAGATTGTCGGCCCGCAGTGGTGTGCCGTGCAACCATATTATCAATGTTTAACGTGATTTTACGATAATACCCATGTCTCATCTACTCTCTATATTCTCTCATCTGTTCACGTTCTCTCTACACTCTCATCTATCTCGTCTAGTACTCTCTTATCTCTTCTTGGTACTCCATTGACCATTCGTGTGATTGTCTAAGATAAAAGAAATGACTAATGCCAGCGCAATATGGCCCGATCAGGTCCTGGGAGGAGCGCCCGAAAAGTGCCAGTGCCCATGGGAGTTAAAATGATCAAGGATGTGTTACGACATGCATCCAGTGCCAGTTTACTATCTAGATTAATCTATGACAATCAAAGTGCTATCTCTACAAGTGCAAGCGTGATCGTTACTAGTGCACTGTTGTGCAATTTACATGTTATAACGTTACATGGCCATTCTATTATCGTTCTCGTTGTACTATTTTCCCTGTGCCAGTTGCAATTGTTCTCTCGTTATCATGACATGCTCTACATGACTTTACTCTCTAGTTAACCTGCCTCAAAAACATTAATTATTTAAAGCATGCTTGTGTTCATGAGATATTAAGTCCTGCTGGGCGTTATTCGCTCATCCTGCGTATTTATTTAATGTGTTTCAGGTGAGTCGGATCATGACCACACTCACGAGGATGGGACCGATGAGGAGGCTCAGGAGTGACCCTTCTGCAACCAGTGCTATCTAGTAGTAGTCTGTTAGTATAGTTATGAGTTAGTGAGTCAGTTAGTCATTATGTAATAGTTTAATTTGAATAAAGCACTCGGGGCCCTAGTTCTGACTCTGATACGTTGATGTAATGATGATTGGTGAATTATTAATGAAATTGGAGTTTATTTGGTATTATTCCATTGTGCAATGGTTTGCATTTATTTCTCGCTTGTACTATTTAATAACTGTAATCCCGCTCCGATATTCCGCGTCGGGGCGTTACAGTTTTGTGGTATCAGAGCCTAGGTTATTCTTAAGTATAGGATGATCTAGGTTTGACTTGACTTGACTTAGAGTCTAACTCCATACCTATGTGAGATGGGTAGAACCTTGGGTAATGAGATAAAATAAACTCACACACGCACAAACCTAGTGCAAACTCAACGACTTACATTAAACATTCTCTTTGGAAGGAACTTAAACCTCAACAATGGCAGTGGAGCGTGCTCAACTCCATGACATGCAACACACGATTCAGCTACTCACTCAAGCTTTACTTCAGGCTCCTGGGGCCAACAACAATAATAACAACAACCGAGCAGCTGGTGATTTACATAGAAATTTCCGCAGCCTGAATCTGCCTCGATTCAGTGGTACCACAGACCCTGATGAGGCCGAAAACTGGCTCAAGGAGATTGAGTGTATCTTCTGCGTCATGCAATGAGCGGATGGGGACAAGATATTGCTAGCTACGTTCCAGTTAGAACGGGACGCCCGTGCGTGGTGGGAGTCCGTTGAGGCAACCAGAGAGGACGCTCAATTTACTTGGGAGGAGTTCAAGGAGCATTTCAATTCCAAATACTTCTCAGAGAGGGTCCAAGAAAGGAAAGCATCTGAATTTGCCGCTCTGAAGCAAAGGAACCTGACTGTTGCTGAGTATGAGGCTCAGTTCTCCCGATTGGCGCGCTATGCCAATCATCTGGTGAGCACAGAGAAGATGAAGGCGAAAAGGTTTCTTAATGGGCTCAGGCCTGCATACATCACCCAATTGGCACCTATGGATATTCAGACCTACCCAGAGATGGTCAGGAAAGCACAACTACTCGAGGATGCAACCGATCTCACTGATCGCATCAAGGGTAGAATGGTAAAGAAGGAACTGACTTCTGGAGCACCAAGCAGGCCTGCCTACAGCAAGAAAAGACCATTAAGTATCACTGATGGGCCAAGCCAAGAGCGAAAGCCCAAAGTCCCTACTACTACTGCCCCAAACAACAAGCCCAGATGCAAACACTGTGACAAGCTGGGCCATACTACAGAAGAATGCTGGAGGAAGGTAGGTGCATGCCTTCGTTGTGGGAGCCGAGAGCATCGGATTCCCGAATGCCCATTACTGAGGGAGAATGAGAAGCGTCCTGCGGGACCAAAGAAGCCAGGCAGACTCCAAGCCCTGCAAGAGGTAGAGACCACCGAGGAAGGTGGAGTTGTGGAAGGTACACTACCAGTCTTTCCTCAATCAACTTTGGTTTTGTTTGATACTGGCGCAACACATTCGTTCATATCACAAGCATTTGCTGATACATTAAACGAAAAACCCACATCCATGGAGTTTGAATTACCTGTCACAACACCCTTGGGAGAAAAGGCTCAATTGAATAAATATTTTCCATTAGCTGATGTTAAGGTTGGTGAACTTAACCTTAGAGCTGACTTGATCTGTATGACCATGGAGGGCTACGATGTCATTCTGGGAGCCGATTGGCTATCCACGTATGAGGCTATCGTGGATTGTAGAAGAGGCAAGATTTCCTTTAGTGAATTCCCTAAGCTGATCTTCACAGGACGTAGACACAATAGGCACTTGTCTCTCGTCTCTGCCATAAAGGCACAAAACATGATAAGAAAGGGTTGTGTGGCATTTCTTGCCGCAATTGTAATTGAGAAGAAAGCAGCCAAGATATCAGACATTCATATAGTGCAAGAATACCCCGATATGTTTCTTGATGAGCTGCCAGGCATTCCACCTGAAAGAGATGTGAATTTCTCAATTGACCTCATATCTGGAGCTGCACTGGTTTCACGCCAACCCTACAGGATATCCCCTGCTGAATTGAAAGAGTTGAAAGAGCAACTGATGGAACTTCTAGAAAAGGGTTTCATTAGGCCAAGTACTTCTCCTTGGGGAGCACCAGTGTTGTTCGTCAAGAAGAAGGACGGATCCATGAGATTATGCATCGATTACAGGCAGTTAAACAATCTCACTATCAAGAACAAGTACCCTCTGCTGCGTGTCGATGAATTATTTGATCAGATATCAGGAGAAGAGTATTTTTCTAAGATTGACCTTAGATCGGGATATCATCAGATGAGGATTAAAGATGCAGATATTTACAAGATAGCTTTTAGGAGCAGGTACGGTCATTACGAATTTGTAGTCATGCCTTTTGGACTAACCAATGCTCCTGCAGCTTTTATGCAATTAATGAACAGCATCTACCGGCCCTACCTCGATAAGTTCGTCGTGGTATTCATTGATGATATTCTCATATACTCCAAGACCAAAGAAGAGCACGAGGAGCATCTGAGGATCGCTCTGCAAATCTTGCGGGACAATCAACTCTACGCCAAATTGAGCAAGTGTGAATTCTGGCTCGAGGAGGTGTCGTTCCTAGGCCATGTCATTTCCAAGGATGGTATCGCTGTCGACCGTTCCAAGGTAGAAGCTGTGCTGAACTGGGAAAGGCCGACTAATGTCACCGAGATTAGAAGCTTTCTTGGACTGGCTGGATATTACAGACGGTTCATAAAAGACTTCTCCAAGATAGCTGTACCTCTTACGCGTCTTACGCGAAAAGAGAATCCCTATGTCTAGAGCAAGGAGTGCGAGAAGAGCTTCCAGATACTGAAGCAGTTGTTGACATCTGCACATGTCCTCGCATTACCAGTCGAAGGAGCAGGATTCTCAGTCTACACTGATGCATCTGGAATCGGTCTAGGCTGTGTACTAATGCAGAATGAGAAAGTAATAGCTTATTCTTCAAGGCAGTTGAAGCCACATGAAGTCAATTATCCTGTCCATGAATTAGAGCTAGCTGCTGTGGTATTTGCACTCAAAATCTGGAGGCATTACCTGTATGGGGAACAATTTATTGTCTACTCCGACCACAAGAGTTTGAAGTACTTATTTTCTCAGAAGGAGCTCAACATGCGACAACGGAGATGGCTGGAGTACTTGAAGGATTTTGATTTCAACATTCAACATCACCCAGGAAAAGGTAACGCAGTAGCTGATGCACTCAGTAGAAAGCCAGTAGCTTTGTTATCTTATCTAGTCATGGGCGAGATGCAATTGTTAGAACAATTCGCCAACCTGAACCTGAACATTGAAAAGAGGAGTGATAAGATGTTAGTAGCTAATCTTAAAGCTCAACCCGACATCTTTGTCGAGATCAGAGAGCAATAGGCTATTGATCTGTTTCTAATCAGAGTAAGGGAGACCATAGCTGACAAGCCAGACTTCTCCATCGCTGAAGATGGAAGAATATTATTCCAAGCCAGGACATGTGTGCCTGACAATGAAGAGCTGAAGAGGAAACTGATGGATGAAGCCCACAAGACCAAGTACACAATTCACCCAGGTGCAACCAAGATGTACCAAGACATGAAAAGGTCATTTTGGTGACCAAACATGAAGCGTGAGGTAGCTGAGCATGCCGCGCACTGCCTCACTTGTCAGCAGGTAAAAGCAGAACACTGTCGTCCGGCGGGTGTACTCAGGCCCCTAGACATACCTGAATGGAAGTGGGAAAGCATCGGAATGGATTTCATCATGGGTTTACCCTGGACTCGGGGTGGACTTGATGCTATTTGGGTCATTGTGGATAGATTGACAAAGTCTGCACACTTTCTAGCAATTCGAAGTACCTGGAGTGTTGATGTGCTTGCAACTTTGTATGTGAAAGAGATAGTCAGACTACATGGAGTTCCAGTATCCATTGTCTCAGATCGTGACCCTAGGTTCACTTCTAGATTTTGGAAGGGACTCCAGACTGCCCTAGGCACAAAACTCAACTTTAGCACAGCTTTCCACCCACAGACGGATGGACAGACTGAAAGAACAAATCAAATAGTGGAAGACATGCTACGAGCTTGTGCTATAGACTTTGAAGGGTATTGGAATGAACAACTGTCACTGATAGAATTTGCCTACAACAATAGTTATCAGGCGAGCATTAAGATGGCACAATTCGAAGCACTGTATGGCAGAAGTTGCAGATCGCCAGTATGCTGGAATGAAGTAGGTGAGCAACAATGGCTGGGACCAGACATGGTGCAAAATACCAGTAGAGATATTCAGATTATCAGAGACAGAATTAAGGTAGCTCAGTCCAGACAGAAGAGTATGCTGATAAAAGAAGAAGGGACTTAGAATTTCAAGCTGGAGATCATGTGATGCTCAAAGTATCCCCGACTCGAGGATTTCAGAGGTTTGGGATGAAAGGCAAGCTGAGACCGAGATTCATAGGTCCATTTGAAGTATTAGATAGAGTTGGCGAGGTGGCGTACCGACTAGCACTACCTCCCCAGTTCTCTACCGTACATAACGTGTTCCATGTGTCAATGCTGAGAAAGTACGTATACGATCCATCGCACGTAATCAGCTATGATGACATTACTCTGAACAAGGATATGACCTATGAAGAAAGGCCAGTGAAGATCTTAGACAAGAAGATGCAACAGCTTCGGAATCGATCCATACCCGTGGTCAAGATTCTGTGGAGGAATCACGAAGTTGAAGAGGCAACATGGGAGCCCGAAGCAACCACGAGACAAAATTATCCGGATCTATTCAGTAAGACATTCTTCCTCTTACGATTATATGAATTTGGAGACCAAATTCTTTTTAAGAGGGGGAGGATGTAGCACCCTTAATTTTTAAAATCAAGAAAAATAAAATTTTATTATTTAATAAATGAGATAAATTGATTTAATTAGAATAAAAGGGAATTAAAACAATACCCATTAAGCTGAATTATTAATGGGTTACTCTAATAACCCAAACCTAATAGATTGGGCCAAATAAGGTTAGCCCATCACGGGATGAGAAATAATTAAGCCAAATTCGGAATAAAAATAAGTGATAATTAGGAAAAGGTTTAAATAATTATTAAATAGTCCTTATCCATCCTAAAAAGAGTCCTAGACTTACCATAAACCTCTACCCACAAAATTGGATCCCATCCCAACTCTATTAGATGGATAAATAAGAGAAAGTGGTATATAAAGAAAGAAATTCAGAGTTTAATGGAAGGGAGGACACTTAGAATGGCTAGGACTCTAATTAGCAATCAAAACACCCTAAAACTCGTCCCTAGCAACCCTAAACCGCAGTAGAGGCTTTGGAGGACGAGGGGAGAGGCTGGAGATCGTGGGAGCTTGGAGAAGGGAGCTTGGACAAAGGAGTTTTCATCCCGTTTTCGTCTCCAACTTAGGGTTCTTCTTGGATTCGACAAAAGGTAGGCAATCTCTCAAGAAAAAATCGTGTAAAAATTATCCTAGGTAGCCTTCATGTACCTCTTCAAAAGCCCTATGGTTTCGTTGTATTCTGTTCATCCATTTGGGCGAATTTAATTCATGAAGCCCTGCTGTTACCATGAACCTGAAATCTCATGTTTTCTCTAATCCCCTGCACGTACTTGTTCCCATGCTATGAGAAAATTCTCATTGATACTACAGTGAAATAGCTTTCAAACGCCCCTGGTTCGTTCTATTTCGATCTCCCATGAGGGAGAATTAATTCTTTGAATCCCTGTCAGATACATGCACCCAACCCTTCATGTTTTGCTTGTGAACCCCATTTATACTTGACTTCAGACCATGATAAAATTATCATAAATACTTCATCTAGTTAGCTTTTAAACGCCCTTGGTTTCGGAATTTTTCATCATGTATTCATCTCAAATTAATTCGTGGAACCCTGACTGCGCCTGTTTTGGTTACTGAAAAGTAACCCGATCAATGCATGACTAAACCTTATCTATTATCAAATTAATCGTGCATGTTGATAGATCTATATGCCTTCTTTCGTTTAAAACTAGTTTCGTGATTTTTTGATAATCGTGCGATTTTATATTGATTTTTCAAGAGTACTATATCACACTTTGGAGGGAAGGATCAAATTCAGAAAAGGGCTAAACCCTTTTTCTGGGTCGGGCTGCCTCTTTGAAGTCGCGACGGCGCGATATGTCGCGACCGGATAGCCCGTCGCGATCTGAACGCGACGGCCTGCACCGTCGCGTTCCCAACCCCCGAACCGGGCCAGGCCAGGCCGGTTCGCCCGTCGCGCCAGGCCACCCCGTCGCGACCTGGACCGCGACGGGAACTCCCGTCGCGTTACCAGTTGACGCGCCCATGCGCCCCGTCGCGACGTGATCGCGACGGGCACCCCCGTCGCGTTCTTGGAATTTCGGCCAGAATAAATAATTGTGCATATGCCCTGTTGTTTAAGCTTTATACCCTTTATTTAGCCATGATTAAATCATGTTATAGTTAATTCGACTTGGTGAGTTAATAAATGACATTAATGATATAAATTTAATTATTTAAAATGACATTTGCACGACTTGTTATATCCTCAAGATTTCTTTACACTTACACACACATAACATTATTAAATGCCATTTGACCCTGATAAATTATGCAATAATGTATTCGGTAAATTAACGAAATAAATGACTAAATTACCCTATTTTATTTAATACAATTGTCTTCATTTTTACTCGCGCATTTTATCTACCGTTACCGTTTTCCCTCGGCCTTCGAGCACTCGAGGCACGACGGACCCGTTTTCTACACACTTTCTCTTGACTTGGACCACCTCTCCACCGGGAATACTCTCGACTGGACCAGAGACTCCTTGTCAAGACCTCCGTAAGTCTTCTTGGCTTTGGCGCACGTCCTTAGTCAACGAGCTGGTTGTACCCCAAATCCCGATACACATTAGGGATCAGTACGATCCATGCCTTAGTGTTTTTCCTTCTCGTCTTGTGATCACGCCGAACCATCTAGCCTGTGTGCACAGCACGGCTAGTGGGCGGTGGTGATTTCTACCAGATTGCCGGCCCACAGTGGTGTGCCGTGCAACCATATTATCGATGTTTAACGTGATTTTACGATAATACCCCTGTCTCATCTGCTCTCTATATTCTCTCATCTGTTCACGTTCTCTCTACACACTCATCTATCTCGTCTAGTACTCTCTTATCTCTTCTTGGTACTCTATTGGCCATTCGTGTGATTGTCTAAGATAAAAAAAATGACTAATGCTAGCGCAATAGGGCCCGATCAGGTCCTGGGAGGAGCGCCCGAAAAGTGCCAGTGCCCATGGGAGTTAAAATGATCAAGGATGTGTTACGGCATGCATCCAGTGCCAGTTTACTATCTAGATTAATCTATGACAATCAAAGTGCTATCTTTACAAGTGCAAGCGTGATCGTTACTAGTGCAATGTTGTACAATTTACATGTTATAACGTTACATGACCATTCTATTATCGTTCTCATTGTACTATTTTCCCTGTGCCAGTTGCAATTGTTCTCTCGTTATCATGACATGCTCTACATGACTTTACTCTCTAGTTAACCTGCCTCGAAAACATTAACTATTTAAAGCATGCTTGTGTTCATGAGATATTAAGTCCTGCTGGGCGTTATTCGCTCATCCTGCGTATTTATTTAATGTGTTTCAGGTGAGTCGGATCATGACCACACTCACGAGGATGGGACCGATGAGGAGGCTCAGGAGTGACCCTTCTGCAACCAGTGCTATCTTGTAGTAGTCTGTTAGTATAGTTATGAGTTAGTGAGTCAGTTAGTCATTATGTAATAGTTTGATTTGAATAAAGCACTCGGGGCCCTAGTTCTGGCTCTGATACGTTGATGTAATGATGACTGGTGAATTATTAATGAAATTGGAGTTTATTTGGTATTATTCCATTGTGCAATGGTTTGCATTTATTTCTCGCTCTGTACTATTTAATAACTGTAATCCCGCTCCGATATTCCGCGTCGGGGCGTTACAGCCAGTGCCATCTTCTGTCCCAGAAACAACAGCGTCCGGAGACGTATCTGTTCCCTCTCAAATGGCAGAACTTTCAAGTTTGGCTGGAGAGCCTTTTCCTCCAGTAGGTAGTCCTCAGCGAGGTGAAGGCAAACTTCTTTTTATCTCATGGATTACTCTTCATCTCTTTATCATTGACACTTCTTTCTCTTTCAGACGACACTGTCCCTTTGAACCCCTCCACCACAAGCAAACACGCAGCAGTGAGGGCTGTAGTTCGGAGGGCCAAACGGCCTTTATGAACTGTTCGTGTAAGTTCCCATGCAACCGCCAGGTTGGCCCTCGTGAAGATTCATTCCAGTAGCAGTGTGGCTGCTTCCTTGGCTGTCATTGTAGAGCAGGATGTTATGACGCCTGTTGAGTCTGTTCTTGTAAGTACGGCTGCTTTGCTTTCATACTGACATTCTTTTCATGCAGACCTTTTAACAAGTTTGTGTATTCTATGTAGGGATCTGACCCGAACATCCCCTCCTCCGAATTGCAATCGGCGGCTAGCATTGAGCCTTTACTTGCGATGGCAATGGTGCCATACAAGCCGCCTTTGGTGGGGGCACCGAGCGCCTCAGCTGAGCCTGCTCTTGAGGGCAACGATCCTTTGGTTGAAGCCTCTTCTGATGATCATTCACATGCACCAATTCCTCAAGCGGCACTTACACCCATTGGTGGTGGTGCAGTCTCTTTGGAGGTAACGACAACCCCCACTGTTGCGGCTGAAGTGCAACATATTCCTTCAACAGGCGACACGACTATCACAACGACACTTCCCTCTTCGTCATATGAAGTAAACGCAAGCTTGTGGTCTGATGTAGATGCCCAGGTGCACTTTGAGGTGCCGCCTATTGTCTCTTCCAGGGTTGTACCTTCTTTTGACGCCATAATCAAGCAACAAATGTCCACA
Source organism: Colocasia esculenta (assembly GCA_014218235.1). Taxonomy (NCBI): domain Eukaryota; kingdom Viridiplantae; phylum Streptophyta; class Magnoliopsida; order Alismatales; family Araceae; genus Colocasia; species Colocasia esculenta. The sequence goes on along the minus strand of CM024763.1, from coordinate 49,148,525 downwards.
TTGCACTTGATGGCGAGCCAAAATCCCGATATAAGCTATGAGGCTATGAAACATGTGGCAGACAAGCTCTCCGAAGTTTTGGCCTTCATGGGATGTCTCTTGACTGGTTGGGCTGAAAGAGTCATCATGTGTTGGGAGGGATAACAGCACTTAGGTCAGCGACAACTCTCTCACACTACCCACTCGTAGATTCCAGAGAGAGATAGAAGGAGGTAGGAAGAAGAATACAAGAACACCAGATTTTACGTGGTTCGGAGGCAAAAAAAACCTTCCTACGTCCACGGCCACACCAGCTTTCAATGCTTCTTCTCCAAGAAAAAGACATACACTGTGTCACATACAAAGAGGACAAAACCCCCCTTTATATACTAGGAAGAAAGGGCGCCACAATCGAGTCACATAAGGGCAAAAGGGTCCTGACTCTGAATCGCCTCAGAACGACATTCGACTGCATAAGTCGAATCCTCCATATTTGACATTCGACTACATGAGTCGAATCCTTCATGCTGACATTCGACTACGTGAGTCGAATCATTCAATCTGACATTCGACTACGTGAGTCGAATCATTCAATCTGACATTCGACTACGTGCGTCGAATCATTCAATCTGACATTCGACTACGTGCGTCGAATCATTCAATCGACTGCTTCATTTCTGACTTCGGCTATGGCAGTCGAATGCTGAACCCGCCTGCAACACTTAGTCAAAATTTAGCTTCCGGGGCGCTGCCCCCGGAGACCCCCGCAAGGGGCGATGCCCCTTGACCCCCGCGACCTGACCGCGCAGGTCGAACCGCGACCTGACCCCTTATGGAGATATGCTTCAGAGTTCGGGATCCACATTCTAACAATCTCCCACTTGGAGTCAGAACTCCAAACAATATCAGGCACCTCCTCCTCGAAGTAGCAAACGAGCAGCTGGCTGTGGCATCCCTCCATCTATCATTCATGGAGATCAACTGAAGCTTGACATAGCTTCAATTTGTCTCTTGTGACCACCTTGGTTAACATGTCTGCAGGATTTTCTGACCCTCTTATCTTTTCAAGCAAAAGTGTACCATCTTCAATCAACCCACGGATAAAGTGATACTTCAGCTGTATATGCTTTGTCCTTGCATGGAAGACAGGGTTCTTGGCAAGATGAATGGCACTTTGACTGTCACAAAACAGCACACTATTGTTTTGTTTCTTGCCCAACTCCTTCAGAAAACTTTTCAGCCACACCATCTCTTTGCTGGCTTCGGAGACAGCAACATACTCTGCTTCTGTGGTTGAAAGAGCAACAACTTTCTGAAGTTGTGAAACCCATCTCACTGCAGTTCCACCCAAGGTGTACACATAACCAGTGGTGCTTCTTCTTGTGTCCAGATCACCACCAAGATCTGCATCAACAAAACCTTGCAGGATAACATCACCTTTTCTGAAAGAAAGACATTTATCTGTAGTGCCTCTCAGATATCTCAAAATCCATTTTACTGCCTCCCAGTGTTGTTTTCCCGGATCTGCCATATATCTGCACACAACTCCCACTGCATGTGCTATATTCGGCCTGGTACAAACCATAGCATACATCAGACTTCCCACAGCTGATGCATAAGGGATTCTCTTCATGGACTCACATTCTTCAGTAGTCTTCGGTGATTGCTCTTTGCACAACTTGAAGTGACTTGCTAGAGGGGTGTTGACTGGTTTTGCATCTTGCATGTTGAACCTGCTCAACACCTTCTGAATGTAGCCTTCTTGAGATAGCTTCAGAATACCATCTGCTCTATCTCTCACAATTCTCATCCCAAGAATTTGCTTTGCTGCTCCCAAGTCCTTCATGGCAAATTTCTTTGACAATTGCTTCTTCAACTTGTTAATCTCTGTCATACTTGATCCTGCAATAAGCATATCATCCACATACAACAGCAATATGATGTAACAATTGTCAATCTTCTTAAAGTAACAACAATGGTCCATGTTGCACCTAAAGAACCCATTGCTACATATGAATCCATCAAACTTCTTGTACCACTGCCTGGGGGCTTGTTTCAGACCATACAAGCTTTTGTTCAATTTGCAAACAAGGTTTTCTTTACGATGTTCATGAAAACCTTCTGGCTGCACCATATAGATATCCTCCTCCAAATCACCATGGAGAAAAGCCGTTTTTACATCAAGCTGTTCTAGGTGCAAGTTTTCAGCAGCAACAATACTTAACACTAATCTAATAGTGGTTAGCTTGACAACTGGAGAAAAAATTTCAGTATAATCAATACCTTCCTTCTGTTGGAAGCCCTTCACAACCAGCCTTGCCTTGTACCTCTTGCTGCCATCAAGTTCTTCTTTGAACCGAAAAACCCATTTGTTTTGCAGTGCCCTCTTGCCCTGTGGTAGTTCAGTCAGCACCCAAGTTTCATTCTTGTGAAGGGAACTCATTTCATCTTTCATTGCCAGCTCCCACTTGACTGAATCCTCTACCTGCATAGCTTCATCAAAGCTCTCTGGTTCATCTGCATCTGTCAACAACAAGTAGTACATAGCATGAGAAAATCGTTCAACTGGCCTGCGCAATCTGGTTGACCTTCTCACTTGAACCTCTGGTTGCACTATAGTATTTTCAGGGTCTTCTTGAGACCTTCTCAATACATCCTCTTCTGAAATTCCTCCAGCTCAACCTCTGCACTTTCTTGACCTGCATCTTTGGATTCCACATCAGATCTGTGCTTGTAAAGCAATCTTTCATTGAATATAACATTCCTTTGTCTGATGATTTTCTACCTTCATCATCCCAGAAGCGGTATCCAAACTCATCAGAACCATATCCAATGAAAAAGCATTTCCTTGACTTAGGATCTAACTTGTCTCTGTCATTGGAATCAACATGCACATATGAGAGACAACCAAATACTCTTAGGTGTGAGAGAGTTACCTCCTTGCCGGTCCAAGCCTCTTCTGGTAGCTCACCATTTAGAGGAACACTGGGTCCTCTATTAATCAAATAAGCTGCTGTGCTAATAGCATCTGCCCAGAAAGTCTCATGCTTCTAGCTCTCTCATTCAGGGTTCTGTTCATGCGTTCAGCAACCCCATTCTGCTGTGGAGTATTTGGAATTGTTTTCTCCATACGAATGCCATGCAGTGCACAGAAATCTTTAAATTCCTTGCTGCTATACTCTCCTCCATTGTCTGACCTCAAGCACTTGATCTTTGCACCAGTCTGATTTTCCACTTCAACCTTCCACTTCACAAAAGTAGAGAACACATCAGATTTATTTTTGAGAAAATAAACCCATACCTTCCGAGTGGAGTCATCAATAAAGGTGACATAGTAGAGTGAACCTCCAAGGGATCGAACAGGGGCTGGTCCCCACACATCAGTGTGCACAAGTTCTAGCCTTTCTTGCTTAGAACTTCTTCCAGCTTTAGAGAAGGTGACCTTTCTCTGCTTCCCCAGAATGCAGTCTTCACACAGTCCAACATCTATGGACTTTAGATCACCTAACTTCCCTTTTGCAGCCATCAACTTCATCCCCTTTTCACTCATGTGCCCAAGTCTGCAGTGCCAGGTCTTGGAGTCTTCTTCTGAATTTGCCACTGCCACTAGATCTTTGTCATTTGCAGTCATATAAAGAGTCCCCATCTTGCTGCCCCGTGCTATAACCATGGCACCCTTGGTTATCTTCCAGCACCTATTGACAAAGGTAGTGACATATCCTTCATCGTCAAGCTGACCAATGGAGATCAGATTTCTCCTCAAGCCAGGAATATGTCTAACATCCCTCAGCTTCCATACAGTCTCGTTTGCTGTTTTTAAGTGAACATCACCCTTCCCCACAATATCTAGAGGCTCATCATCAGCAAGATAGACCTTCCCAAAATTACCAGCAACGTAATTTTGTAAAGTCTCTTTGCATGAGGTAGAGTGAAAGATGCTCCAGAATCCAAAATCCAGGATTCGATGGGACTGTTAATGCTCAAAATCAGAGCATCTTCGACTCCTTCTGCTGTGACATTAGCAGAGTCTTCTTCCTATTTCTGCCCCTTATCCTTCCTCTTTGGAAGTCTGCAATCCTTCTTGAAGTGACCCTTCTTACCACAGTTCCAACAACCATCACCACGGGGTTTTGACTGATTTCTTTTCTTGGACTTAGATCTATTTCGATTTTGTCCACGCTGATTTGTTCTTCCCCTGCCTTCAGTGTTTAGGGCAGAACCTGAAGCTTCACCAGATTCCCTCCTGCGAACATCCTCGCTAAGAATCAAATCTCGAATCTCTGTGAGTTTCAGTTTACTTGAACCTGAAGAACTACTAACAGCCGTCACAGTAGCACCCCAACTTTCCAGTAAGGAGGACAGAAGAATCAAAGCTTAATCTCATCATCAAAATCTATTTCTACAGAACTCAACTGAGTTGTAATCACGTTGAACTCATTGATATGATCTGTGACCGAGGAACCTTCGGTCATCTTGAGATTAAACAGACGACGCATCAAATGTACCTTGTTGGAAGCAGATGGTTTCTCGTACATGTTTGATAGCGCCTTCATCAAATCTACTGTGGTCTTCTCATTCACAATGTTGAACGCAACGTTTCTGGCCAACGTCAAACGGGCAACTCCAAGAGCTTGTCTGTCCAGAAGATCCCAGTCTTCCTTTTTCATACCTTCTGGCATCGTTCCAAGAAGCGGCTGATGCAGCTTCTTCTGATACAAGTAGTCTTCGATTTGCATCTTCCAGAAACCGAAGTCCTTGCCATCAAACTTCTCGATCCTCACCTTTCCTTCATCCTCTGCCATTGCTTCCCCTGCAAACCCTAAACCTGAACCTGGGGCTCTGATACCAGTTGTTGGGAGGGATAACAACACTTAGGTCAGCGACAACTCTCTCACACTACCCACTCGTAGATTCCAGAGAGAGATAGAAGGAGGTAGGAAGAAGAATACAAGAACACCAGATTTTACGTGGTTTGGAGGCAAAAAAAACCTTCCTACGTCCACGGCCACACCAGCTTTCAATGCTTCTTCTCCAAGAAAAAGACATACACTGTGTCACATACAAAGAGGACAAAACCCCCTTTATATACTAGGAAGAAAGGGCGCCACAATCGAGTCACATAAGGGCAAAAGGGTCCTGACTCTGAATCGCCTCAGAACGACATTCGACTGCATAAGTCGAATCCTCCATATTTGACATTCGACTACATGAGTCGAATCCTTCATTCTGACATTCGACTACGTGAGTCGAATCATTCAATCTGACATTCGACTACGTGCGTCGAATCATTCAATCTGACATTCGACTACGTGCGTCGAATCATTCAATCGACTGCTTCATTTCTGACTTCGGCTATGGCAGTCGAATGCTGAACCCGCCTGCAACACTTAGTCAAAATTTAGCTTCCGGGGGCGCTGCCCCCGGAGACCCCCGCAAGGGGCGATGCCCCCTTGACCCCCGCGACCTAACCGCGCAGGTCGAACCGCGACCTGACCCCTTATGGAGATATGCTTCAGAGTTCGGGCTCCACATTCTAACATCATGCTGCTTAAACTTGTGAAGCTGCGACATTACGTTCGTCATGAAATGCGGACCAGTTGACAGCTTTGGAGATACATCAATCTGAATATGAGGCAGTGTCAGGGCCTCTACAGGCCAACAAGGAGCGTCACCGATCTGCAATTGTGCAGCTTGGTGCAACCTTGGAAGACTTAAAGGCCAAAATTGTCAGACTGCTAACCGAACTAGCCGCAACTGAGGCCGAACTAGGTGAAGTAGCACTTGCCTGGGAGCAGGAGGAAGAGGCCCTTTTGCTGAGTGAAGGCCAAGCTGCCTTAGCTGAGGAGAAGGTGAAGGAAATTCGGGCTCAGAAGAGCCGCTTGAAGGAGAGGGCCTCCTCACTCCATTTGGGCATTTTGCCCTTAGAAGATCTTTTTAGGGATTTAGAATAGATTTCTTCGTGTCTTTTATCCCCTTTTTGCATGTATTCCTGAGGTAGTACCTCGATGATGTGTAACTTGACTTTTATCAATGATAAGCATGTCCTTTTATTTATTGATGTTTTCCTCGTGCACTTTGTGGGCGCACGTTATTTATGCTAGTATATATATATATATAGTTCTCATTATCGGATTGAGCACCCTTTCGGGTTTTCACTCAACCCGACCCCCTCTTGCTTTTGCCTACACTCCCTTTCGGGTTTTCGTGTAGTGGGGTACCCGATTTTGCCCATGGCGCCCTTTGCGGGTTTTCACCATGGGCGAGTTTTGGTCCTTTTTACCCTTACTCGGTGGGGTAGTCCGAGTAAGTCCGACGAGGTATCTCTATTTTTAGCCTCTTTTCTTTTCTTTTTTTGCAGGTCTTGCCTTTTCATGGTTGTCTGTTGGTAGAGTCTTGAGGTGACGGGATCTTTTGCCGTCCATTGACCGTCAGGGTGACGAGATCTTTTGTTGTATGTTGGCCGTTAGTATGATAGGGACTTTTTCTATCAAAATAACGGGTCTTCTGTTGTCCGGTGACCGTCGGTATGACAGAGACTTTTGCTGTTAATCGACCATCGGGGTGATGGGAGCTTTTACCGTCTGTTGACTGTCAAGGAGACGAGACTTTTGTCGTCAGTTGACTGTCAAGGTGACGGGACCTTTGTCGCCGGCTGACTATCGAGATGACGGGACCTTTGCCGTCAACTGGCTGTTAGGGTGACAGGACCTTTGTCGTCGGGTGACTGTCGAGATGACAGGACCTTTGCCGTTAGTTGACTGTCGGGGTGATGGGACCTTTGCCGCCGGTGACTGTCGAGATGACGGGACCTTTGCCGTCAGTTGACTGTCGGGGTGACGGGACCATTCCCGCCGGGTGACTGTCGATATGACGAGACCTTTGCCATCAGTTGACTGTCGGGGTGACGGGACCTTTTGTCGCCAGGTAACTGTCGAGATGACGAGACCTTTGCCATCAGTTGACCGTCGGGATGATGAGACCTTTGTCGCCGTGTGACTATCGAGATGATGGGACCTTTGCCATCAGTTGACTGTCAGGATGATGAGACCTTTACTGTCGGGTGACTGTCGAGATGACGGGACCTTTGTCGTCAGTTGACTGTCGGGATGACGAGACTTTTGCCACCAGGTGACTGTCGAGATGACAGGACCTTTGCCGTTAGTTGATTGTCGGGATGATGGGACCTTTGCCGCTGGGTGACTGTCGAGATGACGGGACCTTTGCCGTCAGTTGACTATCGAGATGACGGGGCCTTTGCCGCCGGGTGACTGTCGAGATGACAAGACCTTTGCCGCCAGTTGATTGTCGGGGTGACGGGACCTTCGCCGTCTGCTCACCATTGGTATGACAGGGGCGGGGCTTTTGCTGTCAAGATAACGACCTTCTGTTGTCTGTTCACCGTTGGTATGACAGGGACTTTCGCTGTCAAGGTAACGGCCTTCTGCTATCTGTTCACCGTCAGGGTGACGGGCTTCTATTGACTATTCACCATTAGGATGACGGGCTTCTGTTGACTATTCACCGCCAGGGTGACGGGCTTCTATTGACTATTCACCGTCAGGGTGACAGGCTTTAGTTGATTATTCACCATCAGGATGATGGGCTTCTGTTGACTATTCACCGTCAGGGTGACGGGCTTCGATTGATTATTCACCGTCTGGATGACGAACTTCAGTTGATTATTCACCGTCAGGATGACGGGCTTCTGTTGACTGTTAACCGTCGGAGTGACGGAATCATCTGCTGGACTTTTGTGTCTGCTGGAATCTGACATTTGCCTTCATCCTTTTATTTCATTTTTGTTTTCTCATTATCGAATTGGGAGCCCTCTCAGGTTTTCACCCAATCCAACCCCCTCTTGCTTTTGCCTACACGCCCTTTCGGGTTTTCTTGTAGTGGGGTACCCGATTTTACGCATGGCGCCCTTTGCAGGTTTTCACCATGGCCTAGTTTTGGTCCTTTTTGCCCTTGTCCGATGGACAAGTCCGACGAGGCATCTCTATTTTTAGCCTTCTTCTTTTCTTTTCTTTTTTTAAATGGTGTGAGGACAATGGCGTAATTTACCGACGTCCTGATCAACGTCGGCTGCTTGAGCTTGCTGACGCCCCTCCCTCTCACAACCAAATTGTCGGTGTGGCCCCGTGTTGCATTGGCATGACCGCTGATGGGACTTTGCTATTTGCATGATGTTGATCTCTTGGGCTTGTCGCCATCATCAGCTTTCATTGCGACTTTGGCATGCTTGATGATGATGCCGGTCACCCGGACTTATTGACAACAGCTCCATAGGTCCCCTGCCCACAAAAGATGGTAGGGATTAGGTCAATTAGATAATGGTCCATCCTGCATGCCAGGGTGCAGAAATTTCTTTTAACTCTCTTTATTTGTTATGTTTGAGGAAAAACATGAAGCTTTTATCTTTTAAAAGGTCCTTTTCACATGGGGAGAGGTACGAAAAACCCGAACAAACTCCACAAAGCTCACAAAGAGGTGATATGCTAATTAAAACGGGGACTCTTTTCATTGTCCTCCCCTCAAAATCAGCATAAAATCATAGAAATCTTATAAATTTTGTTGGGACGTTCGTCGCCTCAGAGCCATGGTCTGGCTAGCGGTATGGCTACCTCTTCTTTCTTTTTTGCCATGCTTTGCATGCCATTTTTTTGCATTTTTTCTTTTGGCTCATCGTCATTGGTGACCAACATCCGGGAGTTTAAGGGCTTAATTTTGTTTTGTATTTTGTCTATCCCTCTTTTTTCGTTTTTTTTAAAGGGGGAGCTTGAGTGTAGAAACTCCCTGCTATTGCAACTGTAATAGTTCTTTTGTGGCGAGCTCCTCATTCGTCGAACAAGCTACTCGAGTCTGGCTCTTGCTCATTCTCTTGCTGCTCACGACACCGGCCGCCAAAGTGCGGGTGACACGCATGGTACAGCTTCAAGTGTCTTCCATTGAGAGGTGAAAATTGCACTTCACCCCGATGGTTGACTAGGACGTAGGCACCGCCTTCGTAGACTCTTTGCACCACGTATGGCCCGGTCCAGTCCACGTTCAGCTTCCCTTTTGGGTTGCCGGCCATGACTTCTCTTTTCTTGACCATCACCAGGTCCCCTTTCTTGAATTCACGGCCCTTGACGAGCTTGTCAAAGGCACATGCTATGCGGGCCAGGTACACTTGAATGTTCTGTTGGGCTCGCAGCGTCTTTCCCTCCAAGTCAGAGAGTTCTTCGAGCCTCCTTTCAATGTTGGTCTGATTCTCAGGAGCTAACCCATGCTGAATGGCCACCCTGAGAGATGGCACTTCTAGTTCCACCGGGACCACGGCTTCTGAACCGTACACTAGGGAGAAGGGTGAACAGCCTGTTGGTGTCTTGTAGATGGTTTGGTAAGCCAACAAGGCCTCATACATCCGGTCCTCCCAGTCTCTTTTGTTGGCACTGACCGTCTTGGCCACCAGGGTGCACAACGTCTTGTTAAAAGCTTCCGCCAGACCATTGGCTTACATATTGTAGGGAGTGGAAGTCATCCAGTCTATTTTGTATTTTACAGCCATTTTGGAAACCTTTTGATTTTTGATGTGTGTTCCATTGTCTAATATGATTCGGTCTAGACTCCTGAATCTGAAGATGATATTTCATTGGATGAAGCATGCCACCAACTCCCCTATTACTTCTCTTAATGCCATGGCCTCGGCCCACCTTGAAAAATAGTCGGTGATAGCCAGGATGTATTTACACCCCGATGAAGAAGGTGGCAGAGGGCCCACAACATCTGTGCCCCATTGTGCAAACGGCCAACTTGGAATGGTCAGATGCAGGTGTATGGGAGGTCTTCTTGGTATGACCGCATGTTCTTGACACTTTTGACATGTTTTCGTTTAAATTGCCACAATCTTCGAACATGGTCGGCCAATAATAACCGAGCTTTTATTTCTATTTTTATTTTTGGCCCAGCTTGGTGGATGCCAGCAGTTCCGGCGTGTACCTCTTTCATGACTCTCCAGGCCTCTTCAGGTGACAGGCTCCTTAGTAAGATCTTTTTCTTGGAGTCTACCATGATTCTGAACAGAACCCCGCCTCTTAGCTCGTATGAGTCCTTCGTTCTGACCAATTTGATCTTTTCTTCTCTTTGTTTTGGCAGCTGCTGGTGCTCGAACCACTATAGTAAGGGCTCTCTCCAGTCTTCTTGCCTGATCTCTTCAGCCATGGACACTTCCTCTTGGCCGTTCTCTTCATTTTCAGACTCATCTTCTATCATGCTGGGAACTTGTCGTCGATTCATGACAATGATTTCCAGCTTCTCATTTGGTGGAACTACCAAGGAGCTGGCCAATTTTGCTAGAGCATCTGCTTGTGCATTTCTGCTTCTGCCGATGTGCTCTATTTCTATTCGATAGAATTTTGACAGTAGTCTCTTGACTTTTCGGTGATATGGCAGCAACTCTGACTTTTTGACGTCAAACTCACCTCGTACTTGTTTGACAATCAACATCGAGTCACCAAACACTTGCAACACCTTGATGTTCATGAAAGGGCCACTTGCAAGCCAATGATTAGAGCCTCACATTCAGCCTCATTGTTTGTGCATGGCTTGTTAATAGAGCAGGAGGTGTGCGTGACTTCTCCTTCTGGCGATTTCAGGACGATGCCTGCCCCTGCTCGGACTCTTGCGCTGCCATATGCAGTCGTTTCTATTCTTGATGCCCCATCAAAGTATAGCTTCCAGGTGGCAGTTTGCAACTGGTTCACTTCGAGGGTCTCATCTTCTGGTGACTTTGTGATGAGCGAAGAATTTTCTGGCACAGGATGAGGTGCGAAGAAATCAGCCACTGCCTGCCCTTTGATTGCCTTTTGAGGGATGTACTTGATTTAAATTCCATCAAGATGACAACTCATTTGCCAATTCTTCCCCTCAACGCCGGTTGGGAGAGGAAGTATTTGATGGGGTCGGCTCTGGAGATCAGCCTAACCTCATGCAATAGCATGTAGTGTCTCATCTTCTTGGCTGCGAAAATCAAGGCTAGACAGACCCTTTCAATTGGAGAATACCTCTCTTCTACACCCACTAACCTTCGACTGAGGTAGTAGAGAGCCTGTTCTTTTCCTTCCTCATTCTCCTGTGCCAACATAGCTCCCAGAGATTGTTTTGTAGTTGCTGTGTATAAGATGAGAGGGTGGCCTTTTATCGGAGCACCCAACACTGGTGGAGTGTTCAAGTATGTCTTCAGTTGATCCAGAGCATTCTGACACTCCTGGTTCCATTGAAAAGGGACATCTTTCCCCATTAACTTGTGAAAAGGGTGACATCGCCCAGATAAATTTGAGACAAACCTACAGATGTAGGCCAGTCGCCCTTGTTGTGACCTGAGCTCAGTCAGGTTCTTTGGTGGCGGCAATTCTTGGATGGCTTTAATCTTAACAGGGTCAATTTCTATTCCCCTGTATCAGACAATGAAGCCCAGAAACTTGCTGCTGGATACCCCGAATGCACACTCATTGGGTTCATTTTCAGCTCATACCGCCTCAGCCTTTCAAAGATGACTCTGAGGTCGGCCAGGTGGTCTTCTCTTTTTTTGGTTTTGACCACCAGATCATCAATGTAGCACTCCACCTTCTTATAAAGCAGCTCATCAAAGATTTTTGTCATTGCTGTTTGGTAGGTGGCCCCAGCATTTCTGAGACCAAAGGGCATCCTCTTGTAATGGAATATCCCTTTAGGTGACCTGAAAGCAGTGTGCACCCTATCTTGTTCCGCTATCCAGATTTGGTTATAGCCGTATGATCCGTCCATGAAGGACAAGGCCTCATGTCCGGTGGTCGCATCGATCATCACTTCGGTGATTGGCACCGGAAAATCATCTTTCGGGAAAGCCTTGTTCAGATCTCGGAAGTCTACATAGATCCTGATATGTCCATTTTTCTTTTTGACTAGGACAATGTTCGCTAACCAAGTAGTGTATAGGTTTTCCTCCACAAAGTCCACATCTACCAATTTGTCCACTTCTGTGCATACCTTGTTTATCAATTCTGGTCTCATCCTCCTATGAGATTGCTTGACCGGTTCTATTTTTGGGTCAATTTCCAAGACATGTTGTGCCACGTTAGGGCTGAGTCCCGGCATTTCCTTGTAGTTCCAGGCAAAACAATCCCGAAACTCTTGTAACAGCTGGATGTACTGCTGCTTCTCTTCTTCTGGGATGCGGGCACTCAGGAAGGTTGGTCTGTAATCATCCTTTGTGCCGAGGTTCACTTCTACCAACTCATCTCTCATCTACTGTGGCTTGGCCACCATCTTCAAGCTCTTCTGGTGCCGGCTGAAGGTCCACAAAACCCTCTTCATCAGCTTCTGCCTCTAGCACCTCTATGTATTCTCTTTGCTAGTCTTCAGTTAGCATACTTTCTTCAGTCTCTTCTATTTATTGCACCTCTTGGCTGGGACTTAGTGGTGTGTCTGCTGCCACTTCCCGATCTTTTACCTCTTCTGAGCCCATAGGGACCAGCTTGGTAGTCTCCTCATTTCTATTTTCTCCAGCTGTCTGGGGTACCCGGGTGATAGGAAACTCCTCGGGAGGACATGTGGGAGACCTCGTTGCCCCCTGGGGAGGCTCATCACTAGCGTCTGTAGTTGTTTTAGCTGTGTTTCTTTTCTCAGGGTAGTCGTCATAAACCACCACTGATGGGCTCTTTTCTGTTTGGTTGATTATGCTGATCATACCAACGGTATAGCTTCCTCCCAATGACAGGCCGAGTCCTGGGTGCTGAGTGATTTTCAACAATTCCTTGTCCATATTTGGAGGGTACCATAATTTTCTGAACATCTCCCTCTAACTGAGACGTTGGCAGAAAGGAATTTGTTGTCTTTCAGCCAATCTGGTGACTGTATTGGACATGTCAGAGAACCCCATGATTGGTACCAAGGGATCTCCAGTCTCTTCAGGGATTCTACAATCATCATCCCTTCTCATTGGTTGTTCCTCGGCCGCATAGAAGACCGTGAAGCGACCACCTGGGTGAGATATCACCATGGTTTTTAATGCTCTCACAGTTTGACAGTCTATTTCAGCGGCTGGCTTTGTGAGGACTTTTGGGACCAGAATGAGTTCTAATTCCTCCTCTTCTATTTGCATAGCTAGACCATGTTTGCCGACTGGGACATCACATGACTATACGTCCACCTTTTCTGTTGGTGCGGGCTCTACAACAGCGACCCCTGGCGGTGGTGGTGGAAACCACTCATCGGCGACAATGATCTCTTTTCCTTTGCCCTTCTGAGGGACTTGGTTTTCCAAGTGCTCCAAACTTTATGAGTGCTCCAGATACAAACTAGCATAAAAAAGATGACACTCATATACTTCAAACGGGTGCGCATCGGCAAAAACCCTTTGCTCTTCCCCTTCTTTTATATATTTAATGCACTTATGTAAAGTCGATGGGATGACTCCATTTTGATGGAGCCAAGGCCGACCCAACAGAGCCTTGTAGGAGGTGCTTGCACTGATTACATGGAACTGGACCTTTGTCTTTAAGTCCCCCAGAATCAAATCAAACTCTACGACCCCCAGGGGTACCTCAAACTTTTGGTTGAAGCCAGCTATCCTCACGTCGTGGACGGAGGTGAGGTGCACGTCAAAATGATACTTTTGATAGATCTTGTATGGTAGAATGTTGACAGCTGCTCCAGGATCTACCAGAATTCTGTTTAGGGGTAGCCCATTTAACTGCCCCCTCATGTATAAGGGTCTATTGTGAGTGGTCATGGGGAGGAGCATGTCCTCTGGGGTGAAGGTGATGGACTCCACGTTGGCGACGACGGCCTCTACCTGCATTTCTGCCAGGTAGGTCTCATATTGCCCTGGAGTCTACAAGGCTATGATCAGCGCCTTTCTGGTCTCTTCACTTAGTGATAGAATTTCCTAAACAGTAAACCGTGTAGGGATTTTCTTCAGTAGCTTGATGATCCTGTTTTCTGCTTTGACATCATCCAGCTTCTATTTTTCTTTGCCATTTGCACCATTCTTGGCTTGAAGTCCATTAACTGGACTGTTTTTCTCATTGCCGACTTTCTTTTATACTGTTGGGGGTTTAGGCAGTGTTTTGGTTTGCTCTTCTGCTGCCAAAAATTCAGCAAAAGATGGGACCGTGCCCCCAGTCTCTTCATTAGTGTAGAGCCCCGGAGGGGGTGGAACTTGCACCCCTCGTACTTCGGGTTCCGGGATTTGATAGGAGGGCTCCCCCTAAAAATGATATTTTGATTAGCCGGGGGAGGGCATCCCCATTTCCTCCCGAATCTTGTTATGAATTCAGCCCTTGCGGCCCCAACCTGATTAATATCATCAGGGGGAGGATAGAATTCCTCTTCTTCATGGTGCTCCCCCAAACCTAACAAAGAGGAGATCGTGTTGCATGAAAGGGTTGCAACTGCCTTCTTTTTCTTGGATCTTCTTTTCTTTTTCTTTTACTTCGTTGGTTCCTGCCCCCAGAACAAGTCCTCTTGAGGCTGAAGTGTCTCTTGTTCGACTGGTGTTTCCAGGGTCAGCTTCTCAAGCTCTTTCCATGGAACATATTCTTTCAACTGGACAGGATGCCTTTTGGGCTGCTCATATTCGTCCAGTTCATCGATTAGCGTTTGCAAGCGCTCCAGTGAAGGGTTGCCCCCTCTGTACAGTGGTAGAGGAGTTCAACACCTTCTATTGCCAGGGTTTCTTTGGATGACAACTCTGGGTTCTATTGGGTGCCATACCGGGGCGACAATTGGTGGAGGCGGTTGAGGTGTCACTCCCCGAATATGTACTTTTGGGGTTGGCTTTTCATTTGTTTTCTTCTTTGCCTTGCCAGGCACCTTTTGCCACTCCTGCTCCTTGATCGGGGTGAGGATATGATTCTCATATGTTTTCTCCATGTTGGCTTCAGAGATCTCTTCTGGCAGTTGCTGGTATAGAGAGATCATGTTGATCACAGCTTGTCGAGCCGGTAATTCATGTGGCTGGGGCGGATCAACTATGGAATCCCCCATTTGCAATTCCCCCTTTTTGATCAAAGACTCCATGATGTCTTTGAAAACATAGCAGTCTTCCAAGGGATGCCCCAAGATTTGATGGTATAGACAGTACCGGGGATCATCCTTTTCTGCAGCCTGGTCAGGTCTCTTAGGCGTTGGAAGAGTGATCTTGTTGTATCTGATACCCCAATCGAACAATGTCTTAGTCTTTTCTCTGGGGAAGGAGTATGGCTTCCTCATTTTGTCTTGGAAAGAGATGACCTTTCTCTGCGGTTCAGTTTTGCTGTCAGAGGATTCGGCCACTGCCTTGCCCCCATCTCTTTGCTTTTCAAAAGTTTTGAGGTCCACCACGTGCACCTCTTTCCCAGCAGGCTTCTTATCAGTCGGCTTGCTCTTTTGGCTTGTGAGTGAATTAGTAGAGTATCTGGCCAGGAAGGCTTCGATCTCTGCCACTATGTTATTCAGCTTGTCGAATGACCGGATCTCCATCTCGATCATCATTTCCAGTAGTTCTCTTTTCAAGCTTTGCTTGCAGATTTGAACTGCATCCTCTTGGTGAGGGGGACGCTTACACCACATGCTGAGGGTCCTCCACTGTTGGATGTAGTCCAATGCTGACTCATCGTTCTTTTGTCTGGTTGCGTAGAGTTCAGCAACTTGTTGGATCGAAATGGCTGAAAAATAGTCCTAGAGGGGGGGTGAATAGGACTTTCTCTGTTTTAAAATTTCTTCTGAAAATCACAGCACTAAATAGATATGTTAGTACTAAGTGTGATGTGTGTGATTCAAGTGTAAACTTGGCGGAACAATCACACAAATAAATGCACAAGGGATTTATCCTGGTTCGGCCCTTCCCACATGGAAGTCCTACATCCAGTCCTCAAGCCAACCACTTGAGATTTCACTAAACTGCCAACAACTTGGCCTTCTCTCACCCTTGAGAGGAATTACAAAACCCACTTACTCCCAAGCAAGTCTTCCCTAAATAGGGGTACAAACACTGCCTTTCACAAGGCCTTCCCTTCACAGGAGGGGTAAAGCAGAACAGAACTTCTGCAAGAATTACAACAGAAATAGAGAATTGAACACTTGTGTGTTTGCCTCAAAATTGAGCACAAAACACACACAAACTCCAATTGGATTGAAGGATCAAGAAATTAAGCAAAATCCTAATTGAAGCAACTTGAGTGGACTTGAAGACAATAGCAATTCACAACTGCCACCCAATACACAAAACTTCAGAAGAAGACTTTCTGAAGTGAGGCTCTCAGACTGTAGCTTAGCAGGATGGCTTTTGAGAGAGAGAGAGAGCAAGCTTGAAGGATTCAGATGAAGCTTTCAGGAGAATTGACTTCAATGTATGTGGTGTCTGTGTATCTCTCTTGTCTACTGTTGTTCTCTCTTCTTCTTCTTTTATAATCTTTTAAAAATATAGCCGTTTGAAGGAGATAGCCGTTGCAGCTTGGTGGATATTTGCAAATTAGCCGTTGGAAGAGAGTTTCTGGGATCCTTTGGATCTTGAAAGCTTTGTCCAGAAGGTCTTGAAATTTGCATGTTTCCAAGGTCTTCAGAATAGGAGCAGTTGTCACAGCTAGAAGATAAGCTCTTGTAGACTGAGCTGGGAACAACCCATGCTAAACATGTGCTCCAATTAATACCTGTTGCAAAGACAAGACAAGGACAAGCATATCTCCATACCTTTGTGGTAGGAGGGTCAGTTTGAGTACAACAGACAGTATGAAACCTAGTATTCTCAACCTTTTCAGAAAATAGAGCAGACAGATAAAAAGTTAAAGTATGGGTCTGTCAGTGGTAAGTGAGATGGTCAGATGCCATGCGTCTGAGATTTTTCATAAATGCTTTGAGTCTTATGAAGGATATAATACTGAAGTAAAGGACATCAAGACTGTAAGACTCAAAAAGATATTTTAGAGAAATGTTTTGCAGAGATGAATAATTTGAATATACTATGTTCTGTCAGAGAAATATATTAAATTAATAATCTTCTAAGATTTTAGTAAGATATGTTAGGCGATAGGCAATTTGCCAATAAATTATGTCTAAGAAGTTTAAGAATCAGAAAAGGATTTTATAAACTTAAAGACAGATATATTCCAAGACAGATAGAATTGACAAAGTACAAGTACAAAACTGACAGTGAAGTCGAATGCAATAGAACAGGTGATTCGACTAGAAAAAAATAGGCATGATTCGAATTCAAGAAGAATAAGGTAATTCGACTATAGTAGTGAAGACATCAATCGAATGTAGTGTAAGGCAACATTCGGCTGTATGAGTTGAAGTCGTGAGTCGAATACAATGTAAAGGACATTCGACTGTGTGAGTTGAATGTTATGAATTGAATACAGTGTAAAGGACATTCGAGTGTGTGAGTCGAATGTTATGAATCGAATACAGTGTAAAGGACATTCGGCTGTGTGATTCGAATGTTATGAATCGAATACAGTGTAAAGGACATTCGGCTGTGTGAGTCGAATGTTATGTAAAATTGTGGACTTAAACAAAATTTGCAAGACTTGTGACTGAGTTTCTGAAGGAGTCGAATTTTGCAGTCAAAGACATCAGTCGGATTTAGTAGGCTATAGATTTGGATTCTGTGGCCTTAAAAACTTTTGAGTGTTCACAAAATTATTTTATCTGTATAGAATTTTGTGATACATTTGGTATAAAACACATATTTAAAGATTTGTCATACCAAAAATAATATTCATAGAAATTTATAAAATTCTTTAAATTTCTTAGGGGTAGTTGCTCAACACAACTGTCACCTCCCTCTCGGCAATATAGAATCTTTCTCTGAACTTCTTTTGCATGTCAGTCCAGTCAGATATGGACCCCGCCGAGAGGCTGGAGTACCATTCAAATGCTAGGCCTGTTAGAGAGGAGCCAAGAACTTCAACAAGTATGATTCATCGGCTGCTAAGTCCCCCATCACATTGATGTAATATGCGATGTGTTCTTTGGGGATCCTCGCCCGTTGAACTTGTCAAACTTTGGAGGTTTAGTAATGCCTGGAGGCAGCCTTTTCACAGCATGGTGTGCAGGGTAAGGTACCCTATACACATCAAAAGCCATGTGTTCTCCGTCTCCCCACTCGGTGAGCTTCATTTCGATCATTTGCTCCACCATTAACTTGTTGATGGTGGCAGGGTCCACTTGTTGAGGATAGAAGTGGGCCGGTTGATTGCTTGGAGTGTTGATAATAGCCACCAGGGGAACTGGGGGCGGCTCTTGGTGTTCAAATTACTGCTCAAGAGTACGAGCGGGCAATGCTTATTGCTGCATGGAATAGCCTTGTGGTGGTTGATATGGCTGATGCTGCTGTTGGAAGAATTGCGGCTACAGGAGTTGGTATTGAGCCTGTGGACGTTGCTGCTGAACGGTAACTACAGGCGACTGTTGAGGTTGTTCATTGACTGGTTGCACGATAGTGCGCTGGGCTGAGACTTCGACTGACCCAGAGGTCCCTTGAGGAGTTTCTCCTGAGCCCTCGACTTCCTGAGATGCATGTCCCTCAGTCTCTTTGCCTTTTATTTGCTGCTTAAGCGCTTCAATTTCAACTTGATACTGCTGTAGCAACTCCAAGACGGTCGGATCTAGGGGTGCAGCAAGAGGGATCTCTTGTGTTATGCCCCCACATGTCATTTCTGGCGGCGGTGGTGGGGGAATTTCACTGTTGCCCCCACTGCCCTGGGCAGTAATCACATTGGCAGTGGCTGCCATCATTTGTGTTGCAGAGGCATTGGCACCTTCGTATGCGGCTGTTAGAGCTACCGCAGCTGCTCTTCTTCTTGTAACGGCACCGGGCCTCTCAGCCAATTCCGCCAGCTCTTCATTTCTAGTTTGCAAAGCTCCATAACGGCTTCCTATGCCAGCCATGTGGCATGCAAAGATTTTCCATGAGCCATTGCGGCCTCTTTCGACCCTCCGCGGTGCTTCATGCGGAAAGGTCAATCTTTTGAAGACAGATATCCTTGTCTTGATCTCTTCAGGCCGGGTGTGAACATGTTCACAAGGCGCATCATTTTCTCCTGAGCTGCTTTCAGCTTCAGCTTGCGAGTCTTCCATGGCTCTCAGTGATTTTGTTCACTGTAGAGGAGAGGTTGCAAGGCCAAGGATGTGGTCGCGTGGCCGTCGTGTCTTTTCTTGGTGGTGGCACGTGGCCACGACAATAGGTGTCGACGATTTTCCCCGGTCAATTGGCACATGAGCAGAACGCCGCAGCTCTGCTCATTTGTTGTGGAAACGGGAATAAGCACATGCCCCTCCCTGTTGAATTTTGGCTTTAAAGCCACGTGGCGGTCTCTAGTAGCTCGAGACTTTCACATCCATTGTTTCTCTTGGTTTTGTTCCCTGAGGAACAGGTTCCTCTTGCCTAGGTGTCTGCACCCTTTTGGGTCTCCACACCTGCTTGAACTTGATTGGTTTTGAGGGCAGCTTGCCCTTAAAGGTGTTAAACATTTCCCTTTTTCCTGACAAAGCTTGAAATGAGTTCTTCACGGGTACTAACGGTGTAACCCGTTCTGGTACAGCTTCAACTCTTTTGGTCTGCAGATGGATTCTCAGGTCACCGACCCACACACTCTTCCCTGAATTGGAGACTCGCGCACAATGAGTGACAATGTTCTCATCCTCTCTTGCTTGTTGAAAATATCTGTTGGTTCCTTTTCCCTTGCTCTTGTTGTGGTTGCCATGCTCCACATGATGAACGTGGCAGCTCAGCTTCTCAGTGATCTTTTGGACTTCAGCTTCATGTTCAGCTTTAGCTTCAGCTTCTGTTTCAGCTTTTGGATGCAGGATGTCAACGAACGCAACCCCCAAGAAATTGGGGAGCTCCACGACCAGAGGAAAGCTTACAAAGCGAGTTGGTACGGAGAGGTAGCCATACCGTGCATGGTCTAGGACGACTAGGGGTCCGAAGCGTACTCCAGCCATTGGTTTGTTAGTACCTGTCAGTCAGTTCAAAATGACAGTCAGTATTGAGTATTAAGGCCACAGGGCTTTCTATTCTGGCGAGGAGATGAAGGGAAGTTTGGTCCCACCGGGCATGCCACGCTGTGGAAATGGATTTTTAAAAAATCTCAAATCTCTTATGTTTTGGGTTCTTTTTATCATGTTTCTCATGTTCTCTTAGATGCATATTGTTAATCCAAGTCTCGTCGGGTGCTACTTGAGCGATGGTGACGAGAGATGAATCGGCAATTTGCATAGCTCAGGCATGCCAGCCACCGAAGTGGCAAGAAGTGTTCTGCCTTCGAGAGTCGAAGGGATTTAGGTCTATTATGCGCACCGTTTGACTTCGTCAAACGAAAGTGAAGATTGGGTCGGGACCAAGATCCCGCTGTTGCTTAAGTGCAACGACGTTAATTACATCTCTTTAGAAAGAGAAAACCCTTGATTAATCACCAGAATTGAAAGTCTTGTGGCCTAAAATGGGACATCCGATAAAAGGCACAGAATGAAACCACAAAATTGCAGTTAAATTTGCAAGAGAGTTAAATGTGTGTGTGCTTTTCATCTCTTAGTGTCAATTTGTTCATTTGTTCTTTTATTTATTACATATTTTTGTTCAATTATGCAATAGATTTGACATGTTTTGATTATCATTGTTCTTTTCATGATTTGAAATCATTGAGTCATTTGTATGCTCAATTGGTGACAAACACAACCCATTTGCAAGACATGCACATTCTGCAGGGGCGATTCTGCAGGGGTCATTTTGCAGGACAGATTGATTCTACAAGGGTGAATCGGCAGGAGCCATTCTGTAGGGCAGATTGATTCTTCAAGGATGAATCGGAAGGGGCCATTCTTTAGGGTAGATTGATTCTACAAGGATACTATTAAAGGGGCTGCAGATTCACTTAAACAATGAAAAAAAAAGAGAGAGAGCTAACCGATTCAAATATTTAAACTAAAATCCAACAGCATTTCTTCTCATATTAGATGATGGGGAAAAACATGGTAATCGCCCACCACAATGGAGGCGGAACCGGAAGTAAGGTGTATGTCAAAAGATGACATCACCGAATGGCACACGGTGACAGTTATCCCCAAGGCATGCCTAAACGGAGACCGGTTGGTACCAAGACCAAAAGGAAACCAGATAAGTGACAAAACAATGTGTGAGTCCATTTAACCAGGCCTAGATATTGCATTATCTAGCCCAGAGTCTTATGGATTTCTCATTTGCAGGTGAATCTGCGAGGTTGATGATTCTGCACAAGCGATTCGGCAAGGGTTCTATTCAAATGATTTGGCAAGGGACCTCGCAGGATCACTTGGCTCTTAGATAACCATTCTGCAGGGTACCCTGCCAGATCAGCCCTACCGGCTCATCACAGTTCTCAGGCCTAAGTGATTTTGTAGGCCTATTTAGGCACAGTTCTCAAAATTTGTGAGAGGTCTGAGTGTCGAATCGGGAAGCCAGAGCTTTTGACATGTTTGGACACTATTCATGAGCTCAAATAGGGCCCAGGTATTCATTACCGAACCCTTCATGTTCAAAGTCGCATGGAAAAGTGATTCTGCAGCCCTATTTGGACACGACTCTCAAAATCCATGAGGGATCTGAGCGTCCAATTGGGGGGGCAGAACCTTTGAACATGAGGAACCAATGTATAGGTTTGAACCAGGCCCAGATATTGATTATCCAGCCCTTTGTGTTCAAAGTCACAGAAAAAAGTGATTCTACAGCCCTATTTGGACGTGGTTCTCAAAATCCAGAGGGGATCTGAAAGTCCAATTGGGGGGACAGAACCTTCAACACATGAGGAATCAATTTATAGGCTTGAACTGGGCCCAGATATTGATTATCCAACCCTTTATGTTCAAAGCCACAGGAAAAAGTGATTCTGCAGTCCTATTTGGACGTGGTTCTCAAAATCCATGAGAGATCTGAGCGACCAATTGGGGGGACAGAACCTTCAACATATGAGGAATCAATTTGTAGGCTTGAATCGGGCCTAGATATTGATTATCCAGCCGTTTGTGTTCAAAGCCACAGGAAAAAGTGATTCTGCAGCCCTATTTGGGTGTGGCTCTCAAAATCTGTGAGGGATCTGAGCATCCAACTTGGGGGACAGAACCTTCAGCATATGAGTAATTAATTTATAGGCTTGAACTAGGCCCATATATTGATTGTCCAGCCCTTTGTGTTCAAAGCCACAGGAAAAAGTAATTATGCAGCCCTATTTGGACGTGGTTCTCAAAATCTGTGCGGGATCTGAGCATCCAACTTGGGGGACAGAACCTTCAACACGTATAGACATTGTCCATGAGCTCAAACATGGCCCAGGTATCAATTACCTGACCCTTGATGTTCAAAACCTCATGAAAAAGTGAATCTGCGGGGTTGACACAGTGAAACAGGGGGCAGCGATGGGGTATTTGGACAGTGGTTTGACTGCTCCTAAACCCAGCGAAGGAGGTACATATATGTCCCTACATGCCCTACTTGTGTTGGGCTCCCAATGGCCACAGTTGGTGCACACCATCTAGAGAGAGAAACATTAAAGCAAAGGGTCTTTTCTAGCAAAGCACAACATGGCAGTGGGTGGTTCCTCATGGGATGCCCTTGATGGGCTGAGGGGTACCCAACTGCCTTTACTGCCCCAGATGAGGTACGACAATGAGGCCTCATACAAGAAGAAAACAAAGAAAAAACGTCGAGGGGGACACATCACATCTCATGTGCGTGAAGAGACTTCGGTCTCATGCAAACATGAATAAACAAGGGGATAAAAGGGCATTTAAACCACTTCTACACACCCATATACTCATCAAAACCGATGCCATGCAAAGAGAAGATGGAAGACAAGGATTCTTTTACTGTTGGAGGGGAAGAAGGCTACATAAAAGAGGAGGAAAAACAAAGAAAATAAAGAAGTGGGGGTTGCCGTAGCAGTACCCCTCACTCCTCTTGACTCTCCTGCTCACCCTATTCTCAACCCTTGCTTCCTCCCTTCACGTGGACAACCACCAGAGAAAGGAAAGGGGCCTTCCACTGTTCTCTCAGGCTCCTTACGCCACCAGCCAGCCTCTCTCCTTCTTCTGCCTGCAACCAGCACTAGGAGGAAGAAAAAAGAACATCTTCTACTCTTCTACGTAACCAGCAAGATGGGCGGAGGAGAGTGATGTTCCCAGCTCTACCTAAGCCTTTTTACGCAGTCAACACCCTGACGAATGTTCCCTGCCCCCTCCCTTTTCTCTGTTCCCGTAACAAACCAAAAGGGATGGGATGAGAGAGGAGGAGCCCAATCGCCCTTCACCTCTACTGCCACTCTTCTTTTCTACTCGAACAGCCCCTTGGGAAGCAAGGCAGCTCTCTTGCCCTCCTCTCCGTAGCCAGCAAAAGAGAAGAAGGAAGAAGCCTTCTTCACTGCTCTCTTTTTCTCCAGCCTCTTACGCAACCCCTTCAGGAAGAATGTTCTCCTCTTTGCCAAATCCCGAGCTCTCTCCTTTTTCTTTGATCCCGTAACCAGCCAAGAGGGATGGGTCAGAGAGGAGGAGCACACCCAAAGAGGAAAAATTCCCTGCCCCTACACCTCTGCTGCCACAACACCTTTTCTTTGTAGTGGGGAGGTGTGGAGGTAGCTTAGGATGACCCCCTTGCATGGGGTGCATGGGCCCTTGGATGAGGGGCTCTCTTGGACCTGTTGAGGAGGTCTTTTAGTGGGCTTTTGAGGGGTCTTTTCGTTTGGGGAAGCTGGGCCAGCCGATGCAAGCCCACTACTTTTTTAGGTGCCCACAATGACATATGATGACAAATAGAACATTGAAAGGGGCCACAAAAGTCGAAAGAGGGAGAAATTTTCTATCCGAAGCAAAATAGGACTAGATGGAGGGGGAGAGGGGCTGAGGGAAGAACTATACATTAGCAGCTATAGGATCAATGAGAATGACTACAGGAGAGGAGAAGGGGGTTTGAAAGATGCAGCGACTGGCGATGGTGAGGGGGGTGGCAACATGAGGGAGGAGAGGCGGAGAGGGAGGACAAGGGGGAGAGGAGAAACGAGGGACGATGGCACAAGAGAGGGAAAATTAAGTTGTGTGGGATAGGAGTGGTGGGGAAGGGTGCAAGATGGGGGTTGTAGCAACTCTGATTCTTAAACCATAAATAAAATAAAATTTTTTAATTAAATAAATATGATAAATAGATTAAATTAGAATAAAGAAGAAATAAATGGAATAAAATGGAATTAAACCAAAACCCATTAAGCTAAATTAGGAATGGGTTGTACTAATGGTCCAAACATAAAAGAATGGGCCCAAATGTGAAGAGCCCATCATGGGATGAGAGTTAATTAAGTTAATTTTGTACCTAAATTATTAATATATGGGAAAAGGTTGGGATAATCACTAATAAACTCATAATTATCCAAAACAAGAGTCCTCATCCCATCCTATTCCCTTGGCCACGAAATTGGACCTCTTCCCTATCCTATTAGGTAGATAATGGCAAGAAAATAGGGTGATAATTGTGGAATTTCGGAGTTTAAAGAGGAGAAGAGAGTTTTAATATGTTAGGACTCTTTAAGCAAACAAAACACCCCCAATTCGGCCCTATCAACCCATAGAACGATTGCTGGAGCTTTGGAGGACGAGGAGAGGAGCTGTGGACGTGAGGAGCAAGAAGGAGAAGCTTGGAAAGGAGGGATTTCTTCTTCATCTTCGTCATTAAACCCTAGGTCTTATTTACACCACAAAAGGTAGGCAATCTCTCAAGCTCAATCTAATTAAACTCGACCCCAGGTAGATCTTGATCCCCTCTATCAGAGCCCCAAGATTTCCCTATTTTTCGTTGCTCCATAAGGGAGAATTAAATGCCCTAATCTCTGTCATCTCCATGTACCCGAACCTACATATTTGTTTTCAATCCATGTGTATACTTGATCTCATGCCATGCAATTATTCTCATAAATACTACATGGTGTTAGCTTTCAAACCCCCCTATTTTCCCCAATTTTCATCATGTATCCTTTGCGAATTAAATCATTTTTATGAACTGTGCATGATTTAGGTCACTGATATGTAACTTAACTAAAGCATGCACAAACCTTGTCTATTTTCTAATTACTCATGCTTGTTGATAGATCTACGAGTCTACTTTCATTTAAAACTAGTTTCATAATTTTGGATCATCATGCGATTTTATATCGATTTTAGAAGTGTATTGTATCATGCATGGGAGGGAAGGATCAAACCCAAAAAGGGTAGATCCCATTTTTTGGGTCGAGCCGCCTCTCTGAAATCGCGATGGCCTGACCCGTCACGATATCAGAGAGGACGCGATCGGCTAGTCCGTCGCGTTATAAACGCGAGGGCCCGTGCCGTCACAGTTTCTTCCCGGACCGTGCCAGGCCGGCCGGTTCATCTGTCGCGCCCGGACCGCCCGTCGCGACTTGAATCGCAACGGATACCCCCGTCGCTATTTCAAGATTTACACCAGAACTGAAAATTGCATCTATGCCCCTACTATTTATCCCATTTGACCCTTGTTTAGACTTAATTAAACACTGTTATGCATAATATTGATCTGAACCTTAATATTTTGTAAAAATTTCATAAATTCAATTAAATAAAAGTCATGTGCACAATCTTTCATGCTCTCATGATTTAATTACACATGCACACACTTAACATAAATGTTTGCCATTTAAGACCTTATTAAATTATTCAATAATCTATCCGGTAATTAAATGAAATTATTTCACTTAAAATTCCCTATTATTTAAATGCACTTGTCTTCATTTTATTCGCGTGCTTTGTACACCGACATCGCGTCCCTCTGCCTTCGAGCACTCGAGGCAAGATAGACAACGTTTCGTTACACACTTTCTCTTGGCATGGACCACCTCTCCATTGGGAATACTCCTGACCGGACCAGGGACTCCTAGTCAAGGCCTCCATAAGTCTCCTTGTCTTTGGTGCACGTTCATTGCCGATGAGCTGGTTGTACCCTTAAAACCCGTTACACCCTTAGGGATCAGTACGATCCAACGGCCTTAGTGATTTCCTTCTTACCTTGGAATCACGCCGGACCATCTAGCTTGTGTTAATAGCACGGTTAATGGGTGGATGTGACTTCTACCTCACTGCCGGCACCTAACCTAGTGCCGTGCAACTATGACTATCATCAGTTTAACGTTGTTTTACGATTATACCCCTATCTCATCTGTTATCTCTATACTCTCATCTGTTCACTTTCTCTCTACTCTCTCGTCTATTCATCTGCTATTCTCATCTATTCTTGGTACTCTATTTGGCCATCTATATGATTGTCTAAGATAAGAAACATAACTTATGCCAGTGCAATAGGGCCCGATCTGGTCCTGGGAGGAGTGCCCGAAAAGTGTCATTTGCCCATGGGAGTTAAAATGATCAGGATGTTGGCATACATCCAGTGCCATTATACTATCAAGATTTAATCTATGATAATCAATCCAAGTACTATCAATTCAGTGTAATCTATACAAGTGCTATCGTTACTAGTGCACCGTTGTGCAACTTTATGTGCTATATCGTTACATGGCTAATCCCTTATCATAACTTGATGTGCTATTTATCATTTACAAGTAGTATCATTATCTTGCTATCGTTACTTTGCTCTACATGACTATGCTCTCTAGTTACCCTACCTTTTAAGACATTAATCATTTAAAGCATGCTTGTTCTTACGAGATATTAAGTCCTACTGGGCGTTATTCGCTCATCCTGCGTTATTATTTTATGTGTTTTAGGTGAGTCTGATGGGGATTACCACAATCACAAGGAAGGGAATGATGATGATGCTCAAGAGTGACCCGTTTCGTCAACCCGTGCTTAGTAGTAGTTAGTTAGTAGTCAATTAGTCTATATGTAATAGTTTGAGTTTGAATAAAGTACTATGGGCCCTAGTTTGGCTCTAATTAATGGATGTAATAGTTAGTTGATGGAATATTAATGAAGTTAGATTTTATTTGGCATTATTCCAATTGTGCTATGGTTTGTCATTTATTTATCTCTCTATACTATTTAAATAACTGTAATTCCACTCTGATATTCCGCGTCGGGGCGTTACAGTTTTGTGGTATCAGAGCCTAGGTTATTCTTAAATATAGGATGATCTAGGTTTGACCTTCCTTGACTTAGAGTCTAAGTCCAAACCTATGTATGGGTAGAACCATGGGTAATAAGATAAAATAAATACACATACGTACAAACTTAGTGCAATCTCAAATATCTTACATTAAAATTCTGTTTTGAAGGAACTTAAACCATAACAATGGCAGCATAGCGTGCCCGACTACGTGACATGCAGCAGACTATTCAGCAGCTCACTCAAGCATTACTCCAAGCTGTTGGAGCTGGCGGAGGAAACCGAGGAGCAGGAGATCTACACAGAAATTTTTACAATCTGAACCCGCCTCGATTCAGTAGGACCACTGATCCCGATGAGGCAGAGAATTGGCTTAAGGAGATAGAGCGTATTTTTCGCGTTATGCAATGCGCGGATGGTGACAAACTTCTGTTAGCAACATTCCAACTCGAGAGGGACGTCTGTGCGTGGTGGGAGTCCGTGGAGACCACTAGAGCCGATGCACAGTTTACATGGAATGAGTTTAAGGTGCACTTTAACTCCAAGTACTTTTCTGAAAGAGTCCAAGAGAGAAAGACCTCTGAGTTTATTGCATTGAAATAGAGGAACCTTACTATTGCTGAGTATGAAGCTCAGTTCTCCAAGTTGGCACGATATGCCAATCACTTGGTAAGCACTGAGAGAATGAAGGCAAAGAGATTTCTTAACTGGCTCAGGCCCGCATATATCACCCAACTGGCACCATTAGATATCCAGACCTATCCAGAAATGGTCAAGAAAGCTCAATTACTGGATGATGCGATCGACCTCACTGATCGCATCAAGGGTAGAATGGTCAAGAAGAAGAAGACATCTGGAGCACCAAGCAAGCCCACAAACAGCAAGAAAAGGTCGTTTAGCATCACTGACGGTGTCACGCCCCGACGCGGAATATCGGAGCTCGAAGGCAGTTGCAAGAAAAAGGTATAGAGCGAATACTAGACATCAAACCATTGCACATTGAATAATACTAAAGCAAATCTTTCTCATTAATAACTTTTCAAATGTCTAGTTACAACCACTAATATCAAAGCCATTCTATAGGGCCCAATTACATTGCAATAAAAGGAAATAACTAACTACAATTCTAAGATAACATAATGACTCGGGGGTACTCCTGGCTTCACTCTTGGTCATTCCCTTCCTCGTGAGTGTATGTGTCATCCTCGGTCTCACCTGAGAACACAACATCAAATAACGTAAGGTGAGCGATAACGATCTGTATGCCCATGGAGGGCTACGATGTCATATTGGGAGCTGATTGGCTATCCACTTATGGGGCCATTGTTGATTGTAGAAGATGGAAGATTATCTTTAGTGAATTCCCTAAACTGACCTTCACGAGACGTAGACACAAGAGGCACTTGTCTCTCGTCTCTGATATTAAGGCGCAGAACATGATAAGGAAGGGTTGTGTGTCATTTCTTGCCGCCATTGTAGTTGAAAAGAAAGCATCTAAGATATCAGACATACATATAGTGCAAGAGTACCCCGATGTATTCCCCGATGAGCTGCCAGGCATCCCACCTGAAAGAGATGTGAATTTCTCAATTGACCTAACACCTAGAGCTGCACCAGTGTCACGCCAACCTTACCGAATGTCTCCTACTGAATTGAAAGAGTTAAAGGAGCAATTGATGGAACTGCTAGAAAGGGATTTATCAGACCAAGTACTTCTCCTTGGGGAGCACCAGTGTTATTTGTCAAGAAGAAGGATGGATCCCTACAGCTATGCATTGACTACAGGCAGTTGAATCATCTGACTATCAAGAACAAATACCCTCTGCCTTGTGTTGATGAACTATTTGATCAAATATTATGAGCCAAATACTTCTCTAAGATTGACCTTAGATCGGGATATCATCAAATGAGAATTAAGGATGCAGATATTTACAAGATGGCTTTCAGGAGTAGGTACGGTCATTATGAATTTGCAGTCATGCCTTTTGGACTAACCAATGCTCCTGCAGCTTTTATGCAATTGATGAACAACATCTATTGGCCCTACCTCGACAAATTCATCGTGGTATTTATTGATGATATTCTTATATACTCGAAGACCAAGGAGGAGCATGAGGAGCATCTGAGGATCGCTCTGCAGATCTTACGCGACAACAAACTCTACGCCAAATTGAGCAAGTGTGAATTCTGGCTCGAGGAGGTGTCATTTCTAGGCCATGTCATATCCAAGGATGGTATCGCTGTCGATCCTTTCAAAGTAGAAGTTGTACTCAACTAGGAGAGACCGACCAATGTCACTGAGATCAGAAGCTTTCTTGGACTGGATGGCTACTACAGACGGTTCATAAAAGACTTCTCCAAGATAGCTGTGTAGACACGCGAATTTGGCTCCACCGCGGGCAAATTTCATATTGCGCCGTAACACCACAAATGGCCCTCTTTTTGCCTTGTAAGAGTGTTTTTCCAATATTTCTGGGTCTCACCCCTTTCTTTCTTGGTGCTTCCCCATGTGGTTCGGTCGCGGATCGACCTGCACGGTCAGGTCGCGGGGGTCCGGGGACAGCGCCCCCAGAAGCTAAATTTGATTAAGGTACAGTTTCATTGATTTGCGTCCACTACAGTGGACGCCTTTAAACGCGACGGTCATAGTGGACGCAAATAGGCCCCTTGACGCGGCGGTCAACACCGACGCGTTTAAGGGCCTTTTTACGTCACATGTTCAAATTAGAAAGGCGTCTGCTAAGGACGACACGTTTAAAAAGTCAAAAATCCAATGGCCGCGCACGTCTTCGAATCATGACCAAATCCTTTAATCGCGTCCATAAAGGACGCCGCTATTTAGAAGTCAAAAGACCGGCTGACAGCGCATTTATCAGGGCCATGCCGCGAATAATGCCAAAAACTGTAATCGCGTCGGCCATGACTACCGCGTTTCAAGTTACGGCGGCCTTGTCAGACACGATTCAAGGTATGGCCGCACGACATGTTGCCCATGTGCCTGTCACATCAATTTGACTTCTTAATAACGGCCTGTCGCCCGGACGCGATTCAATTCATAATCGCGGCCTCCTATTTGGACGCGATTCAAGAATCTGATGCCTATAAATAGACCCCCAAGGGTATTATTTGAGGGGGATTCTAGAAGCAGCGAAGCCCTTCCGAATTCCCGCCTCGACATCCGACCCCGGCGTCTTCTTCCATGTCACGCCGTCCATTCCATCCCTCGGAGCCCAGCGCCGTCGCCCCCATCGTCTCCTCCACGCATACCGGAGCCAGGCGGGAGCGCTCCTCTTCCTCCTCTCCGTCCAACCGGCAACACCGCGGCGTCGACACGCCATCCGTTTTGGGGAAGCACCCCCCCTTCCTTTTCTATTTGCATTTCCACTTCCTCCGGGCCCCACGTGGCTCTTTATTTTTTCTTCTCCTTCGGGCCTCGCGCGCCCCTTTTACTTCTTTCATACACACACATGCATGCATGCACACACACACACACACACACACACCTATTCAGGGGTTTAAAAGCCATCACACGGTAAGTCGTTCCCCTTGCCGTTTATTCTTTTATTTTATTTATTTTTGGATTGATACTACACACACACGTGGCTAATCCCTTCTTATTTTCTTTTCTTTGTCTTTTTGTCAGAGTAATCAAAAATGGAAAATGCCCTCTACCGCGGCCGGCCGTGTTCGTAGAGGAAGAGAGGACCAACATCATCTCTGCGCCATCTCCCAGCTAAAAATGTACGCCCGCGATCACTTCTTCCACCCCGTACCCCTTTGCCGTGCATCTCCCTTCGGCACCCTCGTGTGCCTGGCGATCACGATCTTTTTATTTTCCATCATTTCACACTTTTCCACTCCATATCCACACACCACCCTCTTTTCTTTTATTTTATTTTATTCCCACCCTCTTTGTGGACTGTTCTTCGTCCCCCTGAAAAGTGGAGCGGAAAACGGTATCTACAAGCTGTACCTCTGACTCGCCTTACGTGAAAAGAGAACCCCTATGTCTGGAGCAAGGAATACGAGAAGAGCTTCTAGACACTGAAGAAATGCTTGACATCTGCACCTGTCCTCGCGTTGCCAGTCGAGGGCGAAGGATTCTCAGTCTACACTGATGCATCTGGAATTGGTCTAGGCTACGTGTTAATGCAGAATGAGAAAGTGATAGCTTATTCATCAAGAAAGTTGAAGCCTCATGAAATTAATTATCCTGTCCATGACCTAGAACTAGCTGCAGTGGTTTTTGCACTCAAGATATGGAGGCATTACCTATATGGAGAGCAATTCATTGTCTACTCTGACCATAAGAGTCTGAAGTACTTATTTTCCCAGAAGGAGCTCAATATGCGATAAAGGAGATGGCTAGAGTATCAAAAAGACTTTGATTTCAATATCCAATACCACCCGGGCAAAGGTAATGCAGTAGCAGATGCAGTTAGTAGGAAGCCAGTAGCATTCTTATCTTGTTTAGTCATGGGAGAGATGCAATTACTTGAGCAATTCGCCAGTCTGGATCTAATTATTGAGCAGAGAAGTGATCAGATGTTAGTGGCCAACCTTAGAGCTCAACCCGACATCTTTGTCGAGATCAGGGAGCAACAAGCCAATGATCCATTCGTAATCCGAGTCAAAGAAACTCTAGCAGACTGACCAGACTTCTCCATCACGGAGGACGGGAGGTTGTTATTTCAAGCCAGAACCTATGTGCCTGACAATGAAGAGTTGAAAAGGAAGCTGATGGACGAAGCCCATAAGACAAAGTATACAATCCACCCAGGCGCAACCAAGATGTACCAGGACATGAAAAGGTCATTTTGGTGGCCCAACATGAAGCGTGAGGTGGCTGAGCATGCCGCGCACTGCCTCACATGTCAGCAGGTAAAAGCAGAACACCGATGTCCTGCGGGTGTACTCAGACCCTTGGACATCCCTGAATGGAAATGGGAGAGTATCGGCATGAATTTCATCATGTGTTTACCTCAAACTTGTGGTGGACTTGATGCTATCTGGGTCATTGTGGACCGTTTGACTAAGTCCGCACACTTTCTAGCAATTAAGAGTACCTGAAGTGTAGATGTACTTGCAGCATTATATGTAAAAGGAGATAGTGTGATTACATGGAGTCCCCGTATCCATAGTCTCAGATCGTGACCCCAGATTCACCACTAGATTCTGGAAGGGACTTCAATCTGCATTAGGTACTAAACTCAATTTTAGCACAGTGTTCCACCCACAGACAGATGGACAGACAGAAAGAACTAATCAGATCGTGGAGGATATACTGCGAGCATGCACTATTGATTTTGAGGGGTACTGGAACGAACAGTTGTCACTGATAGAATTCACGTACAATAACAGCTATCAAGCGAGCATTAAGATGGCACCATTTGAAGCCATGTACAGAAGAAGCTGTAGATAGCCGGTGTGTTGAAATGAGGTAGGCAAACAACAATGGTTGGGACCAGATATGGTATAGAACACCAGCAGAGATATACAGATCATCAGGGACAGGATTAAGATAGCTCAGTCCAGGCAGAAGATCTATGCTGACAAAAGAAGAAGGGACTTAGAATTCCAAATTAGAGACTATGTGCTGCTTAAGGTATCCCCGAATCGAGGATTTCAAAGGTTTGGGATGAAAGGCAAGTTAAGACCGAGATTCATAGGTCCATTTGAGGTACTAGAAAGAGTAGGCGAGGTGGTGTATCGGCTAGCACTACCTCCCCAGTTTTCCACCGTACACAATGTTTTCCATGCATCAATGCTAAGGAAATACGTATACGACCCATCACACGTAATCAGCTATGATGATATCATTTTGAACAAAGATATGACCTATGAAGAGAAGCCGGTAAGAATCTTGGACAAGAAGATACAACAGCTTCAGAATCAACCCATATCTGTGGTCAAGATACTCTAGAGAAATCATCAAGTAGAAGAAGCCATGTGGGAACCCGAAGCAACCATGCGACGGAATTACCCGGAGTTATTCAGTAAGTCATTCTTCCTCTTAGGATCATATGAATTTGGGGACCAAATTCTTTTTAAGAGGGGGAGGATGTAGCAACTCTGATTTTTAAACCATAAATAAAATAAAATTTTTAATTAAATAAATATGATAAATATATTAAATTAGAATAAAGAAGAAATAAATGGAATAAAAGAGAATTAAATCAAAACTCATTAAGATAAATTAAGAATGGGTTGTACTAATGGTCCAAACATAAAAGAATGGGCTCAAATGTGAAGAGCTCATCATTGGATGAGAGTTAATTAAGTTAATTTTGTACCTAAATTATTAATAAATGGGAAAAGGTTGGGATAACCACTAATTAACCCATAATTATCCAAAACAAGAGTCCTCATCCCATCCTAACCCCTTGGACACGAAATTGGACCTCTTCCCTATCCTATTAGGTAGATAATGGCAAGAAAATAGGGAGATAATTGTGGAATTTCGGAGTTTGAAGAGGAGAAGAGAGTTTAAATGTGTTAGGACTCTTTAAGCAAACAAAACACCCCCAATTCGGCCCTATCAACCCATAGAACGATTGCTAGAGCTTTGGAGGACGATGAGAGGAGCTGTGGATGTGAGGAGTAAGAAGGAGAAGCTTGGAAATGAGGGATTTCTTCTTCATCTTTGTCATTAAACCCTAGGTCTTCTTTACACCACGAAAAGGTAGGCAATCTCTCAAGCTCAATCTAATTAAACTCGACCCTAGGTAGATCTTGATCCCCTCTATCAAAGCCCATGATTTTCCTATTTTTCGCTGCTCCATAAGGGAGAATTAAATGC
The DNA here is from genome assembly GCA_014218235.1 of Colocasia esculenta. Lineage (NCBI taxonomy): Eukaryota > Viridiplantae > Streptophyta > Magnoliopsida > Alismatales > Araceae > Colocasia > Colocasia esculenta. Next base: position 49,114,653 of record CM024763.1, on the reverse strand, counting down.
CCTAATCTCTGTTATCTCTATGTACCCGAACCTACATGTTTGTTTTCAATCCATGTGTATACTTGATCCCATGCCATGCAATTATTCTCATAAATACTACATGGTGTTAGCTTTCAAACCCATATTTACCCCAATTTCCATCATGTATCCTTTGCGAATTAAATCAATTTTCCGGACTGTGCATGATTTAAGTCACCGATATGTAACTTAACTAAAGCATACACAAACCTTATCTATTTTCTAATTACTCATGTCTGTTGATAGATCTATGAGTCTACTTTCATTTAAAACTAGTTTCATAATTTTTGGATCATTGTGTGATTTTATATCGATTTTAGAAGTGTATTGTATCATGCATGGGAGGGAAGGACCAAACCCAAAAAGGGTAGATCCCTTTTTCTGAGTCGGGCCGCCTCTCTGAAATCGCGACGGCCCGACCCATCGTTATATCAGAGAGGACGCGACCGGCCTGTACGTCGCGTTATAAATGCGACGGCCCACGCTGTCACAGTTTCCTCCCGGACCGCACCAGGCCGGCCAGTTCATCTGTTGCGCGCGGACCGCCCGTCGCGACTTGAATCGCGACGGGTACCTCGTCGCAATTTCAAGAATTACACCAGAACTGAAAATTGCATCTATGCCCCTACTATTTATGCCATTTGACCCTTGTTTTGACTTAATTAAACACTGTTATGTATAATATTGATCTGAACCCTAATATTTTGTAAAAAATACATAAATTCAATTAAATAGAAGCCATGTGCACAATCTTTCATGCTCTCATGATTTAATTACACATGCACACACTTAACATAAATGTTTGCCATTTACGACCTTATTAAATTATTCAATAATCTATCTGGTAATTAAATGAAATTATTTCCTTTAAAATTCCCTATTATTTAAATGACACTTGTTTTCATTTTATTCGCGTGCTTTGTACACCGACATCGCGTCCCTCTACATTCGAGCACTCGAGGCAAGACAGACAACGTTTCGTTACACACTTTCTCTTGGCATGGACCACCTCTCCATTGGGAATACTCCTGACCGGACCATGGACTCCTTCTCAAGGCCTCCGTAAGTTTCCTTGGCTTTGGCGCACGTTCATTGCTGACGAGCTGGTTATACCCTTAAAACCCGTTACACCCTTAGGGATCAATGCGATCCAACGGCCTTAGTGATTTCCTTCTTACCTTGGAATCACGCCGGACCATCTAGCCTGTGTTCATAGCACGGCTAATGGGCGGATGTGACTTCTACCTGACTGCCGGCACCCGACCTAGTGCCGTGCAACTGTGACTATCGTCGGTTTAATGTTGTTTTATGATTATACCCCTATCTCATTTATTATCTCTATACTCTCACCTGTTCACTTTCTCACTACTCTCTCGTCTATTCATCTGCTATTCTCATCTATTCTTGGTACTCTATTTGGCTATCTATATGATTGTCTAAGATAAGAAACATAACTTATGCCAGTGCAATATGGCCCGATCTGGTCTTGGGACGAGCGCTCGAAAAGTGCCATTTGCCCATGGGAGTTAAAATGATCAGGATGTTGGCATACATCCAGTGCCATTATACTATCAAGATTTAATCTATGACAATCAATCAAGTGCTATCAATTCAGTGCAATCTATACAAGTGCTATCGTTACTAGTGCATCGTTGTGCAACTTTATGTGCTATATCGTTACATGGCCAATCTTTTATCATAACTTGATGTGCTATTTATCATTTACAAGTATTATCATTGTCTTGCTATCGTTACTTTGCTCCACATGACTATGCTCTCTAGTTACCCTGCCTTTTAAGACATTAATCATTTAAAGTATGCTTGTTCTTATGAGATATTAAGTCCTACTGGGCGTTATTCGCTCATCCTGCGTTATTATTTCATGTGTTTCAGATGAGTCTGATGGGGATTACCACACTCACGAGGAAGCGAATGAGGATGATGCTCAAGAGTGACCCGTTTCGTCAACCCGTGCTTAGTAGTAGTTAGTTAGTAGTCAAATTAGTCTATATGTAATAGTTTGAGTTTGAATAAAGTACTTTAGGCCCTAGTTTGGCTCTGATTAATGGATGTAATAGTTAGTTGATGGAATATTAATGAACTTGGATTTTATTTGGCATTATTCCAATTATGCTATGGTTTATCATTTATTTATCGCTGTGTACTATTTAAATAACTGTAATTCCGCTCCGATATTCCGCGTCGGGCGTTACAGGGGTGGGGGGTGGAGATGGAGGCACAAGAGGAGGGGGATGACGAGAAAGCGGGGGGGGGGGGGGGTGGCATGTGGAGGAAGAAATCCCAACAACAAAGAGGAGAGGAGGAAGAGAGATCAGAGAGGGGAAGAAAATGGCGGAGGGACATAAGAGATTGGGGGGGGGGGGAGGGAGATCTCTCTGAAGAGGCTAACCCCATCCGACAGACTGTAATGGCCCTGGATATCTATACCCAATAAGGGTCCATATCCAGATCCGTCTCCCGCGAACGGACCAAAGTCTCGCAAGGGATAGCTCGTACACGTGTCCAGGAAGAACATAAAAGACAAACCACAACAGTAAGAGACACAAGAAAGGATATGTGCTCATACCTGCATATACAATTTACATCTATCCCATTACATTATTACATGTCCAAATTAAAAAGAATACAACTACCTGGGGCATACCCCGAGGGAGCATAAGCTCACACAACTCTGCTAACACTACTGCTGGTGGTACAAGTCTGCCACAACACCTCCTCACGCGACACCAACGGTAAACCCTGAGAAAGACTGTAAGGGAGTGAGCCTCAACAAGTCACTGGCTCAGCAGGGAACCACCCAAAACAACACTCAACGCAGGAGAACCTCAACCCCAACGGGTCTCACTGGCAACACCGGAAGTCAAACCATATCATGCTCACAACAAAGCATAATTAAACAGTTACTAAACATAATTAACTCAGTTACTGCAAATCTCGAAAAGACGAAGAGACAACAGCACCATTAGTCCACTTAATAACTAAAAAGCCTAGGCCACAAGCCTCACAAGCACACCACCTCAACAACTGGTCGCCTAAGCTGTAAGCCACACATGCAAAGCATTGCCTAAGCTACAAGCTTCACTGGCAAGCCTCTACACACATATGGGAATCAGGATTGCTAACCAAGAGCTAATCCTTTATACCCTTAAACCACGATGTATCAAATATCACACCTAAATAACAGGACTGGCTACCACGGTGCCAATCCATCATACACTAAACCATAATCGGAAACTTACCCATAAAGGGATAAAACACAACAAGTGGAAGGTCTTACCACACGACCCCCACAGAGCACAGCTCCACCTCAACACCTGAAAAGACTGGTACACAAGGTACCACGAGAAACCAACACCCACAAAGGGTACAGGGACCCACCACCACGAGGTACCACCACTGAAACATAAACACAACTGTGCCACAACTAGGGCACACCACAACCAGTTAAACCAAAACTAGTGAGTCTCCGCTCACCAATCACAACGACAACTGTGCCAACACCATGGCACACAACAACCGGTGAAACCACAACTAAAGCACGCTATAACCAATAGCAAAGCACAAGCCGGAAAGCACGACGCCACCACACGGGACAGACTACTGGTTCATGACACCAGTATCCAACCCGGACAACACAACACAAGAAGTACCTCTCAGTCTCGCAGTCACGGACGAATGGTCCAACTGCAGCTCCACAACACAAGTAAAGTCAAAGAACTGTGGAGTCCAACCAAACCACCACAACCTACAGGTCACACACCCTGCAGGCCCATGCCTGGCATCTTTAGAGACTCTGGCCCGAGCTTTCTAAGGTGAGGCACTGGTAAACATGACTAGCTGGGGTCCAGTACGTCTACTGGTGTCCGTCTCCCCCAACTACGAGCGTGCTACAAGCGACAATACAACAAACTCTCTCTCTAGTCGCTGTCCCACTGCCGTATTTCCCTCAGCCGGACGTACTACTCAGCACACAAGAGTCAGGGTGTCCAGGAGACGACAAGACCTCAACGGTACCACTGCACCGGAACAAAACCCCGAGCACAACAAACACACGTGCCTGCCTCACACAGAACCTGGGGTACCCAACTGAAGAGGCATTCCGGAATAGGCGCCGGACCACCAAACTCAGCAATGCACAAACCACGATATATACTTATATATTCTTTATTACAAACCATAGTAGCCATTCATAATCTGGCCTATCATCGGTCACCATGTGACCTCCAAACCATCTCACACTAATACACACGTATACCACAACAGACAACACAACCTTGCATGTCATTGGTCACGCTGTGACCTCTATGGCAACACACATTACTTAACACGTATAACATTGTAATACTCTTTAAAAGATAACCATAGACTAGGGCTAGGTTCATACCTGACCTCATTGCCCCGTCACCTCACACCAACTACAGAAGTTACAATAAAACAATCATCACGTCAAACCACTAGCCATGCATACTCATGCAGGGCACTCAGATCATAAAAACACCACAAAGTCATAGCTAGGCTCACACAGGAACCTCACTGCCCAATCACTACGACAACCAGTGCATGTGTCACACACATACACAAAGCACCACTACAACGGAGTATGTGCCATGCATATTCTTGAACCACAATAATTCCACACCGATTATGTAAACCATATACTAACCATGTGGGCAACCTGCTCACTGAGCTTTACAGAGGCCAATACACCTCTTACCAAAGCCATACACATAAACGACAATAATCGGATAACCAAAGCACCAAAAGCAAGCCAAGCAGAACCCTCGGCTGCGATCGCGACAGATTACAGGACCGCCTTCTGATCGCGACGCTACGATATGGCGCGACAAGAAACACTGTCGCGGCAGAGCGGCCTACCGCGACACCCCGACAAACCGCGATAGGAACCTGGGCCGTCATCAGATCGCGACCCACATATACACCGCGACAGAAACTCTATTGCGACAGATCGGGCTATCGCGACCATGTCACGACACCCTAGACCATCGCCTTAGCAGGTAAAAACCCTAATCCGGGAACCATCTCCGGATCTCCATGCAAACCACATTAATTTCATATTTTCATGCTTTAATGAATAACCTAGCATGCTATCTATCGTTCATAAAGCATTAAACCTATCGATTATGCATCACATGCCATCCACACAACAAATCAAGGTAGAACTCCCTACCTTCACGAAGAACACATAAACCGTTACGGCACGACGTCTCCCCCGCTCCATGCAACGTCCTCGCGTCGAGAGCGCGACGAGAACACCACTGAAACGCCAAATCTCCCCGAACATCCGCAGCAGCTCCTCCCTAGGTCGAGTAGAGCCTCCCCTGCTCTGTTCGGCCAAACCCTTTTTAAAAACCGAACAGAGGTTACTAACGCGACACACATAACCGACGCGACCTGATCGCGACAGCTTCAGGCGTCGCCTTAACACCCCAGACGTCAGCAAGCTCCACTCCATGCGCGACACGCGGCGCACATGCAGACGTCGGCACCAAACAACGACAACCTTAACGCGACCCCCAATACTGACGCGTTCAGAACGCGGCCTTAACCACCGTCGCGTTCACATTTAGTGAACCAACGGGCACTACGGGCCTATCCTGCCGGCCCACTAAGCTCCACACACACTCAGAAACCTTAACCAAGGCCCAATGACCCCACATCGGCCATGAGCACCACACCAAAACCAATAAACACAGATCCGAACTACCACTAATCCACGATCCACGAAGATCTGAAAACGCGCTACGTTACGTTACTATCACCTAAAAAGGAATGTCGTCCTTGACATTCAAAACGAGTGACAATAAACCACACTATCACCTAAAAATAAATAAAGCCATATGCAAAGAAGCTCTGCATCTTTCTTTCCAACTATTTACTCATTCTCATACTTGCTCTGCCTTCCCTTTCTCTTTAATTTATTCTGCAATTACTTTATTTTCTAGATTTATTCTACCATTCTTTACCTTTCAGCCATAAACGATTTTACCTTGCTATTAGTGTTTTATCTCCTTGGACCGGACCTATTTCCACATTTTTCCTGGTTATGATTACAACATTTCTTTCTGGGCCACTTTCTTGCTTAAATCCTTTCACTTTACATTATTTAAAATTTCAAATTCCAAATATTATTCCATCATTTATTTATCACCACCAACCATCACTTGGCTCAATTGCACCCAGATTCTTTAAATTCTCTTTCAATTACTTAAACTTCAGATAATCATGAATATTAAATCTTCCACGCTTCCGCTGCGCTACTCTGATCAAACTAAACCTTTCACCAAATATTTCATAAACTCTGGATTTCCTTAATTCATTAATAACTTATCTCGCTTTAAATTATACCCTCCAACTAACTTTACATTTCTCTTATCATACATCAATACCACTTAATTGACTCCATCATATTCTATCTTCTGCCTCAATTGCTTTACACTAAATTCTAAATCTTGGCATATATCAATATTGATATACTTTTCCCTTTATATATTTTCCTTACTTCAAACAATATTCTCTAATCAATTTAACAAATTTAATTCATAACTTTTCACATCTTCTATTCTCATTGCTACACATACCCGAAATTCACCTTTACCTTTATTCAAACCTTGCTTAACTATATAACATGAAATCTCAAATTTTCCTTATTATTAAAACTGATTATTTGCTTCTCCACTTTCCTGAATCACTTAATTATCACTATTCTATAATCTAACACATCTTTTCTTCATCTGATCATTAATACTAAACTTTATCTTTACTATCAATAGCAAAACATCATTTCTGCAAAATATTTCTCTTAAACACAATGATTTATTCTACTTTATTCCACATTACTAACTTACTGCCAAATATAAACAGTTTCACTGTTACAGCTCATTCACAATATCTAATCATAATCCACTTTACTATTTCCCATTACTTTTCAATGGACTTAATCTTGTCCATTCTAACTTACATAGCTTCAACTTACTTTAATTATTTAGCTTTACCTCAATCTGCCTCTGACACCAATTTCCATTCAATCTAAACACAAATGCTAGCACCACTATTCTTATCTTTAAGACTGCAACAATTTTTATACAAAATCTTTCTACGAAATCTTTATCCATTGCCTTTATTAACAAACATCTTGCTCTTATAAAATTCTTAACAAAATCTGACTTCCCACTGCTCTTTTACTCTCTCTTTAATCAACCAATCACCTTTACATCCACTTACATGAGTTTCTAAATCAAACTTTCTATTACAACTATTCTTAATCACAAATCACACTTAAGAATCATCTTAATCACTACTCCTCTGCTTACCAGCATCTCATCTCAAACTAGACTATCTCACTTAATCATTTCAAATCTAACATACCATTAATCATACTATTATCCAAGCAACTCCTTAACACTTCATTAACATAAATCTCAAACATAATGACTATCTCTGCTACAATTCTCAAAGACAATTCACCCATTAAACAGTTCTAATCACAAAGCCCTATTTCTCATCATAATACATTTCCTTCTATTATTCCTTCACATCACTACTTTATACCTTTCTCTACCAATTCTGATTCTCATTAAAACACTTTTTTAGTGAATTTCATAACTAAACTCACTAATTCTTTCAATTTTTATAACAGAAAATCTTTAATCAATTATACTTTAACCACAATCCAATAATCACTCATACTACACCACCAATCACATCTGCTATTACCCACAATTACCGATCTAACCAACTATACATACAATTCATATACCAAAACTCATATGGAAACCATACTAAAAAGCACAGGAAACCACAGACTTACTACCAGCAGTGGACATTAAATCATGTATTGGGACATTGTAATCTTAATGTCTTTTCACATTCTAACTGGACAATTGCTCTGATACCAACTGTAACGGCCCTGGATATCTATACCCAATAAGGGTCCATATCCAGATCCGTCTCCCGCGAACGGACCGAAGTCTCGCAAGGGATAGCTCGTACACGTGTCCAGGAAGAACATAAAAGACAAACCACAACAGTAAGAGACACAAGAAAGATATGTGCTCATACCTACATATACAATTTACATCTGTCCCATTACATTATTACATGTCCAAATTAAAAAGAGTACAACTACCTAGGGCATACCCCGAGGGAGCACAAGCTCGCACAACTCTGCTAACACTACTGCAAGTGGTACAAGTCTGCCACAAACACCTCCTCACGCGACACCAACGGTAAACCCTGAGAAAGACTGTAAGGGAGTGAGCCTCAACAAGTCACTGGCTCAGCAGGGAACCACCCAAAACAACACTCAACGCAAGAGAACCTCAACCCCAACGGGTCTCACTGGCAACACCGGAAGTCAAACCATATCATGCTCACAACAAAGCATAATTAAACATTTACTAAACATAATTAACTTAGTTGTTGTAAATCTCGGAAAGACGAAGAGACAACACACCATAGTCCACTTAATAACTAAAAAGCCTAGGCCACAAGCCTCACAAGCACACCACCTCAACAACTGGTCACCTAAGCTGTAAGCCACACATGCAAAGCATTGCCTAAGCTACAAGCTTCACTGGCAAGCCTCTACACATATGGGAATCATGATTGCTAACCAAGAGCTAATCCTTTATACCCTTAAACCACGATGTATCGAATATCACACCTAAATAACAGGATTGGCTACCACAGTGCCAATCCATCATACACTAAACCATAATCGGAAACTTACCCATAAAGGGATAAAACACAACAAGTGGAAGGTCTTACCACACGACCCCCACAGAGCACAGCTCCACCTCAACACCTGAAAAGACTGGTACACAAGGTACCATGAGAAACCAACACCCACAAAGGGTACAGGTACCCACCACCACGAGGTACCACCACTGAAACATAAACACAACTGTGCCACCACTAGGGCACACCACAACCAGTTAAACCACAACTAGTGAGTCTCCACTCACCAACCACAACGACAACTGTGCCAACACCATGGCACACAACAACCGGTGAAACCACAACTAAAGCACGCTATAGCCAATAGCAAAGCACAAGCCAGAAAGCACGACGCCACCACACGGGACAGACTACTGGTTCATGACACCAGTATCCAACCCGGACAACACAACACAAGAAGTACCTCTCAGTCTCGCAGTCACGGATGAAAGGTCCAACTGCAGCTCCACAACACAAGTAAAGCCAAAGAACTGTGAAGTCCAACCAAACCACCACAACCTACAGGTCACACACCTTGCAGGCCCATGCTTGGCATCTTTAGAGACTCTGGCCCGAGCTCTCTAAAGTGAGGCACTGGTAAACATGACTAGCTGGGGTCCAGTACGTCTACTGGTGTCTGTCTCCCCCAACTACAAGCGCGCTACAAGCGACAATACAACAAACTCTCTCTCTAGTCGCTGTCCCACTGTCGTCTTTCCCTCAGCCGGACGTACTACTCAGCACACAAGAGTGAGGGTGTCCAGGAAGACGACAAGACCTCAATGGTACCACTGCACCGGAACAAAACCCCGAGCAATACAAACACACGTGCCTGGCTCACACAGAACCTGGGGTACCCAACTGAAGAGGCATTCCGGAATAGGCGCCGGACCACCAAACTCAGCAATGCACAAACCACGATATATACTTATATATTCTTTATTACAAACCATAGTAGTCATTCATAATCTGGCCTATCATCGGTCACCATGTGACCTCCAAACCATCTCACACTAATACACACGTATACCACAACAGTACAACACAACCTTGCCTGTCATTGGTCACGCTGTGACCTCTATGGCAACACACATTACTTAACACGTATAACATTGTAATACTCTTTAAAAGATAACCATAGACTAGGGCTAGGTTCATACCTGACCTTCATTGCCCCGTCACCTCACACCAACTACAGAAGTTACAATAAAACAATCATCACGTCAAACCACTAGCCATGCATACTCATGCAGGGCACTCAGATCATAAAAACACCACAAAGTCATGGCTAGGCTCACACAGGAACCTCACTGCCCAATCACTACGACAACCAGTGCATGTGTCACACACATACACAAAGCACCACTACAACGGAGTATGTGCCATGCACATTCTTGAACCACAATAATACCACACCGATTATGTAAACCATATACTAACCATGTGGGCAACCTGCTCACTGAGCTTTACAGAGGCCAATACACCTCTTACCAAAGCCATACACATAAACGACAATAATCGGATAACCAAAGCACCAAAAGCAAGCCAAGCAGAACCCTCGGCTACGATCGCGACAGATTACAGGACCGCCTTCTGATCGCGACGCTACGATATGGCACGACAAGAAACACTGTCGTGGCAGAGCGGCCTACCGCGACACCCCGACAAACCGCGATAGGAACCTGGGCCGTCATCAGATTGCGACCCACATATACACCGCGATAGAAACTCTATTGTAACAGATCGGGCTGTCGCAACCATGTCGCGACACCCTAGACCGTCGCCTTAGCAGGTAAAAACCCTAATCTAGGAACCATCTCCGGATCTCCATGCAAACCACATTAATTTCCGATTTTCATGCTTTAATGAATAACCTAGCATGCTATCTATCGTTCATAAAGCATTAAACCTATCGATTACGCATCACATGCCATCCACACAACAAATCAAGGTAGAACTCCCTACCTTCACGAAGAACACACAAACCGGTTACGACACAACGTCTCCCCCGCTCCATGCAACGTCCTCGCGTCGAGAGCGCGACGAGAACACCACTGAAACGCCAAATCTCCCCGAACAGCCGCAACAGCTCCTCCCCTAGGTCGAGCAGAGCCTCCCCTGCTCTGTTCGGACAAACCCTTTTTAAAAACCGAACAGCGGTTACTAACGCGACACAAATAACCGACGCGACCTGATCGCGACAGCTTCAGGCGTCGCCTTAACACCCCCGACGTCAGCAAGCTCCACTCCATGCGCGACACGCGGCGCACATGCAGACGTCGGCACCAAACAGCGGCAACCTTAACGCGACCCCCGATACTGACGCGTTCAGAACGCGGCCTTAACCACCGTCGCATTCACATTCAGTGAACCAACGGGCACTACGGGCCTATCCTGCCGGCCCACTAAGCTCCGCACACGCTCGGAAACCTCAACCAAGGCCCAATGACCCCACATCGGCATGAGCACCACACCAAAACCAATAAACACAGATCCGAACTACCACTAATCCACGATCCACGAAGATCCGAAAACGCGCTACGTTACATCAAACTCTGCAAGAGCGACAACAAGATCTATCGAGGAAGAAGCCTCCGTCAGTGATGACACCCTCAAATGAAGAATCTGCTTCAAAAAACCCTCGTGACAACGCTATATATAGTTTCGAAGCAATATCACCTTCGTCGAGGGATTCCTTCATCCTTATTCTACATCATGGTTACTTTACTCCCACGGCATGAAGAATCACAAAAGCTTACAAAGATTATTTGGATATGAAAACATCTTGACTTCTTCCTTAGCTTCCTTTTAGCCATTTCTAACTTGGGGTCAGATGTCAAATCATGTAAGTTCACGATCCTAGGTATGGAGAGAGAAAGAGAGAGAGAAGAGAGAGAGAGAGAGAGAGAAGTGATGTGAAGACACCAAGTGTCCGTGCTGAAGATAAACAATCTTTTCTTTTTTTTCTCTTTTTCTTGGCGTGGGGGTGGAGGTGGGGGTCTAATCCTTATTCTTAGCTCAAAGGGGGGAAAAAGAGAGAGAATCATGCTTATTTGCTTCCAAGCTCTTTTAGTAGTTAGTCCTTGCAATTCTCTTCAATTAATTTTTAATGCCATAAACTTGACGATTAGTCTTAGATTTAGGAATCTAACTTTCTTTACAAGCAAGTCCTTTTAGAAATTAAGAAAGAAATTACTGAAAATCCATAAAAAGGGCATATATATCCCTAAGAAAAAATAAGGCTCCTAATTAAGTCCAAGGGTAAATAATGAAGTTACAAGGAATAAAATTTTGATTGTAAAAGAGTACATGCGGTGTATTAACAAGTAAAAAATCCTTCTTTTTCAAAATTTTTAGAAGCATGGTTTGCCGAATCAAAACGTTTCGGTTGGATGCGTATGGTATAATGTATTTTTCAATTTTGATACGGTTTGACACAAATAAAATTTATTTATTTATAATAAAATTTTAAATTTTTTTAAACTGAATAGGAGTCAAACCATATCGATATGGTACGATACATCTAGTACCATGTTAAATAATAGCTAGATGAAATCCGCTTCTCTCCGAGATACACCGGTTTGGCCAACTTTGGTTATAAGAAGTGAGTTAAATGAGAGAGAGATCCGTTCCTTCACTTCCTTGTCATTTTCTTCTTTAGATAGGTTTAGTATAGGAAGTGTATGCAATGAACTGGCATGGAAAGATGCCCAGACCACGCGGTACGGTTCCATGTTGAATTGGAGTGAAACTTTGAGCAGCTAGGGGCGCAAAAATGTGCATGGAATCAAGCCCTTCCAACTGAGTTATAGATATGTTGTCAACTTAATTGTCTCTCCCACTTTTTGGTGCAGTCGTCCACCCCTACCTTATCATCATCACTTTAGTCCCACAACATGGATACCAATCAATGAAAGCTTAACACGTTTCTTTAAAAATAACATACTTTGAAATTTTTTAAGTTAAATAACATTCTAAAAATTTTAATTCACAACATAGTATAGTTTTGACCGGTTGTTGTTTTCAAAAAAAATTATAAAAAAATAGAAATCGATCTTGTCATAACCAATTTGCTCCCAGTACACTAACTTGATTCATTTAAATTGTTTAGGTCCTTAATTTTATATCTAAATATGTGCATTTAAGATGAAATTTCAAAAACAAGTTAATTAGAAAGTGATAGGTGATTTTAGTTTAATTTTTAAAATAAAATTTAGCAGAGTGAAAATTACCTCAAAAAATCAATAAATTGAATTAATATCGATATCCGTACTTCAAAATTCTTAATATTTATATTTTTAGAATCAACATATTTTTTTGATAATTATAATTATTTCAAATTCAATTTTATTATCAAAATTCAATGACGTTCTATCGAGATGCACATGTTGAAAGACAATATCGGAGATATGTTAATAATATAGTGTCTCTAAATCAACAGGACGCCATCAAATTTTGATAATAAAATTTTTTGAAACCATCATAATTATTGAAAAAATATGTTGATTCAAAAAATATAAATATCGAGAATTATCGAAGTATGGATACAGATATTAATTAAATTTATTAATTTTTACTCGAAAAATTTTTATTTTAAAAATTAAATTAAAATTATCATAAAATTTATCACCTTTCATTTAACTTATTTTTAAAATTTCATCTTAATTGAATATTTTTAGATATAAAATAAAGACCTAACAAACTTAAATGAAGGTAAATGAAGGAAGGTAGTGTAGGAGCAATCGGTTATTTTTTAACCGATTAATTTGCTAATCGGCATGGAAAGATCGACCTTTATTATTATATATATTTTAAATAATATGTTGACGGTCAAAATATGTAAATATATTGCGAATTAAATTTTTACAATACTATTTACCTTAAACAATTTTCAAAGTACGTTATTTTTAAAGAAAATTAACCCAAAGCTTAACTACGTACGTACAGAGATCTCTCATTAATTAGCTGCTGCAAATGTTGCGATGAAACGAAGCTTCTTGACTTTGTATCCCAATGGCATCTATAAACTAGTTAAGTTTCCCTTGCGTACGTGTGTTCCATTTGTTCTTGCATCACCACTTAGTTTTGAGTTGTTATATACATGCGGTCCTCGTCCACTTTAAATTCACAACCTAATATTAGACCATTAGTTCACCCCCCCAAACCTATATATATATATGGAGGCCCACACGCCACAATTGATGAGGAATTTTTTAGCAGGCCAGGGACTCCTCACTTCTTTGTCCAACATCATGGACACAGGACACTGCATTCATTTCTCCTGTCGTTTGTCCCAAACTGATGGATACAAGACAATGTTCAGACGCAATCCCTTGCATGAAACATGCCAAGGTCATGTACTGATCACTCGTTTACAGCTAATATAGTCTTGTACCATCTCTACTCTCCACCAGGGGATATGTACGCACGCCTCTTAATTTCAATTAGGTGCAACAATATTGCATATACAGGCAGATGCAAGGACAAGATCATGTGATACACATATATTAATACTGCAAATATGAAGTGCAGTCTTTCTCCATTCCACCAGACTCCCAAGTCGTTCTTCTGATTTTTTATACCCCTTTAATGGCTGTATTCGGATCTTGATTGCTGTAAGACGATGATGGGATCCTTTCTTGTTAGGCGTGGTCAGTCTTTTCGTCATGTATCTATACGTTCTACTTTTTTTTTTTTTTATCTTGTTATTAGAGATGAATAGAATCTGCGGTTTACATTGTAAAAAGAAAAGAAAAGAAAGAAGACACAATTGTACAACGACTTTGTGGCTCTTCATGATTGCTAACTACAAATGGGTTAAGGAGTTTGAACAAAAAGAATGGATACGATATAATTACCTTTAATTTCATCTACCACAAAGGAATTATTAGCTAAACTGTCTGCTCTTATGGGTTTATATTGTTTTACTTTCTTCATGATTGCTAACTACCAATGACGGATCTAGATAAGAATTAGTGGGGTCACATGACTCGACTGAAATTTTAAAACTCTATTGATGAGTATAATTTTTTTATTAAATTAATTTGATTAGAATTTGTTTTAAAAAAAAAACCCCACTAAAGAAATTATTAGATCCGCTTATGTTAATTAAAAATGGGTTCAGTTATTGAACAAAAGAAATTAGAATGCTTTAATTACCTTTCATCTATCACAAAAGAATCTTAGTTAATTAACTGGCTGCTCTTATGGGTTTATATTGTTTTACTTTCTTCATGATTGCTAATTACAAATGGGTTCAGTCACATGCATGGAGGAGTTTGAATAAAAGAAAGGATGCGTTAATTAACTTTCATCTATCATGCACAAAAGAATAATTAGTTAAAATGACTGTTCTTATTGGATTTATATTGTTTAACTTTGATGATCAAGGGGTATGCCTATTGGGTCTAAGATGGGAAGTCAAATATCTAAGACTCCAGCGCTCCTCCCCCCACCCTCAGCACACGTATGCATGGCGACATGAAGAAAGTCTCTGAGTTGCCCAATTGTTAGGGGCAAAACAGTGGGATAGAAGAGGGACGCTAGCTAGGATCTCCACCGGCCACCGATCATACCATGTCTAATCTATCCAAGTCCCATCAACCCTCTTACATATGTTAGAAATAGCTGACAGAAGGGACGTACGTTTATACTGTTTCCCTTCCGTGTGAGATATATATATATAGAGAGAGAGAGAGAGAGAAAAGAGAGGAGCCGCACTCTGGTGTGTCATCACTTTTTCTCCCAAGACTTTGAATTGGAAGAGACGGCCGTGATTGAAGATATGGTTCTGCATGTCTGTGTGTGTGTGTGTGAGAGAGAGAGAGAGAGAGAGAGGAGTCATCTTCTTGTGAGTCCCATACTACTTTTCCCCAGCAGCTTTGTGCGCATGCGTCTTCACGTGCAAGGGGAGAATGTGTGTGCACGCTTGTGTGCCTTCGTTTGTGCGTCCGTGTGTGTTTGTGTGTGTGTGCGAGAGCGAGAGAGAGAGAGAGAGAGAGAGATTTCCGTGGCACAAGAGGCTTGAAACCCCTAGCTTTGAATGTGAAGGTTTCCTTTCGCTTTCCATTTGGCTAACAGTGGACGACCTGCCGCTCACAGCTAGCCCACATCGATCATGTGTTGTCAAGGGCCCTTGTCTGCTTCTCCCTCTCTCCTTAATTCGTCTGGCCTAGTCACTTTCTCTAGTTGCTTCACTGTTCATGACTCGTCCCTTGGCCCTTGGCCTGAGCTTTCCTTCTCGTCGGTACTCATATTGGGTCCAGAGGATGTCACTGTGAGGAGACCACGTCCAATTCCTCGCCCCACCACCTCTTCTTCCAACCTTCCATTCTCAAGACTGGCCCTTCCTTTATGTTAATTTGCGGGTCCTGGGTCTCTCTTTCTTGTCCTCTCTCTTATCCTCTTAGTATTTCCCCGACCATGCATGGATTGAGTAACTCCCTTCGTGAGTTCTACCCAAGGCCAAGTACCAAGTTGTTCGCTTTCGTGAGAGTATACTGACAAATCAAAATCACAGCGCCTTTCATGTGGCTTTTTAATTTCCCTAGGATCTTTAGAAGTTTTCAGCAATTCGTTAGTATTTCTCTCATACAGATGTGTTAGCTCTAGATCTTGTACAAGGTGGCACTTGAATCATGACTTTGGATACTTTTGTACTATACCTTCGAGCAGAAGACTCTTCTCAGCTGTTGCCTTCACAGTGGGGAAGTACCCTTTTGAAGAGCAAATTAAAGCTGCAGAAATATTGTAGCACGAATCGGTCTGAATCAAAAGTCGCCTTCACTGTAGACTTTGCCATTAACTCGCCTT
Source organism: Colocasia esculenta (assembly GCA_014218235.1). Taxonomy (NCBI): domain Eukaryota; kingdom Viridiplantae; phylum Streptophyta; class Magnoliopsida; order Alismatales; family Araceae; genus Colocasia; species Colocasia esculenta. The sequence goes on along the minus strand of CM024763.1, from coordinate 49,098,066 downwards.
GGACATCTTGAGTGCTTTTGGGTCAAGTAACGTGATCTTGAAGCATTTTAGAACGGACCAGAAGATTGCCCGAAATTTTACTCCGTTCCATCACAAGTGCTTGCAGTGAAAAGGTCATTGACCCAAATTTATAAGGAGAGACATCAGCGGGTTCAAATATATATGGTAGCAACTCATCGTTTAGACAAGGGAGAGAGCTAAAAAGGGGAAAAAGAAAAAGAAAAAAACAAGTCCATATATACTAGTCCAGCCTATCCTTATCTTGATCTGGTCACATGAGGACTTCAGAGACTTGAAAACACAAAATGGAAACTGGATTAACCCTGTTGAAAAGTGGGTTATTACTCCGATATTTAAGGGTGTGGGGAGGGGAAAAAAACTGAGGAATTGATTGATCGGATCCCCATATATCTTCCTCTGTAACTTTCCTTCTCTGGCTTTCACAGCCAATTTGCTAAGATGGGTTGGTGATGACAATGAAGGTTAGGTTGTTTCATCCTTTCAAAGTATTTACTGAGGACCACAGGCTCTCTGCCCCTCTCAAGCAAGTAATCAAGTTGCAGCTGTTGGACAGCCTCTGCTACCTAGTCTTTGTTCTTCATTCTGATTCCTTTTTCCTTATCCTCATAAGTTAGGACCACTTTTGTGCCCACCGGCCACTCCTCTCTCTCTCATACATACTTTTAATGTCATGCCCATGTTCTCAACTATAACGAACGGAAAAATCTTATAAATGAAGAAAGTAGAACAACAATCATTTTTATTTCATTAAAGAGCGAACATAAGATATACATGAACATCATACTGAAATTTCAGGAAATACCTTTGCTATGCTCCAACAATCGTAGACACTCTTATCGGCTTAACTAAACAATCTATTCAACCCATAACTGAGTCCATATGTTCTTGAGTTGAAAATTTAAGAAACCTCACCTAGATCTCCTAAAAAATATGAGTGGATTTAACTAGATCACAACCCACTAGGACAATTTGCAGTTCCCTTATGCAAATATATTGTATTTTATACTTTCAAATATCGTCTCAACATATGACTAAATTCTTTAATTTTTAAGAGTCTTAACATGTAATAAAAATATGATCACACATATAACCTGACATAATAACATAACAGAGTTCACAACTATAAGAATATCGAAAATCTATAGTCAATTAATACCATACATAATCATAATAAGATTTGAAAACCATGCACCAAAGATTAACTCAACATACTTATTCAAAATCAAATACTTTAAACCGTTGAAAACCAAATATCATATACTTATACATAATTGATTGCAGTAGTTGAAAACCATAGAACCAAAGTATATACGTACATATTCGATCAACCTTAGCTGCTAAACAAGTCTACTCGATCATCAATTACCATAAGGTGGCTGATCGATTATTTAACAACCACAAATAGTTTTGGTGCTTGATAATCGAGTACCACATGACAATAATCTATTATCAAGATGCAATAAGAAACAACTAATCAATTAACTCATTGGCATCAATGAATATGATCGATTAATGAGAAACAATACTTAGTCGTTGAAAACTAACATACTTAATCAATTATTGAGAAACAACACTTAGTCATTGGAAGCCAAAACATATTGTACATATACTTAAACATTATCAAATCTCTATAAATAGAACATAATCATTCGGTGCCATCTATGGGGTATTTAGTCGTAGAAAATCACAAGAAACTTAATTGATTAACATGTCATATGTACAATACTTAGTCGTAGGAACCAAACTCGACACAGTAAGACAATCGATTATCGAAGCACATAATTGATTATACACACACTGTGTGGTACTTAGTCGCAAAAACTAAAAATTTCATAATGAGACATAATTGATTATTGAGAACAAATAATCGATTATATGCACACTATGTGACGCCCCTTTTCCGAGACTGTTTTGGGGATGCCACATATATAAACACACAGATTGTCATGAGAACGGAAATATTGCAAAGCACAAATGGCTAACCCATCTCAAATTCCAAAACACAATCATATCGAGTTCCATTACTAATTAATACGAGTTGTTCATACAATATTTGCATGCATCATTGTGTTATACATTTCTCAAAATTCGGTAAATTTACATATGATCAAAAAATAAAACTAGAACCTATGAACTTTAGGCCACGACAAAATCTACCTAGGTCACATCGTACCCCTGGCTAACTCTCTTGATCACTAGGATTTCATGTAAAAAGGAGTTAGCTAATTGGGTGAGTCTAAAGACCCAATAGGCACACTTAGTACAACACATGATTAGCAAATAGCTATAAACTCCACAACTTTCATAATAATAAAGTCATTATACCAGAAATGGGATTATATTCAAAACATACTAGACTGTTTAGAGATAAGCTATAGTATAATAAATGCAAAAACTATAATTTACATTTTCACATAATTGATAAATTCATGAATCACATATAGCCAAAACATCGTACTGGGCCAAAACATAACCAAAACATAGTTTCTTTTAAATTCGATTAAGTGAAATAATTAAATTGAATAATTAAATCAAATCTCATAATCATATTTAATGCAATTTACACATAATCGGATATACATCTAACTACCATATAAGGGGAAACACACATACACATAAGCTCCTAGACAATGGTGTCGTGGTCTTACTCGATTGGCCAAGAGTGAGGGTCATTTACCCTACTATCCACCAAACTAAAATCTGGCATCCGAATTTCCAAAACAAAAAGTCCATCGTCCTCAGACAATATGACTATCCATAGTGGATATTTACTAGCTAGGGCTTAATCCACATCCCCTTAAGATGACACTATCCATATATTGTTGCTCAAATCTTATTCAGATATGACATGCTAGCAAGATATGTAAATACTATCAAATAGATTAAAGATTTCAAAGTTAAGTATATAAATAGAATATAGTTAGATACAATTTTATATTATATAGGCAGTAAATACATGCTAGAAAGATAAAGTTTTGGGTACAAAATAATCAAATAGTATGATGTTAGTTCATTGAATGCCTATCTTTGGGTGAACTTCTAAAGTTTGGTCCAAAAGTGTCTGAAAGCTTTCTAACGTAAATCACTTCCTCCTTCCTTTAATCCTATTTAACAACGTCATGTGCCTAGTTGTTAACCAACAATCTATTGGACATCTATTAAGTTTTACTAGCTTCCTAGACAGTACCTAGCTTTTAATCTTACCCCTTAATAGTTATCTTTACATCACATATAATATTCCTAAGTAATCATTATCTTTACAATTTTCTCACTTATATAATATATTAAATTCTTAGGTTGTCACGCCCCGACGCGGAATATCGAGACGACAGTTGCAATCGAGTGAGTATAGATCATTAAACAAGACCATCCATTGGACAATTGAGTAACACAAAATCAACTATATTTCATTCATAATTGCTTCACTATTACAACCACTAATACAGATCCAATACTTAGGGCCCATTGTCATCATACATTAAAGAAAGTAAAAATAGACTAACTATACTAGTCTAAGTCTACTATGTCTATGATGCTAGGGTAAAGCTTCAGTAGGGACTCTTGTTTACTCTTGATCATCTCGTCCACGTATGTATCGTCATCATCGCCAAACTCACTTGAAATAGTCATAGATAACACTTGATTAGCGATAACGCCAAGTAGGTCTTATATCTCTTGACCATGCATACTTTAAGTGATTAATGCATTAACGCAGAGTAACTAAGAATAGAGAATCATGTCACATGGTAAATGTCAAGTGAGAGATAGCACGACATTGTCAACTTGTAAACATGTACAAACGATAGCAAGTATAGCACAAAGATAATGATGGCCATAGAACAAGTAACAAGTATAGCACATAGCACGTCAAGTAACAAGTCAAGTCTAGCACTTTGATTGTCTTTTAGATAGTCGAGATAGTATAGCACTTAGATGTAATGCCAAACCCTCTGGTCATTTAACTTCACAGGTAAATAACACTTTTGGGCACACCTCCCAGAACTAGATGGGGCCCCTTATATTTGTTGAACCACTCCTATATTTTATCCTTTATTTTGGTAATAACAAAACCCATGTTTAACTTAATAATATCATCAATATATTTCATATCATGTTCTTCCATGAATACAATATATTCTTGCATTATCACACAAAGTTTAACTTTGTCACATCTCATGTTTTGGTTAATACAATTGCTTAATTAATGTGTGCATAACCATCTACATATATAATCTTCAAATGCACTATAATAGTTGATACGGGTCGATACTTAGCAGATCGGATGAAGAGCATGTCGTCTGGCCAGCGTCCACTGAGGTGACAAACTGGCCAAACCAGATGACCCGTCCTGAGTAGAGGTCGGTAGGTCAATGATGTGGGTCGGTCCTCGGGAACTTGGCCAGGGAGCAATGTCCGCCGAGATATCCCCGAACTATCCATCAAGGGGAGACGCACGGAGCCGAGCTTCCGGACGATCCGAGTCCCACCGTAGTCCTCAGTGGTACCGCGCCAGCCTGGACTTTTTAATGTTGACTCGCATGATCGTAATGGAAAGGCTCGTTGGCGGGAAGGCCCGAGATCGCAGGCCACGTCTGTTAACTATCCTGGCATGACTATAGTGGGAAGGTCCAGTAACGGCAAGTCTTGAAGGTCGCAACTACTGGCCGTGCACGATCGCTGGCCCGAAGTATTCGGGACTAATCCAGCCGCACTTGCCACCCATTACCCCAGTCAGTGGGAATCTAGGGTAGTTTTTTGGGCACGTCCTTGACTCACTTCCCATAATCTAGCCTGCGGAACCCCTACAAAAGGGAGGGACATCCCTCGTGAAAAAGGTACACAACTTCTAGTCTACAAAACTCTTTTCCTCCGACCTCCCGAACTGACTTGATTTCGAAGTCCTTCCACACTGAGGTCCCTCGGTGGTCTTGCAGGTCAGAGCTCGGCAACATTTTCTACTTCGCGCCATCATCCCTTGGGAAGCTACTCAGCCTGAGCCGACCCCATTGCTCAAACAGTAACATTTTGACGCCGTCTATGGGAATTCTCGTACAAAAAGCTTGCTTTCATGGCACCCAAGGGAAAGACGATGGCTCGTTCTTCCGGAGACGAGATCGTCCCTACTACTGTTGTCGAGGAGATCGCTGGAGGAGGTTCTGGCATCGGGGAGCAAGGTTACAATGATTGCGGGGCTTCACGAGATGCTAGCTCGGATGGAGCATGAACCAGTAGGCGATGGAGGCTCAAGGTGAGGCAGTGAGTCGTTCGATCGCCCCTGCACCAGTCATCCACAATGACACAGGGCCCATGGAGGTCCGGGTAGTTCCACCAGCGATGTCGGCAAGCCACGCCGACGTCCAAGCCGCGGCACCTGCGGTCTCAGTACCAGTCCTCCTAAGTCCCAACGGGGACACCCATGGCCCCTACCACGGCGACAGAGCATGGCACCCCTAGGACGCCTGAGGTCGAACACTACTCGGCCGAATCGATGCCCGCCCCGACGAACCTGCTGCTTGCGGATCCTCGCTGGAGGAGCGACCTCTAGGAGATGAACAGAAAGATAGAGGCTCTTCAGTGGGAAACTCGGGTCCCCTCGGTGGCGACGCTGCTCTCCACCTCACGTTCGCCGAGGAGAACACCTCGGCTCCAGTTCCAATGAAGCTACAACTCCCAAAGTTCTGATGCTACAACGGAACTACTAACCCCGTTCATCATCTTGATAATTTCCAGGGGCAGATCGAAATGGTGAATCTCTCTGATGCGTTGAGGTGTCGAGCATTCATGTCGACCTTTGACGATGTGGCGTTGCAGTGGTTCAAGGCCTTGCCAGCACGGTCGGTGACGAGCTTTCCTGACCTTGCGCAATGCTTCCTGGACCACTTCTACAACACGGTACAACATTCCCTATGCATCGATGATCTGTGGCTCGTAGCACAGAAGGAGGGTGAGCTCTTTCGTGACTACGTCAAGAGGTTCTAGCTCGAGATCATGAAGGTGATCGACCTCGACCTACAGATGGGCGTCAACATCCTGACGAGAATATGCTTTAATGCGCCGTTCATAGCCTCCATCGCCAAGTAGCCACCTGTGAGTCTCTCCGACCTTCTCTCTCGAATGCAGAAGTACGTGAGGTTGGAGTCCACCCTCAGCGCAGCTGGCAAGCTAGGGCGCCCGTCCCAACTGGGATCCTCGAGCAGAGCACCGGAGCCGAAGAAGCCCAGGAGGGATGAGCCTGCGTCGCGTGGGGATAGACGGTCAGATTCGGGCCGCCGACCAGATGAATCTTGGTGCATCCGGGACCTTCCCCACTTCGGCAGGCTACCGTCCGAGATCCTGCCCGTCATCAAAAAGCTGCCAAAGTTCTGACGACCGAGCTGATGACGAAGCCTCCGTCGAGGCGTTGGGCCGACCTCTTCTGCGAGTTCCACAAGGGCTTCGGACACACCATCGACCAATGTTGGAGCCTTAAAGTGGAGATCGTGGAGATGCTGCAGCGCGGCATGATCGGTAGGGACGTCATAGACGGTCAAGCCAAGGAGCGTTCCCCTGAGGAGAAGCGCGGTATTCGCAGAGGAAAAGGAGCGGTCCTAGTACTGGCAGGTGGCTCGGCAAGCGGGGGTGACAGCGGAAGGAAGCGGAAGGCGTACGCTTCGGCGGTGGGCTTAAGCTCGGATAGACCGACGCAGGGGGCCCGAGGGGTTATAACCTTCTCTGAGGAGGATGTGGTTGGTCTTAGCCTTCCCTACGATGATGCGCTGGTTGTCTACGCCGACATCGATTGGTATGATGTACATCGTATATTGGTCGATAATGGAGCCGCCCCGGACGTCCTTTTCTACGACTGTTTTGTAAAAATGACCAACTTGAGCTCCGAGCTCAAGCCCGTGGCAACCCCCCTCTTCAGGTTTAGCGGGGCCCCTATAAGCGTCGAGGGATCAATCAAGTTATGGGTGATGCTTGGCACCCGACCTCGTCATGTAACGGTTGAGGTTTACTTCCTTGTGGTCAAAGTGAAGTCGGCCTACAACGCGATTTTTGGTCGAGGTCTCTTGGGGAAGTTGGGAGGGGTTCCCTCCACTTATCATCAGAAACTGAAGTTCCCCACACCGAACGGAATAGGCGAGGTCATGGGAAACCAAACCGAGGCCCATCGATGTTATGTAAACTCAATAAAGGTGAAGAAGCCAATCGTTTCCGAGTATGAGCCTTTGTACAATGAAATTACTGAAAGACATGAACTCGTCGAGTAGACGAAGCAAATCGAGATCGTAGAAGAAAAGGTAGTAGTGATTGTAGACGTGCCTTTTTTTTTTCAAAAAGACACCGTCCCACAAAAGAGAACTTGGGTTTAAAGGAAAGGGAAGAAAAGTTTTTTATATGATAGGAAAAATGAAGGCAAAGATGGGTGGAAAAGTAGAAAAAGAGACAGAATAAAGGAAAAGGTGGAGAAAGTGTGTGTGTGCACGAGGATGGTGGTGTGATCGCCAGCTACACGAGGGTACCGAATGAAATGGGCGAGAGGGAGAGTTCGGGGGTACTTACCTTCACCCAGGGATCGTGGGAGTTGACGTGCGGGTCCTTCTTCCTCCTTCCACCGGTCGGCCAGTAAAGGATATTTAGCTCTGGTGGTCACCTTGCAAAAAACATAAGCAAGAAAACAAGTGAAAATTGGTTAGACTGTGAAGTGTAGTACGAAATCCAATAGAGTAAAGAGAAAAGGCATAAAAAGGGGCATTAGCACACCTCGTTGAGGTGGTGTCAAACCCCTAAAAGAGTGGGAATGGAGTGGATGCTATGTGTGTGTGTGTGGGAATGTGAGATGAATGAAATGCAATAGAGAAAACAAAACAGAGGGGAAAGAGAGAGATGGCGACGTAGTCCGCCACCCGGACGGATGAGGGGGATGAAGAGACCCCCCTCCCACCTTGCTCCGATGTTCGTGAGAGGAACGGATGCTCTGGATCCTGAGAATGAAGGTGTGGGGATGACGAGCATTGAACGTGCTCCTCCTTGGCCTCGGAACGTGAGCTTCTGGTCTAGCAGAGCTTCGCCTCGGGGGGTTAGGGAATTTGGGCTCGGAGGTTGAGACGCCAATTCGGCAGGGCTTCGCCGTCTCTAGGGTTGGTTGCTCAAATGGTTACCCTCTGGTCTGTATTTATAGGCAAAACATGCCAAAATTGCGTCGGGTACAGTGGACGCCTATCTTTAATGAAACGCGTCCACCTTAGCCGCCGCGTTTTAAAAGATCGCTTGATTTCTTCTTGATTTGATATTCGCATGATGATTATAGCCCACAGCTACGTTGAGAATCGCGTCGGGCAAAGACGCTGCATTTTCCTACGAATCGATCTTCTGACAGAATCGATCTTGATTTGATTGATTTTTTTGAAAATGCGGCGACACATGTGGACGCGATTCTAAATTTGCCATGAATCGACGCATGGGAGCTCTTAAATGCCGCGGCTTTAGGGAGGTACGTTTAGGTTTTGACTTCTAATCGCGTCGGCTTAGCCGAACGCGTTTCTTGATTTCTCATGATTTGAAACGTGACCCTCTTAAATGCCGCGGTCTTAGGCGCATGGCTTAGGCTTTGACTTCTAATCGCGGCGGCTTTAGCAGACGCGAATCAAAATTCAGCATGTGATCGAAAGCAAGTGTGATTTGCGTCGACTCAAACGACCTCGAATCATGACCCTAAAGGCGTCTAGTGTACCAGACGTGATTAATTTAAGTTCAACAGACCCATTTGACCCCTTTTGAGCAATTCCTAAAAATTCTAAAAAATTCATAAAAAATAGGAAAATCACTCAAGAGGTTAATTGAAGAGAGCCACTTCGAGGCATTGTGGTGTAACATGAAATTTACTCGATATGTTGCTAAAATGGCGTGTCTACAGCTGCCTCGCCTTGGCATCTACTTTGCAAGGAAGTGGAGCGACGTGACACGAAATGAAAGAAATGAAATGGGTTGAATGAAGGGGAATGACTTAAAAGTAGACACCAAGGTGTGATGGACACGCCCTTAACAACATACGACTGGATCCGTTCATCAATTCGAAGTGAAGCGGCTTTTCGGAAAATCTTAGGAGAAAACTCAATGGCTGGACAAAAGGAAAAAGAGTGTGCAGGTGGGCACGAAAGGGAGAAAGATCAACTTCCAGCGTCAGGGAAGTACCTAAGGACACAATCTGTTAGGTTGCTCCATCGGGGGCATCTGCCACTGCCTCAGGCGGATCTTTGGGAGATTAGATGAATTGAAATTGGAATCCAAGGCAAATGAGTTTCTCAAAAGAAGATCGTCAAACATTAACACAATGAACTAAGTACTTGACTCGGAGTGGAATATTTCATGTTAACTGGCATTGAGGAATGAGTGGTCCTCTTCAATTAAAGACGAGAGTGATCGTCTAGAATTATGATCAAAGTCCTACATGATGTATGCTGGGCTAAAAGAAAAAGATTAAAACAAAAGAAAATTTAAGATAATCAAGGATAATATTGTTACGGTGCCGAAGTCAGGATACCGGACGGAACCATCGTCCTTTTGCAACGCAACGGCCTATCCTCAAGTCATAAGAATTCAATGGAATTATCATTGGTTTTGGCGGAGGAGGGAAACTCAAATTCCAGATTCATCAGAGCCTCAAGGTCCTTGATATGCTCTAATAGGGTATACTATGTAGTAGATGCAATTATGTACAATACCGAAATGATGATCGCCGTAGATGATCGTGAATTGCGCGGCGAGAAAGATGTCCAGATCCTGCACTCACAGACTCATTAGCATTGATAAGCAACATATAATATGACAAAGCATGGGAAATAATGCTACTTGTAAATCGTGGTGGGGATACCAGACGCCTTTCAATCGTGAATTGCGTCCACTGTATCGGACGCGATTCAAACTGTCAATCCGAGACTTGACATCTTGTCTTTTCCTCCCCTTTATGGCATGGGGAAGGGGGCTTCCGGAACAAGAGGTCACAAGACACCGTTCCCTTGCCCATTTCATGCTTTTACACTTCTTTCCAAGCTCTCTTCCCTCCTCAAAGCTGCAAGGCTAAAGGGTTTGAAACAAGGAGAAGTGGAAGAAAGAAGAAGAAGAGGCTTAGATGGATCATGGTGGTTCTTCCTCCTCCAAGGGGGTAAGAAGAGATGGATTTCAAAGTCTAAGTCAAGTGGAAGGACACATTTGCAAGCTTGTCCAAGCCAAGTTGATAAGTAGATTTGATCTTTAAGCTTTGGTTTTGATGTGTTCTTGGTGTTCTTGACCTACTTTTAACGTGTTCTTGGTGTTCTTCTCTCTCTCTCTCTCTCTCTCTCTCCCTCTCTCTCTTCCTCTTCCAACGCCATGGCCGAACCCCTTTATCGCCATGACCACGTGCCACTCCCATGCAATCATTACCCATGCAATGCCATGCCCATCCATGCCTATGTATGTAGGATTACCTACTCTTCCCGGGCAACCGGCGCTACATGCGCCTCCCATGGCTCCAACAACTCACCTCCACTATCACCTTGGATATGAACAACATCCTTAGGAGGTGGGGCATTAACAACCTAGCCATCCATGCCAAAAGGTACCACGAGGTCCACCTTGACTGGGCAGCCTTGGAGGCATTAGTAGAATTATGGCACCCTCAAACCCACACCTTCATCTTCATAACCTTTGAAGCCACTATCCTTTTGGAAGAGGTAGAGTTTTTGCTAGGTCTGAAGCGGATGAAGCAAGGTGAGGAAGATGAGATGGCAATCATGCCGAGGCGCCATTCAAGCAAGGCGGTGCTTGAAAGCTTTATGGATGCAAGGGAGGATCATGGTGTAAGGACCAAAAAAGGTATACATTTGCAAAAGACGGCGGCCTGGACCATGAAGGGACTACCAAGAACGGGGGATGGCGAAAGATTAGAACAAGTGATGAAGGGGTTCGCCATCTGCGCGGCGGGCACTCCTCTCTTCCTCTCAATCGATATCATATTGGAGGAGGATCAACTAGGCGCGGTGTGCACCATTTGGGAAGGTGAGAGGTTGGGACCGGCGGTGCTAGCCTTTCTTTATAGCGGACTGACGACGGTGAGCTTGGGTAGGCCCCCTTATGGTTCAATACTTTTATTTACTTGTTGGGCTGACCTACACTTCAAGTTTGTTGTCAACAATGACGTCTCTAGCTCGTCCCGCATTTTCTCTAAGAGTCTGCTTAAGAACCTAGATAATATAGTGGGCTTAGAAAGGTGCGCGGCTAATTGGGTGCTACAGCTCAAAACGCGGGCGGATTGGCATGATTACTTCCGAGACATGCCCGGGGATGCGTTTACTTTTATTCTGGCGCCACTCTTTACCAGGGACCTGCGGACCAGGCTAGCACCCGGTGTGGACTTGTGGTTGATTGGGGCATCCGAGATTGTCCTTTACAACCCACACCGTTGCCTTCCTCAACTCGGGCTTCCACGGCGCAACTTTGAAGGGCCATCTCACCTCTTGCCGCTCAAAAGGCGGGACATAGGCACAAATAATGACAGCGAGGAGGCGGACACTATAAAGGCACTGTGGAAGGTTTCCTCCTTTAGGAGGCCGGTCCCAAATGTAATGGAGGTTGAAAATGATTGGATGAGCTATGCAAGGGAACTTGGGAAATTGTGGCCCAAGATGGCCATCTGTAAGCGCCGAGATTGAATCATCAATAAAAGTCATATCATTTCCTTAACACGGCCAACATGTCCCTTCATACGATCGTATCATCTAGACAACTTGAATTCTCTCCTTAAAACTGGGCCTTGGATGAGCCTTCTGAATCGCGTCCGCAACAGATGCCGCGGGTATCTACTTGATCCACATCCAACATAGTTGTCGCTTTCAACATTACTCGTGTCTATTATCCCCGACGCGCTTCAATTTGTACTTAAGATTTTCAAAATTCGTGCGCCTCAGAGTCTGCACCGGAGACATGATTACTTTCGAATTGCGGAGACTTATCCAGACGCAATTCAAGATGACGGTTCATATTCGCGTCGACTCCTCCAGACGCATCTAAAATTTTTGAAAATGCGCGTCTGACAGTCTACGCCGATGTTAGGATGACTTCTGAATCGCGACGGTTCAGGCGGACGCAATTAATAGTGACGGTTCGTAATTCACGTTCACTGTATCGGACGTGATTTCGAACCTCCTCTGGGGCTACAAAACGCCCGAGGGGGCGACCTGTGCTCCAGTTTGGCCATTCGAGCCCTCTTCCTCCTTCTCCGATCCTCTCTCTCTCTTGCTCTCTCTCAACTCTCTCTCTCTCTCTCTCAACTCCTTTCACTTTCACACATGACGAAGAAAATGACGTCCAAATGCCGGCGAGAGGAGGGCGGAGCAACGTCGCCAGCGCCGACGACGGCAGAGGAAGAAACCGCGGTGGCAGAGATGCCGCAGACGGCCGCCGTGGCGATGGTGGCAGAGCTGCTGGAGGTGCCCGGCGAGCTTACCATCGTGGCGGAGGAAGGACGGGCACCGAAGGAAGGCGGCGGCGCGGCGGCGATGGAGGAAGACGAGGAGGCGACGGCCGACGAGGGTGGCTACAAGGCGTGGAGGCGGGGGCGACTTGGCCACGAGGTCCCCCCTCGCTCGAGCGAATCGCGGCAGCTTTTGAAACGCGGCTTGCTTGGCAAACGCGTTTCAAACGTTGAATCACGGCCACTGCGTTGGACATGATTCAATGGGCTGCCCGAGGGGCAGAACTTGGCTTGATTTTTGCACAGGTTTGACTTTTTATTGTGTACTGATTTGTGTGTGCATTGTGAAGGGCATTATGAAGCCGAGGACGCAGTGGCCATTAGTCCTAGAGGCATATCAGTGGCTACTGGACTTTCAGAGAGAGAGAGTCCAGGGGATGGGTGTAACGACCCGACCTCCCGGACCCCCCCCTGCTAGGGACCCCCGAAGGTCGCGCCGCCACCCACGGATCTGAAGACCCGGAAGGGTTAGAATTTAGTCCAGTGAGATAAGCAATGAATTCAAATAATTATAACAGAAAGTTCATACATTAATAAAAAAATTATGTACAACATGTCCCAAATAAAAGTACAGGTACAGAAAGAAAGGTGCAGTCCTTAAGGGGAATACCCCGAGGACTTGCAAAAAGGCCACTCTCAACTCACACTACAAGCGCTCACGCTCACAACTCACACTGATGGCAACGCACGGCACAACAACCACCACCACAACCGTCCGGGAACAAACTCCTGCGACAGCAGGTCCCTACCTGAAATGAGTAGGTGGGTGAGCCTCGCGAACAAGGCTCAGTAGGGATTACCAGTCCCTTATCAGCCAGAGCAGCAGGAACTCCAACAAAGCGGAAGCAAAACTACTCTACAAAGCAGTAAAGTGAGAAACACCTACTGTAGAGTACTACAAAGCAGCGGAAACAGAGAAATGCCTTGACCACAACCCGGGTCAGGCCAATCACGACTCCTGTAGAAGCAGCAGAGTCAACACATGCGGAAGCAACTAGAGCAATGCCACGACCCGCAACCAGGGTCGGGCCAGAGCAACGCAATGCGGAAGCAAACCCTCAGCACACACCCGCCAAGACAAAGAAGCTCATGGAACATCGGAGCGACCACGTGAGACCAGAGTCTCACGACACAAGCACCCAACATCCCAGACCTCCATGAGGTCGGGAAGGAACAACCAGGTGTCACCACGAGGGACACCGAACAACCATGTAAGAACCAACGTCTCACCACAAGCACGGCCACTTCAGACCTCCACAAGGTCTGGGGTCCACAAGCAGAACCAACCTGCACCTCAGACACTCCACGAGGTCAGGGAACTACACCTACCGGTGCCACCACGAACGGCACCAAGGAACGGATTACCGAAACAGAAGTCGGGTGCCTACCCAAGGCACCCCGAGAGAACCATCATAGTGGAAACCACTAAACACGGCCCACGAGGCCAAACCAACCAAGCCCATGGAACTAGGCACGGCTAGGCCACAACCGCCGTGCAGGCTAGGGCGACGAGAAACCCAATGTCGGAACCAGTGTGAAACACCGTGACAGCAAAACCAACCAAGCCACCGCCACAAGGGCCTTAGTCCAGGTCTCCCCTCCCGTCGGAGTGAGACATGTGGACTAAGCAACCACAACCACCACAGTCCAGCCGAACTGCGGCCCCACGCCTGACCTCCCTATGTGGTTCTGGAACCAAACGCAGAGCGAGGCAGTGAGAAGGACTAGCGGGTCCGCACCGAACGAGAGCTGAACCACCTCAGAGACCCAGAACAGCTAAGAATGCTCTACAAGCGGCTCACGCTGCTGCCCCACCGTTTTCCCCTTCTGCTCCAAGTCTGAGACTTGAGCACGCCCGCCGCCCGGAGCAACACCCTCTAACACAGACGTGCGGGGCTAGGGGTCCCAGGAAACGGTAACAACCTATCTCGCAGACAAGTCCTCAAGGGCCAAGCACCGGGGCGAAAGAGAACTGGTGTGGCAAACGCCAACACAAACAGCACCACTGGCTCGTAACCCAGACAAGCCCAACGGCCACAGGCACGCACGGCACCCCTTCCGGAAACAACCTCTAGAAGGGTCGTCAGCCAACGCCGGCACACACGGCACGGCCCGAGAAATCGGAACACCACCAAACAGCACAGAAACCAACGCTCTTCTAATAATCAATCGGCAACCAAACCATCGATTATTAGACAGACGCGAGCCTCCTAGCACCGCCGCTAGGACACGACCACGAAGTTGTCACCTTCGGTCAGTGAACGGAGAGAGGCAACCTACTGTGCTCCTACCAGAAGGTCCGGAGGGCAACTCTACCCTAGGGCACAAGCCGACATGCCAACCGCGGCGACAGAAAACACCCGAGGCCGACCAGATGCTGTCGCAACCTACAAGGTCTTCGCGTTAAGAACGCGATGAGCAAGGCCGCCGGGACAAGACCAGGTAGTGCCGGGGAGATGCGCCGCGACAACTTGGTTGTTGCGACCAGGCAACACGATGCGACAAGCTTGTCACGTCAGGGCCGTGTGTCGCGACAAGCAGCTTGTCGCGACAGGCGACCGGGTCGCGACGCGATCCTTATCGCAACGGCCAACCGTGCCGCAATAAGGTCCCGACGGACTGGGGCGACGCCTCCTCTGATGTCGCGACGCGCCCGGCGGTCGCGACATCAGCTGGAAGGCCGACCGCCGGGGTGCCATATCCCGGGGTCCCCCACATGCTACAAATACTAAAACCATGGGGAGGGGAGCATGGTGAAAGTAGTAAACATATGCATTCCACAAAATGGGCTCCCAATCCACACCAACAAGAAAGGGCACAAGAATCCCTACAGGAGAACAAAGAACCTAACCCACGAAGGGCCTTCACGACGCCACGGCCGCCTCCTCCTTGCTCCACATGACGCGCCACCACTCCGCACGAGCCGCCGCCGCTCCGCTAAGCCCGAACCGTCGGAGGAGGAGAGGGTGAACTTCTCCTCCTCGGGGAGTAGAAGGAAGGAGAAATGCCAAAAGAGGGGGAAGGGGCGCTGGCCAAGGTTTTTAGCCATAGCCCCCCCCCCCCCCCAAGATATGATGGGGCGGGGCGTCGCGTTACCAACCGTAATGCGACGGCCGCCCAGACCGCGACCAGATCGCACCCATCCTGGGTGCCGCGACAACCAGACATGACAGTCTGCCACGCCTGCCATTCTGACAGGCGTCCGACGACCAAAAAGTGGAAAGTAGTCGCGACCCGTTGACCGGGCACGACAAGAAGGCGACCGAAGGCGGTCGCAACAGGGATGACAACCGCGACGAGCACCTCCGTTGCGACAAGGCCAGTCATCCCACAAACAACGAAAAGCCGGAAAGCCCGAGATGTTACAATGGGATTTGGGCCGATCATGGAGATCGAGCCCTTTTATGTGGATAGTCCCTTGATACAGGCACTGCGGGTGCGATGGGACCGGGTTAGCAGGGCGTTCCTCTTTCTTTGGGGGCACATGGTGCCATCCCTGGAGGACGTGACCTGGATCACCAGGTTGAGGGTGGACGGGGAGGCGGTGACGGGGGTCACCCACGCGGACTATACAGAGTTCGTGCAGGACTTGCTAGACCTAGACCCCCAGGGAGACGAGCTCCGCGACCGGAGAATGGTCAGCCGGGTGGAGTTTTTGGAGACTCTGGGCCTGAGGGGAGTCAGGCAGAGGGGGGATGAGACACTGCAAGCCTTTGTGCAGCGGGCGGCGGGTCTGGCCAGGGTAGTCTATTGCCAGGACCCTGAGGACGAGGAGAGGGCAGACCGGGACCTGCGTCGATTTTTGGTATTCTTCCTCGGGAAGATGCTACTGATGACCAAGGGAGATGGCATCCACTGCGCTTCCTTAAGATCTTAGAGGACCTGGAGAAGGTCGGGAAGTATGCGTGGGGTGCAGCCTTCCTGGCCCACACCTTCGTTGACCTCTCCAGCGGCACTGTGACAAAGACCACAGTGGGCAGATTCGCGCCCTTTCTATAGGTATCACTCTTTTTCTTGAATTCATTTTTAATTTCTGCATTTAAATTAATTCCTACCTTTTAAATTGTTAGTCAAGACTAATTAATATGCGCATGTGCAGGTGTGGTCGTACTACTACCTCCCCCTGGGCAGGGCGACCCAGGTGCGGCCTGACGCCTTCTCCCGTGCCCGGAGGTGGCTTCCGGTGGTGACGACGGCCACCTTCGCCTTCCAGCTCGACACCCTCCGCTGCAACATCCGGGATTTCCCGGCGCTCTTGGTACGTGCCACATTCATTTCCTTTTTTCAATTCGTGCACTTGAATTATTATATGTGACTAACAAATGCATGTGTGCAGGTCGTGTGGGAGCCCTATGTGGGCTAGGGTGATGACGGCCAGCCGTGGGTCGAGAGCAGCCGGCCTCGTTTCGGGCGGGACCTTTGGGTCCATTGCCTGAACAAGATCGAGCCGCTTCGCCTGCGGCTGGCTGTCTGCACCCTTGGCCTGCATCAGGCGTGGCACGAGGAGACGGAGCCCCATGGGATCGGGAGAGAGGATGCGGCGGAAGGCGAAGACGGTGGATTGGCGTCTCCGCTTCCCCGAGCAGTACGCCGACTGGCAGCACGGTGAACAGCTCGTGGAGTCGGATGCCACCGACATCCTCGCCTACCTTCAGCGCTTCCAGGAGGTGTATGGGGGTGCGACTTCATGAGGCCAGCGAGGGTATGCACTTCTAACTTTATATGCTTTCAATTATGCGTGATGTTCTAATAAGTGTGTGCAATTTGCAAGATGCTCGGGATGACCTCATCGACACCCTCCGTGCCCAGCTGGCGGGTACGGAGGCCCAACTGGCAGAGGTGCGGGAGGCCTTAGATGCACTGGTAAGTTTTGAAAATCATACCTTTGCTTTCATTTATCTTACCATATGCCGACCTAACCTTGGATTTGTGAAGTGCGCCGCCTAGTCGATCGTGGAGCGCACTGACACAGCCGGTGCCTCCTCGAGCCGGAGCGCACCCAACCCAGAGATGGCCTCTCTCCGGGAGCAGCTAGTGGCGACAGTGGCCAGAGCAGAGGAGGCGGAGCGCGACCTCTCAGCACAGGTAAGTAATTTAATTTGATGCTTATGCAAATTGAATTGCTTTATACTTACCTATGCTTGTTCTTAGTGTAGTCCGACGATCTTCAGAGCGTGCTCACACGGGAGATGAGCACCCGTGCTGAGATGACCGAGCTGTCTCAGCAGCTATCCGAGTTGCGGACACAGGTCACTCAGTGGGACGTGGACCTGCCGTGGGAGGCTGTGGAGCTATGCGTCACGCTCTCCCTGGAGCGCCGAGACCACGAGAGGCAGCAAGCCCGGTGGGACCAGGAGCAGAGCTGCTGGGACCAGGAGTGTGAGCAGTTGACGCAGCAGGCTGTGGAGGTGCGCGCGAGTTTGGTCGCCTCCGAGCATTTGTTGAGGGAGGCAGAGGACTGGTACCATCGCGGACGCGAGCGTGCGGTGCGGGAGGGGCGAGCCTGTGCCTACTCTGTGAGCTACTTGGCGACTTCCTCTCAGTATGAGAGGAATGTCGAGGGGGCCCGTGTCACGCAGGGGTCCGCTGGTTCGCGTGCCTCCATGAGGCCTCCTGCTACGCCCTCGACCGCCGACCCAGGAGAGGCAGAGAGCAGCCAACGTGCCCGACCTGCAGAGGGTGGTGGCGAGTGTTAGGTCGCCTTTCATGACATTGTACTTTTTAGCTTTCTTTTGTTGATATGTGTCCGTTGGGCACTATCATGGCGATGTACTCGGGGTTGGCCTCCTTTTGGCCACATATATATATGTGTTTCTTGCCTTCTTCCTTTTGTGTTATTCCTGAAATAATTGAACAAACATGTTAAATGTCTGCTCTGGCTCAGCCCCTTGCATACAAATGGTGTTTGGCTTCATGGTCTTGTCAAGGGCTGAGCCTTTATTTAAATAAAGCGAGAATAAAAGAACAACATCATGCAAGAGACGAATGTACAGATCTTACATGTGACATGTAAGCAAGTAGATGATAACAGAAAATTAAATATGTACATAGACATGATGGGATGTGACGATTTTTTTTTGGATTTTTGAAGTATTTGATTTTTTTGTTTTGGAATATTTGATTTTTTTTTGGATTTTAGAATATTTGATTTTTTATTTTGGAATATTCGATTTTTTTTTTGGAATATTTGACTTTTTTCTTCAGATTTTGGAATATTCGATTTTTTGGATTTTGGAATATTTGATTTTTTGGATTTTGGAAACAAAGGCCGCAACCGACAGAGTCCCTTCTAAAGAAGACGTGTGGAACAAAGGGGATCCGCTCTATTTGGAAGAACGTGGTGCCTGGACCATTTCAATTACTCAGTTGCCATTGAGAGTTCATTGACCATTCTTGGGTGTGTTAGACAGAGGCTAGACGTGCTTACGTGGTGCCTCCACCTCATGTAACTTTTGGCTACGTCCTCCTTAGTTGATCGTTGCCTTGCCTTGACCCTAGGACATACCTGCGGGGAAGAAGGGAAGAAGTGTTTAGGAAGTCTGTTAATAGCCTGGGAGACCGGGGAGACACTCATTCCTCTACCCTCATACTTAGTGGGATTCGGTCTTTCTTGGCCTTTGGGGTTTTTGCATGCTTACGACTGGGTCCATTTGGATCTTCGCAGAGACTTTGCTGCTCTTGACATGCTTTTTCATTTGATTTTTTGCTTGTGTTGGCTCTTTTGATTTGGATTTGCATTGATCCTTTTTCTTTTCCCCTTGCTATGCCTTGACCTACACCCATTTAAGCTTTGGGTAGATTCAAAGGTTGATCCCTCAGGTTTCCCTTCCTTTTGGAGGACTGAGTGGAAAGAGAAGCGGGAACTGCTCTAGACTCTTGGTTCGGTGTTGATCTTCCTTAGATGCTATACCTCCGACTTCCAAGCGGTGGGCGTGTAAGTGTGTGGGTGTCGACACCTCTGGCTAACCCACCAAGACTTGGAAATGAATTAATAATGATGGCTTTTCATTTTAAGGTCCATGCACCACGTAAATCCGAACACCTATCTAGGGGTAGTATTTTTTTAGATGAAGCCCATTCCAAGGGTGAGAGAGCTCCTCACCCTCCGCATTGACTAGCCTATACGCGTTGCCTGGATATGCTTCTTTAACCTCATACTGCCCTTCCCAGTTTGGTTGGAGTTTGGATCGGGGACCACCAGGTTTTAAAAAGATTCTTTTAACGACCATTTCACCGACCTTAAATTTTTTCTCAATAACTTTCTTCTTGTAAAAATTTGTGAGTCTATTTTGATATGCTCTCGTGTGTTCTGCGGCGACCAGACGCTTCTTATCTAGGAGTTCCTGTTGTGCTAGGAGCAATTTGTGCCGCTCATCAATTGACAAGTCCTTATCAAGCTGGATCCTTAATGAGGGAATAAGAATTTCATATGGTACTACAGCCTCCATTCCATAAGTGAGGGCGAATGGTGTCTGTCCTGTGGGAGTATGGATTGAAGTGCAGTAGGCCCATAGAGCTTCTATAAGTTTTTCTGGCCAGTCCGAGAATTTGTTAGCCTCACATGCTTTCTTGATGATTTTAATCAGAGTTTTATTTGTGGCCTCTGCTTGGCCATTGCCTTGCGGATAATATGGAGATGAATGATGCAATGCAATCTTATACCTGTTACAGAGGTCACGTAGTTCTTGAGAGATAAACTCTATTGTCGGTGATGATGGTACTCGAGATGCCGAACCTGGTGATGATGTTTCTCATGATGAACTTGCAGACGATTGTTGCCTTGATTTCCACATATGCTTCGGCTTCCGTCCACTTGGTGAAGTACTCCGTTGCTGTAAGGATAAACGATTTGGTTTGGTCTGGGAGTTAGGGTCACCAAGGGGACCAATGATGTCGAAAGCCCACATAGCGAAAGGCCATGGGGAGGATATTGGCTGGAGTGTAGAGGATGGAGCATGAATTTTGTCGACATGCAGTTGGCACTTGACACACCGGCGGACAAAGATAGAACAATCCTCCTCTAAAGTGGGCCAGTAAAAGCCTTGCCTGAGGATCTTCTTGGCAAGCATTTGGCTATTTACATGGCCACCACACGCACCCGAATGGGCTTACTCAATAACCTTCAATATTTCTTCCTCATCCAGGCATCTGAGCAAAACTCCGGTGATTCCCCTTCTATAGAGAGCATTCCCAACCAGAGTATACTTCTGGGACAGCCTCCTTATGCCCTTCTTTTCATCAGCTGTGGCCTCCTCAGGGTATGACTGATTCCTACAATATTTAGCTATCTCATGATACCATGGTTTCTCCTCATCTTCCAACTCCTCTTCTAGCTCCAATAACATAACTTCGGCTTTCTCCTTCCTTTCCAACTTCTTCAACATCTCTTCCTTGATATGGAGGAAGACGGGGTTCTAAACAGCAGGGGTGTTGCGGCGCACATTTTGAATGCTGTCAAAGTCCCCGGGATAACACATATTGAGAGTTGAAACGATGGTAGCAAGGGCATCGGCTAGAAGATTCTGATGACGAGGGACATGGATAAAGATCAGTTTGGAGAAAAGCTTGGCGTAAGCGAAGGCAAGCTCTTGGTAAGGCTTGAGCTTTGGGTCCCGAGTGAGGTATTTGGTGAGCACTTGGCGCAAGACCAGCTGACCATCACCTACAATTCGTAGATGGGTGACACCATAGAAAAGAGTGAGTTCTAGATCGGCTAACAAAGCTTCATATTCGGCAATGTTGTTGGTGGCAGGAAACTCTAATTTGTAGGCTTGGGGGATGATGACACCCTTAGGTGATAGTAGGGCAATCCCGATACCCTTTCCATGAGAGTTCAGAGATCCATCAAAATATAATGTCCACATATGATCAGATTGGCTAAGGGACATTAGTTCTTCATCTAGAAACTCCGAACGAACAGGATCAAACTAAGGAATAGGGTGATGAGCGAGATGCTCTGCTATGGCATAGCCTTTGATGGATTCCTGCTGAATGTAGGTGATTTCAAACTGGGAAAGGAAGCTTTGCCAACGCACTAGCCTATTAGTTAGAACAGATTTTTCAAGAAGGAATTTGATAGGATTCATGCAGGCTATGAGATGGACTTCATGAGCAAGAAAGTAGTGCTTCAATTTCTGCACTACCCACACCAGAGCGGCACACGTCTTCTCCATTGCCGTGTACCTTTGCTCACAGGGGTTGAGAAGCTTAGATAGGTAGTATGCTGCCCTCTCCTTGCCTTCTTCATCCACTTGCACAAGGGCAGCTCCTACAGAGTCTTCCAAGACAGATACATAGAGAATTAGTGGTTTGCCTAGAGTCGGCGGCCTCAGGACAGGGGGGTTAGCCAAATACTCCTTAAGTCCATCAAAAGCCGCCTGACACTTCTCGCCCCATTTGAATTCGACTCTCGGCTTGGTGAGGTCGTAGAAGGGTCTACACCTCTGCGAATGTTGGGAGACGAATTGGCGAATAAACTGCAACCTCCCAATTAATCCTCGAATTTCCTTCAAATTCTTGGGAGGGGACATTTCTCTTATTGCCTTCGCCTTATTGGAATCAATTTCTATACCCCTCTTGCTCACGATGAAGCCTAGATGTCTACCTGATGAAACACCAAACACACACTTCTTGGGATTCATTTTCAATTGGTACTCTCTTGACCTTTGCAAGACCTTAGTCAGAACCCGAGGATGCTCAGCCATAGTCCTCGACTTCACCACCAGGTCGTCTACATACACCTCAATAAAAATGTGGATCATGTCATGAAAGATAGCCATCATAGCCCTTTGGTAAATAGCTCCAGTATTCTTAAGCTCAAACGGCATGACCACATAACAATAAGTTCCCCACGGTGTAGTGAACGACGTTTTTTCCTGGTCTTCCTTAGCCAGCTTAATTTGATTATATCTTGAGAAGCCATCCATAAAGGAGAGGGTTTCATACCCGGCCATGTTATCTATGACCATGTCGAGGTGAGGCAAAGGGAAATCATCTTTTGGACACGCGCGGTTGAGGTCTGGAAATTGATGCAAATTCTGACTCTTCCATCCTTCTTCATAACCGGGACAATGTTTGCCACCCAATTCAAATATAGCACGAGTCTGATGAATCTAGCTTATCGACTTCATCCTTCATTTTCAAAGCCATTCGAGGGTGGAAACGCCTCAACTGCTCTTAATGGCAATGGATCACGACTTAAGAGTGAGACGGTGCTCGACGAGCGCGGTGTCCAAGTCTGGCATATCCTCATAACTCCATGCGAACGTGTCCTTGTATTCCTTGAGAACCTCAATGATTGCCTCTTCTTCAGCTGGTGACAAATTACTGCTTATGAGGATGGTCCTAGGGTCTTCCTCGGTTCCCAAGTTGATTTCCTTGGTGATTTCCTCTACAGCTGCTGACGGCTCATCAAATCTCTTCAATCCACTTGCGAACACGTCAGCCTCATCCTCGAATTCTTCATCACCTTCCTCAGTTGGGTCGTTGTCATCCATGGTTTCATAGACTCCGAACCCATGACCAATTAAGCACAGCGACTGCTCATATTCGACATCTAGCAACTGCAAAGGCTCTTCTACAAATTCAGGGATTGCTAACCATGCCTTGCACCTACGGGCTAGATCAGCAAGGAATCGGTGTGGAGCCCTCTTACCCTTGGGCTTCTTCTTAGAGACTACCCCTAGCTTGCTGCCATCTTGGCCTAGACTCGAACTACAACTATTGGAATCTACAACAGAAGGAGGAGGAGGAAAAGCAGTAAAGGTGGAATCCCGCGTGGGGGAAGATGGAGAAGGATTAAAAGCAGTAAAGGAATCCCGTGTGGGGGAAGATGGAGAAATATTTACAGTAGAAAAACTTCCCTACGTGGGGGGAGGAGGAAAAGCAGTAAAAGCATCCCGAGTGGGAGACGACGAAGGAGTAGTTACAGTAGAAGGATTTCCCTGCGCGGGGGAAGACGGAGAAGTATTTATAGCAAGAGAATCCCGCGTGGGGAAAGATGGAGAATTATTGAAAGTAGTAAAAGGATTCCCCTGCGTGGGGGAAGGAGGAAAACCAGTAAAAGCACCTCCCTGCGTGGGGGAAGGAGAATTATTTAAAGCGTTAAAGGTCCCTTGTGTGGAGGGGAGAGGAGGTCCCTATGTGGAGGGAAATAGAAGGCCGATCATGGGACTGGGGAGGAGTGGCCCGATGGTCGGGGAACACTGGGGAGCAAGGAAGAAGGTTTCCTCGATGGAGACTACGGAGTCAGCCATGGTGGAGGTGACACTTCTGCCCCCCCCCCCCCCCCCCCTCAGTGCCTAGCGCGCACAGAGGGAGAGGACAAGGCGAGACCGCCAACTTGAGCAAGTGAAAAATGAGTGCTAGTTTGAGGGAAGAAGGGTCCAAGTAGTGAGGTTGAAGAGCGGGTGTCCGCTCGGGAGAACGGACCGCGACGGTCAAGTGGGGCATCGGTGCCCGGGGAATGCTTAGGGAAAGGAAGGAGGGCCGCACGGTGGCCTGCAGGAGAGGAAGCACGATGCTTGGAGAAGAGAAGAGGAGAGTGGGCGTGTTGCCCGGAGCAAGAGGGAGATTGATTGCGTTGCTCGGAGGGGGAAAGGGAGCAGGCGCATTGCCTGGAGGGGGAAAGAGATCGAGTGCGTTGCTGAATGGGAGAGGGAGGTCGGGCGCGATACCCGGAGAAGGAAGGGGTGTAGGCGCGTTGCCTAGGGAGGAAATTGAAATGGGCGTGATGCCCGGAGAGGAAACTAAGATGGGCGTGGTGCCCAAAGATGAAATTAAAGTGGGCGCGTTGCCTGGGAATGAAACTAAAGCGGGCGCGATGCCCGGAGATGAAATTAAAGTGGGTGCGATGCCTGGAGAGGAAACTAAAGCGGGCGCGATGCCCGAGGATGAAATAAAAGCAGGCGCGATGCCCAGGACTGAAACTAAAGCGGGCGCGATGTAGTACCCTGGGAAAATCCATTAATTAAAATTATGGATAAATTGAAATTTTATCTATTATAAATTCAAATTAGTTAAAATGGTATGCATCATTATTGCATGCGTATAAACCTCTATAAAATTTTGTAAAAATAATAGTTATACTTTAAATAATGTTCTCTAATGACCCATCATGAAATTTGGGCATAGAAAAATCATTTATACTAAGTTTAAGAATTTATGCGACTTATTAGCATAATTAAGGAATAAGTCGGAGAACCCATTATTTTATGAGCCATAGTGGATTATAAATTAAAATAAACATGTGGGTAGACTTTAAATAATATGGGATGATAGCCCATTACGATATTTGGACTAATGGACAATCTTGGCCCATGAATAAATTTTCTAATAAAAGGATAATTAAAAATCTATTAAGTAAAGTAAGTACATGGGTTGTACAATTAAGCTCACATGAGTTATTGGATCAAGAGTAAGAGCCCAAATGATGAATGTTAGAAATATTGACATAAATAATATTAAATTGAATTAAAATAAGAAATTAATTGAATAAGTGTGATAAATATATTTAAATTAGAATAAAGGGTGAATAAATAGAATTAAATCAATACCCATTAAGTTAAATTAGTAATGGGTATTACTAATGGTCCTAACATGAATTGTTGGGCCCAAATATGAAGAGTCCATCATAGGATGTGAGGTAATTTAGCCTAAATTCGGAGTTAAATATTAATAAATTAAAAAAGGGAGAGATAATGTCTAAATGGATGGTAATTATCCTAAATAGGAGTCTTTATCCCATCCTAACCCTTTGGCCACGAAATTAGGCCTCTTCTTTACCCTATTAGGTGGATAAAAGCTAGGAAATAAGGAGATAAATTAAGAAATTCAGAGTTTGAATGGAGGTGAAGAGTTTTAACTAATTAGGACTCTTAATCAACCCTATATACCTCTAATTCGTCCCAACCAAGTCTCATTTCGTTGTTGAGACTTTGGAGGATGAAGAGAGGAGCTGAGGACGAGAGGAGCAAGAAAGAAGGAGCTTGGAGCAAGGAGATTTCAACTTCTACCTCGTCTTCAACCCTAGGATTTTCTTAACAGCAAGAAAATGTAGGCAATCTCTCAAGCTTAAATCGTGTAAAAATTACCCGAGGTAGTCTTCATGATTCTCTTTGAAAGCCCTCTAATTTTGCTCTATTTCATTCTTCCATGAGGGCGAATTAAATGCCCAAACTTTTGTTAACATGTTGTACCCGAACCATCATGTTTATGTTCAATGCTCGTTTGTACATGATCCCATATCCTGAAATAATTCTCATAAATACTACTTAATGTTAGCTTTCAAATGCCCCTATTTGTCCTAATTTCTATTGTGTATTCATTGCTAATTAAATCGTTCTTTCATGACTGCACATCTTTAGGTCACTAAAATGTAACCTTGTTAAAGCATATACAAACCTTGTCGTTTCCTAATTACTCATGCTTGTAGATAGATCTACAAGTCTACTTTCATTTAAAATTGGTTTCATGATTTTTGGACCCTCGTGCGATTTTATACAGATTTTAAAAGAGCACTGTATCTTGCTTTGGAGGGAAGGACCAAAACCCAAAAAGGGAAAGTCCCCTTTTCTGGGTCGGCCCGCGCCTCTGAAGTCGTGACGGCCCGACCCGTCGTGACCTCAGAGGGGTCGCGGTCGGCCGGACCATCGCGACATGAATGCGAAGGCTCGGCCCGTCATGTTCCCACCCCCGAACCGGGCCAGGCAGGCCGGTTCAGCTGTCGCGCCCTGGAACCCCGTCGCGACCTGAAGGCGCCAGTTAGCCCCGTCGCAACAAGACCTGTTAACGCGCCAGTCACCTCTGTCGCGATCTGAACGCGACAGTGGCTGGCGTCGCAACCTTACTATTGTGCCCAGAACCAGTATTTACACTTATGTCCCTACTATTAATGTCAATTTAACCCTGTATAACCCTAATTAAAGTACTGTCATGACTATTAACGACCTGTAAATTAATAATGAGTATTATTGACATGAAATCAATTAAATTAAAGAGCTATGTGCACGATCTTACTTGTTCTCATGATTTTTTACACTTGCACCCACTTAACATTAATGTTTACCATTTGACCCTATTAAAATTATTCAACAATGTATCTGGTAATTAAGTGAAATTAATTACTAAATTCCCCATTTTGTTAAATGACACTTGTTCTCATTTTAATCGCGTGCTTTGTACACCGTTATCGTGTCCCTCTGCCTTCGAACACTCGAGGCAAGATGGACAACGTTTCGTTACACACTTTTTCATGGCATGAACCACCTCTCCATCGGGAAGACTCCTGACTGGACCAGGGAATCCTTGTCAAGGCCTCCACAAGTCTTCTTGGCTTTGGCGCACGTCTATTACCGATTAGCTGGTTGTACCCTTAAAACCCGACACACCATAGGGATCAGTACGATCCAAAATGGTCTTAGTGAATTCTCTCTTATCTTGTGATCACGCCAGACCATCTAGCCTATGCTCACGGCACGGCTAGTGGGCGGTGGTGACTTCTACCTGACTGCCGGTACCCGACCTAGTGCCGTGCAACTGTTACTATCGTGGTTTAGCGTTGTTTTATGTTTATACCCCTATCTCATCTACTATCCTTGTACTCTCATCTATTCACGTTCACTCTACTATCTCGTCTATTCATCTAGTACTCTCTTGAGACTCTTGAGCTGTTGTGGCTCCTATTGCTTGTACCATACTTGACTGTCTAGCACTATAACATGGGTCTTGTGACTCTACTTACTCGAATGCATACTGTGCAGGGCATGGAGAGTGTCCGAGGGGCTCCAATCTAGTCCTGGGGCATAGAGCCACCCAAAAATACCTGCAGGGACTATTGATGGTGTTCTGCATTGCACCGGTTCTGACTAACTGTTCAAATTTGGCTAGACATCAGACTGTTATACTGTTACTATTAGTCTGAGGAGTTCAGACGTACTGTGTGATTTCTGTGCTATCGCAGACTGTTACTGAACGACTACTGTCCTAAAAGTGACTACTGCCGTATTCTACTAGTGCACCGTTGTGCAACTATACACGCTATCTCGTTACATGCTATCTTGTCATACGCTATCTCGTTACATGCTATCTTGTCATACGCTATCTCGTTATATGGTCAATTCTCTATCAACCTAGTTTTGCAATAATCTTGTGGAATGTAATATCGTTCACTTGTTATCGTGTGCTATTTCTCTCTTGACTATACTTGATCGTTCTCTCTAGTTAACCTGCTTTACAAGACATTAATCACTTAAAGTATGTTCGTTTACACGAGATATTAAGTCCTACTGAGCGTTATCGCTCACCCTTCATTATTTGTTATTGTGTTTTTAGGTAAGTTGAATGATGACCCTACACACACCAACGGGAACGGACTAGAGTGATGAGCGACCAGGAGTCATAACGATGGAGTGACCTTAATATCATAGGATTTAGTTAGTTATTTGCTTAGTTATCTTTTCCAATGTAATGAAGCATTTGAGCCCTATGTTTTGGCTTTGAATTAGTGGTTGTAATAGTTTAGATGAATTATCAATAAATGAAGAGTTTATTGTAATTATTGTTCATTAGATGCTCTGATGTTTGCGATTAAATGCACAATTTAAGTTACCATACACGTTGTTCATGCCTCCCCGATTTATTCTGTTGCTAAATTGGCGGGGCATGACACGCGATGCCCGGAGAGGAAACTAAAGCGGGCGCGATGCCCGGGGATGAAATTAAAGTGGGTGCAATGCCTGGGACTAAAACTAAAGTGGGTGCATTGCTCGGGGAGGAAACTAAAGCGGGCGCGATGCCCAGAGAGGAAACTAAAGCGGGCACGATGCCCAGAGAGGAAACTAAAGCGGGTGCGATGCCCGGGACTAAAACTAAAGCGAGCGCATTGCCTGAGGATGAATTTAAAATAGGCGCGATGCCTGGAGGTGAGATTGATGTGGGTGCGACGCCCGGAGGTGAAGGGGAAGTGGGCGTAGTGCCTGGAGAGTCAGGGCCTGCCCTGAGCCTCATTGTTGCTGTGGTTCCTTGTATGCTTTGGCCTGCTTTGTGCTTCTGCTGCCCCTTGTTTGTGGCCACTGCTAATTGTCCTGCTTCTTTTGATGCGAAGAGTTGGTCCAAGGAAACGGTGATGTCGCCCATGTCAAACCATTTATTCCATTCCACATTAAACTCGCCCTTCTTGACTTGCTTTGATGGCCTAGAGTTGTTTACTACCTGATATGTGGCCCGGGGTGAACGAAGAGTAGCTTCTACAGTGATGGTGGATGTCTATTCATTCCCTGGCTGTAGAGGGCCCCTCTTGAAGTGCTCATGTAGTGTCCATGTGAGAGGTTGCCTAGGTTGCTACTTGCCCTTGCCAGGCCTGTAGCCCAGTCCTGCTTAGGCCTCATTTTGTAGTCTTTAACTGCTTTTATTCTTCCATGCAGTTGTGCCCCTAGCCCCTTGCCTGGATGGTACCCCATCTGCATCATGATGTGCCAGCCCTTCTTGGTTATTATCTTACTCCTTCCAGCAGCATTGATGGATGAGCTAATCAGGCCAGGATACATGCTTGGTGCCCCCAACATGAGCATTAACAGCTGATTGCTTGGCCAGATGGAAGGGACTGAGTTGTCAGTCATGGCATCCACTTCCATAATGGCAGGCTTACTGGCAACCTTAACGACCCACCCCTTGTATGGAAACTTGAGGCATTGGTGGATAGTGGAGATAACGGTGCCAAGGGCCTAGATAAATGGCCTGCCCAGAATCATGCGGAAACTTGGGTCCATGTCCAAGATGTGGAAGTCCATTTCAGTAACGGACGGACCCAGCCCTATCTTCAGTGTGACGACCCCCTTAGGCGGCTTACTGGTGTTGTCGTAGGCCGTGACAGTGATGGCAGAGGGTCGGATTGACTGTACTGCTACTCTACAGAAATCTAGTGTTCGGAGGACACAACATTAATTGATGCCCCGGAGTCCACCAAGCACCGAGACACACGAACGCCATTGATGTCAACTGTCAAGCACAAGGCATACCGCTGAGACTCCACAGGTGCCAACTCGTCTTCATGAATGGTAATGGCTGGATGCAAACTCGTGAGAGTCAAGACTGCACTAATCTGATTTACTGGCAAGTCTTCATTCACCATGACTTTCAGTAAATACTGCATAAGGGCCTCTTGGTGCACCACCGACCTCTTGATCAGTTCTAAGATGGATATCCTGGCCAGAGTCTTGTCTAGATGCTCTAGCAAATCATATTGAGTTCCAGGGAGGGACTCCTTTGAAAGATGTGCGGAATTATCTATGACGGTAATCTAGAAGGGGGTTGAATAGATTACTACCAATTTGAAACACTATGACCTTCTTTTCAACCATAACACTGACTTATCAAAATCTCAAATAAATTTGAATTGAATTCGAACCAAGATGTATGTGTTGATCAAGAGTAGAACAATAAACAACTTATCTAACGTGTGAGTAACCAACGTGCCTACCAAACATCTACCGTAAAACGTTCAAACCACAGACACGATGATTTAAGGTGGTTCGGAGTACACAACTCGTGTATCCTACGTCCACCGTCCACACACACACATGCAGAACAACTGCTCATTAGTGAGTTCGACTCTTACAACACACTCACCCACGTTGTCCGAAGCAAACACACATTCAGAACAACTAGCCACACGTGAATCAAGCACAAGGGACGCTTGAATCACAACCACACACACAGATGTATGAGAAATATGAAAGGACAGGAGTTCTGAGATGAAAGAACAAATCCAGATGAAGAACTCTTGTCGCTGGTCGTCCAGAAGAACTCCAAGCTTCACTTTGATGATCCTCAGATGACGTAGTAGCTTGAACTGTGGACGAGCCGACTTCAACTCCGTTCAGAAGATGGATCTTCCTCGCTCTGGACGAAGGGTTGAAGCAGAGCAGCAGGAAGAAGCTTTCTCTCTTGGGTTTTGCTTAGGGTTTTGGTATGGTGGCTTCTTATTGCGAAAATACCTCAATATGTTCTATATATATGGGTGTCCAAGTTTGGAGAGACGTGGTAAAAGGAAACACCCAAATATAAAACATATCCATATCTCGTAACTGAGTTTTCTCTTCGTCTATCGACAGCCAGTATTGTGTCTATTGACAAATGCTGACAGATTTCCAGTTTCTAGAAGCATGGTCTTGCAGGAAAGGTCTTCTCTGTGTGTGGCTATCGACAGGCAATTTCTTGCTATCGACAGGCACAGTTCACTTGTGTTTCCTGAAGCTTGTTTGTCTTCCCTGTGCTTATCTGTCGACAGGGACCTTCAGGGCTGTCGACAGGTGCTTACTTGATGTCTTTTTCTTATTCTTTTGCTCTTGAATTTTAGTGTTTGTCTTGTATGCATTCACACCTACATTGAAAGACATTCTATGTGAGATACAATGATTGTATAGATGATCAATAGAAGCATGTACTTTCATTATTATATCTTGCTAGACTTTGTCACTGTCATCATGTTTCAACCATTCACACAACATCAATTAACATTTTTCATCATCAAAAATATTTAATCACAAACATCACACATGAGAACCCAACATTCTCCCCCTTTTTGATGATGACAAAATTTTCAATTTATGCACAATTGATGTTTCTCCCCCTTTTGGCAACATCCAAAAAGACAGATCATGCACTCATGAATAGGAAATAGGCAAACAACCGTGAATTTCATTCAACGATCAGTCAGTACACACTGTTACAAAAGATTTGCATGACAGAACATAAAGAAATGCAAAATAAGGGAAATGACAGGACTGACACAACAAACTAAGACACCAATCACATGACCCAAACCTAGTGAGAAGAAAAACTAGATAACTCATACTGACTCCGAGACCCTCTAGACATCGTCATTCCCAGGAGCAGGGGGATGACGGAACTCATGAAACTCTGTAGAAAGCCTCGTAAGCCTGTGCTGAATTTGCACATGAGTGTCAGCCAGTGCATCCATCCTTGTGTCAACATGATCAAACCGAGCATTGAGCTGTGCAAAGCCGGTGGTTATCTGTTGCTGCATTTGGGCCAGTTAAGCAGATATGAAATCCCTAAGAGATTGTGCTTGAGGCTCGGGTGCTTGGTCTTCAGCAGCAGCATCATCATCTCCCTGAGCATCCATTGGCTCTGCTTGGGAGGCTTCATCACCTGATTCTTCATCATCAAAGTCTTCTTCTTCAACTGCCTGCTCCTTGCCCTTGAGATCCCTGGAGACTTTCCTGTCAATGAGCTTGTAGCCCATCGTATGGGCTGCAGTAAGATCAAAGGAACTGCGGGATTTGAGAGGGACCATCTCTCCCTCAGGAATGTGGATGCCAATGAAGAGAAGGAGAGAGGTAATGGGGCAAGCATAGGGCATTGACCTCTTGGAGTTACGGAAGCATTGCCTGATGAGGTCTATCATGAGAATAGGCAGATTTACTTGCTCACCATTGAGGAAGGAGTAGAAAAGGGATTTGTGAACCTCGGTCACAAGTTCCCGGCTGCCATCTTTGGGCACAATGATGGTGGTAAAGATGTGATGAATGAGACTATGAAGAGGAGGGAAGGAATTGGCATTCAACTTCAGACGATCTTTGGTAGAATCATATGGTTGCAATGTAATGAGGGTGTAGTAGTCTGATGCAGGAGGGTGATTAATCAGAACATTAATGCCAGAGTTGGGGATTTGAAAAGCACGAGTGAGAAGATTTGGTGTGATTTGGAAGGGAGTGCCTTTCACCGTGGTGTAGAGATTACCAGAATCTGATATCCCCAGATTGTTGTAGAACTCCGTCACAGCGGTTGGAGAATACCGCTTGTGGGAGTAACAGAAGGTGGTCCAGCTCTGGATGTCGAAAAGGGGCTGCAGACCTGGGAACATATCCGCCAGAGAGACGAACTCCACATAACGGGATTGCATGAACTTGGTGAAGGAGCCGAGAACCCTGCTGAGTTGCAGATTCGGAGGGACGATGAGCTCCGCAGACGATCGTCCCGATGCTTGCTTCGGCGCTCGGCAGGAACCCCGGAGCCTTCGTCGGCTTCTGGAGAGATGGGACGGTGACGAGAAACAAGTCGTTTTCCCTTGGGAGCCATTAGGAAGAGGAGGTCGGAGTGGGGAAGATGTCTAAAGAGAGAAAGGGACAGGAAGAGTAGAAGAACCAGGAAAAGCCAAAAGCTAGGTCTGGCGTGTTGCCCAGCTAGCAAGCCCAGAGGGGGGGTAAAAGGGTCTTTTAAAAAAAAAATGGTCAACTAATACCTGTTCACAAAAAATTCACAACACACACACTTCGATTGTGGTTAGTGTTAGAAAAGAAATGAATGCAAAGATAAGCACACACACACTGCATGAAGATTTATCCTGGTTCGGACCTCCTCTCCACAGGAGTCCTACGTTCAGTCCCTGAGCAACAACTCAGGATTTCACTAACAAGGGTACAGTCGCCCTTAAGGACACTACAACACCCAGCACCCCAGCTGGTCTTCCTTCACACGAAGGGAACAGCACCCTGGAACCCACTAGGTCTTCCTTCTATGCGAAGGGAATGACAACACCCTAGATCCCACCAGGTCTTCCTTCCAACCGAAGGGATCAACACACGAAAAGTGTTCAAGGATGAAGCCCCTAGATCAAGCTTATAGAACACAACTTGATCTGAAGCTAAGAACTGAGAAGAAAAGATCTACAACAAAGAACTCTTCTCAAAACTAAAGGCTCTCTCACAGATCTACACTTAGCACAGAGAGCAAGAGCTAGAACAGATGGGAAAGCTCACAGAAAGTTGTAAGCGTTGTGTCACCGTTCCTCTTGCTCTTCATCTGGAGCTTCAGTCTTCTATATATATCTTCAATTTGAAAATTGAACGTTGAAGTGTCGGTTGTCTCTAAGTTCTGGTTTACGTTAGACTGCATGGTTCTGTAGAAGTTTAATGGTCTTTTGGCTTTTCATGCACGCAAAGAGAGAAGATCTTCTGAAGTATCCTTTGGCTTCTATTTTGTCCAATGTTATATGCCGATATGTAAATCTACACGCATTACAAGTATAAACAATAGACAGCTAAGCTGTCTCTTGTTGTCAATCAACATTAGAATGAGTGTAAATCAAAATAGTAATGCCAATTTGCTGTTCTAAAAGATGTTTTTAGAGAAAACACGATAATGGAAGATATCGTCTGCATGGATGCAGTGATACATTCAGTCTTCATAAATGCACAGTTGTCAGAAGGATATACGTGAAGACTTTGACTTTTCAACGTATACAAATATTGGCTCGAAAATCAAACCGTTATATTCCATGAAATCATTATGTACCTGACTTATGAAATCATTGTGTTTTCTTAAGTAAACAGATGCATACACAAATCGTTATGCAATAATAACTAAATCGTTATGTAGTCAAATCGTTGTGACTTCACAAGCAAATCGTTATGCACAAGTCGTTATAATCAAATCATTAAAGACATTGTAAGTGAATCGTTGTTTGCTGTATCGAATCGTTACGGCGACCGAGTTGTTTTGTAACTTAATGAATCGTTACAGTGACAGAGTCGATATGTAACTTATTGAATCGTTACAGAGATCAAATCGTTATGATGGTATAGGCAAATCGTTATGAACCAAGTTGTTACGAGTAAATCGTTGTTCTTCACTTAAGAAATCGATGTGAGACCAAATCGTTGTTCTCACTTAAGAAATCGATGTGAGACCAAATCGTTGTTCTCACTTGAGAAATCGATGTGAGAGCAAATCGTTGTTCTCACTTAATAAATCGATATGAAAACAAATCGTTATGAAAGCAAGTCGTTATGATCACTTAAGAAATCATTACGAAAACAAATCGTTATGATCACTTAACGAATCGTTATGAAAGTAAATCATTATGATTACTTAACGAATCGTTATGAAAGCAAATTGTTTCGATCACTCAACGAATCGTTGTGAGGGCAAATCGTTGCGATTACTTAACGAATCGTTGTGAGGCCAAATCGTTGCGATCACTTAACGAATCGTTGTGAGGGCAAATCATTGCGATCACTTAACGAATCGTTGTGAGGGCAAATCGTTGCGATCACTTAACGAATCATTGTGAGGGCAAATCGTTGTGATCACTTAACGAATCATTGTGAGATAGACTGCAATAGAATAGCAATGACTTATGAAATTGTTATAGAATCAAAATCGATGTAAATGAGGAAATCCTTATGATTCTAAGGAAATCGTTATGAGCAAGAAGGGAGTCGATCTGTACTTAAGAGAAATTTCATGCTTGAACTTACATTGCTGATTTACTATAGAATAAATACTACTTACCCATTTAGCTTGATATTCCTTGTTTCATTTCCTATACTCAAATCTCATAGAAAATATGTTAGATTTAAATAATATCTTAGTTTTGTTAATCACCAAAATAAATGTAATTAATTTAAATTACATGGGGATAAACTAATCATCATGGCGCCCTAGAGAAGGGAGGTTGGGGTTTAGAGAGGAAGGAGAGGGTTTTTGGAAGTGGGGAAGGGATGAGGAGGCGTGGGTTCCCTTTTAAAGACTTTTGGAAAGAATTTGAAAAGGAAAGGGACCCACAAAATCTGGCCAAAAAGGCGCGCCGATTGGGCTTCTGAACCGCCCTGGTCGCCGGCTGTCGATAGGTGACTGTGCAGCTGTCGACAGGCACAAACAGGTTTTAGCCAGTTTTGCATTTTGACAGAATTTGCTATGCAATGAGAGTCCAAATGGTATTTAAGGTTGAAAAATAGGTATATACACATTATAAAATGTCATAACCACTGAAATTAAGATGCGTCAAAAGTCTACAATGATTATGAAATAATACCCCGGTAGTCTCAAGTTATAGCATTAAGAAGACATCGTACAAACACGTGAAAATAAGATAACTCCTGTGAATAAAACCATTGTAGAAAAACATATTTCTTAGTGCGTGATGGTCAGTTGGTATATGAAAGTGATGTCTACATGAGCAATCAACCATAAACATCATATTGCCCTTGGTTTAAAAGCATGGAGGCTTCACTCTATTTCTACTTTGAATTATTGTTGAATTTAATGGGAAAAGTGGTAATTAGGATCACGATCACCTTTTGACATGAGGATAGACATAGGGAATGCCCTTACCCCTAGTTACTCAGTGGGAGTGACCATCATACCATTATACAGAGATAATGAATAAGCTTTTTTGACATGAAGACAGACATTTGGGATGCCTATGTCCTCGGTTACTCAGTGATACTCATCATTGCTCTGCCTTTGCCCCGATACATTATCTTGTTGATAAGCTTTTGAGTGTTAGAAATAGGTAGCTTTTCTCCCTTTTTTTTGTTTTGTAAATCAAGGTCAAAGAGTATTTAAGGTTAAAAGCCAATGCAAGACATAAAGTTCAATGACCTCCAGACGTATCAAGGCACGTGGGAAAAATGATTATACATAAGGGAGTCATTCAATTGAGTTAGGTTAAAGCCATTAGATTTGTTCAATGTATTCTAAATGATACAACCTAGACTCATACAAGAATAGTATCTCAAAATCATTGTGACTCAGACAATATCTTTGATACGATGTGAGTACGATAGAGTATAACACAAGTAAGTACCCAATTTTCACCTTGCATTAATTGTATGAACATGGCCATGAAGGATGTTGAGAAAAAGACTAAGGATTTCATTTGAAATGAGTATCTATCGACAGCAAATTTGAGCCTATCGACAGATGTAGAAAGTTTTGAAATACTAGATTCAGGCAGATCATGGTTGTCGACCGCTGGGATGCTGGCTGTCGACAGATGCACACAGACTGAAAGAAGGGAGTTTAGGGAGGACAATTACTGTGTCTGGCTATCGACAGCTGGGATGCTGGCTGTCGACAGATGCACACAGACTGAAGGAAGGGAGTTCGGGGAGGACAATTACTGTGTCTGGCTGTCGACAGCTGGGATGCTGGCTGTCGACAGATGCATACAAGCTTCAAAGCCTGGTGTCTGTGAAGGCATAGCTGTCGACAGATGTGTTTGGGGTTGTTGACAGGTGCTTGACAAATTAGATTTAAGGCTGAGAATAGAGAGAACTTTGAACTTCATGCTTGGGAAATTATGACATATAAAGAATTGAGATTTTCCCTCATGAATTTCACTCACCAAACCTGAACTCACTCCCCCATAGTGTGTGGATGTGATGACTCAACATTCAAGCAATTCAAACATGATATTCATATGCATGGGAAGCATTTGCACACAAGAGAGCATTCATAAGCATATGAGCACAGATTTTCATTTGGTTTCAAAAGTAAATGGGCCAACCTAAAAGAAACTATATACCCCATTTGAAGTAGACGACCTTTATATGCAACTTGACTATGGATACGTGGCGGAGAATATTTTCTCACGCATAATGATAGTTTTCGAACAAGCATAACTTGTTCTTCCACATGTCACCATTTGATATACCACATAGTCATTACACACAAAGAGAATATACTCCAAGATTGGGTATAAGTTTCGTTGCATTTTACACAAGCCTAATTCTATCCTCAATGATCTTCAGACAAGGGTTTTGTGAAGATATCAGTCAGTTGCTTTTGATTTGAAAGACTTTCTGGTTTGTTTTCCTTGTGCATATGCATCATAAAAACTATCATTTTTATTGAAAGAAATTTCAGGAAGTCCACTTACCAATTTCATCCTCATGATCTTGTGCAAAACATTGTAGTTCGCATGGCCAAGCCTACGATGCCACAAAGTCAACTCATCCTGTTTACTTACAACAAGACACAAATTTTTGTTTTCTGGTTCATCTAAATCAACTAAATAGATGTTATTCACCCTTTTCCCAGTAAACTTGAGACTTCCTGTTTCTTTATAAAAAATTTTACATGCATTTGATTCAAAAATTACTTTATGGCCTTTATCACACAGTTGGCTTATGCTAAGCAAAATGTGTTTAAGACCATCAACCAACAACACGTTGTCTATTGAGTTAGAGGCATACTTACCTACCTTACCTGTGCC
The DNA here is from genome assembly GCA_014218235.1 of Colocasia esculenta. Taxonomy (NCBI): domain Eukaryota; kingdom Viridiplantae; phylum Streptophyta; class Magnoliopsida; order Alismatales; family Araceae; genus Colocasia; species Colocasia esculenta. The sequence goes on along the minus strand of CM024763.1, from coordinate 49,060,531 downwards.
AATGATTTGGCCCTTATTGTTACCTCCAAAGATAACTTGACCTCCATCTTTTTCCATCAGCAGACATAATTTTTCTTTGTAGCCCGTCATGTGCCTCGAGCAGCCACTATCCAAGTACTATTTGTTTTGATTTTGGGCTACTAGGCATTCCTACATAGATGGATCAGACAAGAGGTTTTGGTACCCAAATTACTTTGGGTCCCAATTTTTCATTCACGCCAAAAAGTAAATGCTTTGGAATCCAAACATGTTTGAGTTTCAGTTTGTTTGAATTATTCCAGCATTGTTTTTCATTATGGCCAAGTTTCTTACAAACATTGCATGAAGGAGATTTTCTCAAAGCAATTGTTTTGTTATTTTGATGAACATTCATTAGAATTTTTCCCTTTTGATGCCTGGATGGCTGTCCCTTGGCAGCATATTTCCAGGCCTGTCGACAGCTCTCATTGGGTCTGTCGACAAACTTCTTAGTTTGTTGAACAGCTGAAATCTTTTGTTTGGCTTGCTGTTGCTTACCATTTGCTTGAGTTTTCTTGCTCTTGGGAGGAACTTGTTTACTTGTGTTTGGACTACAATCAACAAAGGATGTGATCAATGTCTCTCCAATTTTCTTTTATGTTACTAGTTGGTATCCAAGCCCATGCCTTGTTACATTAATTCTTGACCCAAAACAGCATCAAGACTTTGCTTTCCTTTTACAAATCTTGTAAGATCTTCAGTCTTTTCTTTTAACTCTTTTTCAGATTGTTCCAATTTTTTCTTAATCTCTTGATGCTCATTTTGAAGATTTTCAAGAGAATTGATTAGGCTTTGTTTTTCTTTCTCATTTTCCTGCAGTTTTTCTTTCATGCAATCCATTTCCTCACTGTGAGCTTCCTCATCAATTTTCATCATTTCAATTTCTTTATTTAGGATTGCAATTTGTTCATCATTGGATTTGTTGTGAACAAGTGAATTGATCTTTTTCTTAAGTGCTTTTTTTCAGACTTATAGTCACAAAATGTTTCAAACAATACAGTGTATGCTTCTTCCCATTCATCAACAGTATAGTTCTCGAAGGAAGAATTTACCTCAGTGGAGTCCTCACTCCTTGCTATTAAGCAGTGAATCTCTTCATCTCCAAAGGTTGCTTGTGCGTCCTCATCTTCGTCTTCATCACTCCAAGTCGCCATCATTGCCTTGACTTTCTTGAAGGTGAATTTGTCCTTCTTCAGTTTCTTCTTGAGCTCCGGGCATTCTCCTCTCATGTGCCCTGGTTTCTTGCACTCATAACACACTATCATGTTAGATTTTCTGTTAGAATCAAATTTACTTGAAGAATATTTCTTTTGAAAAGATTTGAGGTTACCTGAGCCTTTCCTTTTGAACTTAAGGAATTTCTTGAACTGTCTAGTGAGCATGGCCATTTCATCGTTCTCACTATCACTAGATGTTCCATTGCCATCACTTTCCTGTTGAATGTCTTTCTTGGAGGTAGAGGAATTTTTGTTGAAGGCTTTTAGAGCAATTGATTTTCTGAGATTTTCTTCAGTTTCTTTCCTCTTTATATTTATTTCATAGGTCATCACGGAACCAATTAACTCATCTAATTTCATTTTTGAAAGATCTTTAGAATCCTCAATGACAGTGGCCTTAGTGTGCCAAGAGGATGGAAGAGACCGAAGTATCTTCCTCACTAAGTCACTTTCAATGTACTCCTTTCTAAGACCTTTCAATCCATTGATTATTAGCATGAATCTAGCAAACATATCTGAAATTATTTCTTCATTTTTCATTCTAAACATTTCATATTCAGATATGAGCATGCTAGCGTTGGTTTCCCTTACCTCAGACGTACCTTCATAAATGAGTTCAAGCTTGTCCCACATTTCTTTTGCTGAGTTGCATGTGGAGACTCTTGAAAACTCCTTGGGATGTACGACGCACTACATCATGTTCAATGTGCTCCAATTCAAGGTGCCTTTCTTAATCTGTTCCTTTGTCCAAGTATCTTTATCCTCGGGCAGCACATATACTCCTTTGTTGACAATCTTCCATAGCTCAAAGTCTTAAGCTCTCAGAAAGACCTGCATACGATTTTTCCAATACGGATAGTCAGTGCCATCAAAGAAGGGTGGCCTGGACATTGAGTGTCCTTCAGCCATAAACCCCTTGTTAGATAACATGAGATCGAGAGTCTCCTGATCGTAAGATCAAGCTTTACAAGCAGTAAATCGGAGAAACCAGGCTCTGATACCAATTGAAAGATGTGCGGAATTATCTATAACGGTAATCTAGAAGGAGAGGTTGAATAGATTACTACCAATTTGAAACACTATGACCTTCTTTTCAACCGTAACACTGACTTATCAAAATCTCAAATAAATTTGAATTGAATTCAAACCAAGATGTATGTGTTGATCAAGAGTAGAATAATAAACAACTTATCTAACGTGTGAGAAACCAACGTGCCTACCAAACATCTACCGTAAAATGTTCAAACCATAGACACGATGATTTAAGGTGGTTCGGAGTACACAACTTGTGTATCCTACGTCCACCGTCCACACACACACACGTAGAACAACTGCTTATTAGCGAGTTCGACTCTTACAACACACTCGCCTACGTTGTTTCAAGCAAACACGGATTCAAAACAACTAGCCACACGTGAATCAAGCACAAGGGACGCTTGAATCACAACCACACACACAGATGTATGAGAAATATGAAAGGACAGGAGTTCTGAGATGAAAGAACAAATCCAGATGAAGAACTCTTATCGCTGGTCGTCCAGAAGAACTCCAAGCTTCACTTTGATTATCCTCAGATGACGTAGTAGCTTGAACCGTGGACGAGCCGACTTCAACTCCATTCGAAAGATGGATCTTCCTCGCTCTGGATGGAGGGTTGAAGCAGAGCAGCAGGAAGAAGCTTTCTCTCTTGGGTTTTGCTTAGCGTTTTGGTATGGTGGCTTCTTACTGCGAAAATACCTCAATATGTTCTATATATATGGGTGTCCAAGTTTGGAGAGACGTGGTAAAAGGAAACACCCAAATATAAAACATATCCAAATCTCATAACTGAGTTTTCTCTTCGTCTGTCGACAGCCAGTATTGTGTATGTCGACAGATGCTGACAGATTTCTAGTTTCCAGAAGCATGGTCTTGCGGGAAAGGTCTTCTCTGTTTGTGGCTGTCGATAGGTTATTTCTTGCTGTCGACAGGCACAGTTCACTTGTGTTTCCTGAAGCTTGTTTGTCTTCCCTGTGCTTATCTGTCGACAGGAACCTTCAGGGCTATCGACAGGTGCTTACTTGATGTCTTTTTCTTATTCTTTTGCTCTTGCATTTTAGTGTTTGTCTTGTATGCATTCACACCTACATTGAAAGACATTCTAAGTGAGATACAATGATTGTATAGATGATCAATAGAAGCATGTACTTTCATGATTATATCTTGCTTGACTTTCTCACTGTCATCATGTTTCAACCATTCACACAACATCAATTAACATTGTTCATCATCAAAAACATTTAATCACAAACATCACACATGATAACCCAACATCCTCTTGCTGGGCTTCTTCTTCCTGGGGTACTGGTGCCTACTCCTTCTTCTAGGGGAATATCCTGTTAAACATGTGCCCACTCTGGAGCACCATGGTCGCCTCTGAGCCGTCTCCCACTGCTGATGTCACGGCTGACAAAACGGAAGGTGGTTGTGAGGTAGAGGGTTGAGGGGCGAATATTTGGTGCGGCAATTGGATACTTGCTACACTCGGGGGTGTAGTGGTGGTACGGAGAAAGGGGGCTTGGTGATTGGGGGTAATGAGGGGTATGGTTGATGGCGTGAGGAGGAAAGGTGGGTTAGATGGTGGTGGTTGTGGGGCAGTGGTGGCTAGAAATGGGTGGTTTGGTTGTGGTGGTATGGTGGAGGGGTTGCGTAAAAAGGGTGCTTGCGGGTTGGTGGGTGGTGACGTCATGGCGATGGGAGATTGGCGGATGAATGGGGGGCTGGGTGGTTGACTAGATGGTGTTAGACGGTGGGTAGGGATGCATAGGAAGGAGGGCAGTGGGTTGTCAGGGGTAGGCGTACGGGTGAAAGGGGGTAAGGTGAAAGGGGATTGGGATGTGGAGGCTACTTCCGTAGGCTGACCAGGTGTTCTTTCGGTGTAGGGGGACACCGTGAAGGCATTTACTTGTTGATTTGGAGTCTGGTGCTCCGGGAAGGGGTTCTGGACTATGCCCATGTTGGGCTACTGCTGGGGTGCCTGGGGCTGGTGTTGTTGCTGTTGTTGTTGCTGTTGCTGCTGGTCCTGCCTGGGTGGCCTTCTTGCTTTCATCTCGGCAATGTACTTTCTCATCTCCTCCCAATCTATGCCTCCATTGTCATTCAGATTGTAGATGTAGCCTTTGAAATGCATGTTGGGCTACTGCTGGGGTGTCTGGGGTTGCTGTTGTTGTTGTTGTTGTTGTTGTTGCTGCTGGTCCTGCCTGGGTGGCCTTCTTGCTTTCATCTCTGCAATGTACTTTCTCATCTCCTCCCAATCTATGCCTCCATTGTCATTCAGATTGTAGATGTAGTCTTTGAAATGGAAGTATGCCTCCAGGGTATGACCCGGTCCCTGATGAAATTCACAATACCAGGAGGTGTCAACATCGGGAGGCCATTGTAGCCTTTCCCTTGGCAAGGTGAGTGTGCCAGCGGCCATGAGGGCATTGAAGATGTCGGGCAAGGTTTCCAGTAAGGTAGGATAATGGGTTCTCCTCGGGCCAGGGGGGCGCCTGGGCTGCTGGGGCTCATAGGTGCCTGGTGGAGGGACTTGGTTGTATTGGGGAGGTGCAGGAGCAGGCTGTTGTTGTTGGTACTAGTGAGGGGCAGGTTGTCGATATTGGGGCTACTGAGGCTGGCGATATTGTGGAGGTTGGGGTTGCCGGTAGTGTTGGTTGGCGGGAGGTTGTTGGTACTAGGGCCGCTGGGGCTGTTGATATTGTGGCTGTTGAGGTTGGTGGAGCTGTTGAGGTGGTGTCCTAAACATTGGAGGGTTGTTTGGCCTAGGGGTAGGTTGGTGGGGCTATTGGGCTTGGGTATTGGTGTTATTGTTGGGGCGGTAGGTGGAAGGACTGGGGTTGCCCATTGCACTCACCTGCTCATTGTGTATGACCCCCTCGGTTGTGGGACCGCCAGTAGGGGGAGCACCACTACCCTTCTTGAATGTCCGAACCTTAGGCTCAAACATGGCCATGATTGGAGAGTCCTTTAGCTGAGTCTGAATATATAGGGCTCTCTCATATAGTTCTTCCATTGTGGTTAGCTTGTTCATGGCCAAAATGTGCCTGAACTATGGTGTGGCATTCGCCGTAATCATCTTCACTTGCTCTGATTCAGACAATGCATCCCTCAACCTTTTAGCCAGTTCCCTCCATCTGTCGGCATAATGCACGAAATCTTCATCAGCCTTCATCCTCTCGGCCATCAAATTGGTGATTGATAGTGCAGGATCAACCCTGTCTCTGTACCTATGCGGGAACTTTCTTCGCACTGCCTAGAAATCTTCAGCATCGAATGGCTCTAAAGAATAGAACCACTCAAGGGTGGGCCAGTCTAAAGACCGGCAGAATAGGAATGCTAGAGCACGGCTATCATTTTGCCAAAAAGAAGATTTGTACATGAATTCTTTGATATGCACGAATGGGTTGCCGGTGCCGTTGTAACGGCGGTAGACCAGTAGCTCAGAGGGGGGAAGGTGAAAGACTGCCATGGAAGGGAGTGCCAGTTCGAAGGAATCTTTGGGTGCAGACACCCTTTTCAAATCCTGTTCTAAACAACTCACCCTTGCCAGGAGGGCTTGGGTAAGTTGATTGGAGGATGGTTTGGGAGGTGCCCCAGAAGAATGGATGTGGGGGACATCTACCTGAGTGGAATAGTGAAGGGGAGGGGTGCCGGCGGGCACGGAAGCATGGGCCGGGGCCCGAGGGGGGTAAATGGGCCTTGCCTCGTTGGGGCTCAGCTGGACATGAGAAGGCCCTCCAAATGGACTGTAGGGGCAAGAATGGATAACTGAATTAGCCTGCGAGGGGGCAGGGGAGACTCGAACCATCGGGTTGCAAGCAGATTGAATATGAACACCCACACTCGGGTGGAAAGCTTGAACCGGATTAGGGACAGACTTCCCTTAAGGGCAGCCTGGACCTCCTAAAGCTGGGAAGCTTGGAGGCCCTGGAGGATGTCCACGAGTTGGGACAAATCAATTGGGGAGGAGGTATTTCCAGTGTCATGCCTTGGCGAGACGTGGGAAGCCTGAGTATCCATCTCATTAACATGCGAGGTCGCTAGACCATCATGAGGTGCATCCTGAAGGCGTGGGAAGGGACCCAGGGAGTCATACATATCTTCATAGGTATCATCATGATAAGCCATATCTTCGTATTCGGCCATCGAAAGAGATCTGCCTGAACGAAGCTGCATGAAATTTTCAACAAACAGATGTGTTTTAAAGGGCACTTAGCAAACAACTACTCAAACAAGTTTGAGAGAAGAGGTTAATGACTTTTAATTCACAGACTTGAATATGCTTACGTCCACTTTAAATGTTCAATATAACTCAGTGTGAATTTTCATTGCAATATGTCACTCCAAGAGGGTATGGGCCTAAATGGGTAAGATGATAACTTCGGGCCCACTAAGCAATCTCCCTTCCACGCAATAGGTATTCTAGCACGGGTCTCTGGAAATGGTACAGCCAGCTCGGTCCACCGTGAGGGAATCCATGGGGTACGGAGACTTATGGAGGTCCCGATGAGGATTCTCTAGCCCAATGAGACGAAATTCCCAATGGGGAGATAGCCCTCACCGAGAGAGGTGTGTGGATCCTAGGAAAAGGAGGGAAGGAGGTCCCTCGGCCGAAGATATGCCCTGCAAATGCAAAAATGTAAAATATGACAGAAACTCGAGCTCTCTATGATAGGCTGAATCACGTCCAATACAGTGGACGCGCTTAAGTTTAATCACGTCCGTTCAGTCAGCCGCGAGTCTGAGACGACTCCCTCCGGACTTTGTCACAAATCGCATCGGGTATACCCGCCGCACAACAAACACAAATCGCGTCCTCTGTACTGGACGCGGATCAAAGATGAACCCGAGCAGTTATGAGAAGCTGTAAATCAAAGGAGCATGCTTTCAAACAATTAAACAGGAAGAAGTAAAGACCAAATTAAGGTGCTTTCTTCGGGTGAATGTAAGTAAATAGGGAAGGGAGCCGGATGGTGATTTTTTTATTTTTTTCTTCTTTTCTTTTAAATCAAATTTCTGTGAAGGAAAGTGCAGAGAAAAACTAACATGAATACAAGTTGGTAATGGCGATGGGAATCCCAATAGCACTGTGTGGGGTGCGAAAGGAGGGGTGTACCACGTGGGGTATGAAGGAGGGGCACGCGTGGGTGCCGAAAGAGGGGCACACGTGGGTGCCAAAAGGAGGTAACCGAGCTAAAAGAAGAAGAGTCCCACCATGATCGCCAATTTGTAGACGCACCTTTTTATCCAAAAAGACACTGTCCCACAAAAGAGAACTTGGGTTTAAAGGAAAGGGAAGAAAATTTTTTATATGATAGGAAAAATGAAGGTGAAGATGGGTGGAAAAGCAGAAAAAGAGACAGAAGAAAGGAAAAGGCAGAGAAAGTGCGTGTGTGCACGAGGATGGTGGTGTGATTGCCAGGTACACGAGGGTACCGAATGAAACGGGCGAGAGGAAGAGTTGGGGGGTACTTACCTTCACCTGGGGATCGTGGGAGTTGACGTGCAGGTCCTTCTTCCTCCTTCCACCGGCCGGCCAGTAAAGGAGATTTAGCTCTGGTGGTCACCTTGCAAAAACCATAAACAAGAAAATAAGTGAAAATTGGTTAGACTGTGAAGTGTAGTATGAAATCCAGTAGAGTAAAGCGAAAAGGCATAAAAAGGGGCATTAGCACACCTCGTGGAGGTGGTTTCAAACCCCTAAAAGAGTGGGAATGGAGTGGATGCTATGTGTGTATGTGTGGGAATGTGAGATGAATGAAATGCAATAGAGAAAACAAAACGGAGGGGAAAGAGAGAGATGGCGACGTAGTCTGCCGCCCGGACGGATGAGGGGGATGAAGAGATGCCCCTCCCACCTTGTTCCGACGTTCGTGAGAGGAACGGAGGCTCCGGATGTCGAGAAGGAAGGCGTGGGGATGACGAGTGTTGAACGTGCTCCTCCTTGGCTTCGGAATGCGAGCTTCTGGTCTAGCAAAGCTTCGCCTCAGGGGGGGGGGGGTTAGGGAATTTGGGCTCAGAGGTCGAGGCTCCAGTTCGGCAGGGCTTCGCCGTCTCTGGGGTTGGTTACTCAAATGGTTACCCTCAGGTCTATAATTATAGGCAAAACATGGCAAAATTTCGTCGGGTACAGTGGACGCCTATCTTTAATGAAACGCGTCGGTCTTAGCCGTCGTGTTTTAAAAGATCCCTTGATTTCCGCTTGATTTGACATTTGCATGATGATTATAGCCCACAGCTACGTTGAGAATCGCGCCGGGCAAAGACACCGCATTTTCCTACGAATCAATCTTCTGACATAATCGATCTTGATTTGATTGATGGTTTTGAAAATGCGGCGACACGTGCGGACGCGATTCCTAATTTGTCATGATTCGAAGCATGGGAGCTCTTAAATGCCGTGGCTTTAGGGAGGTACGTTTAGGTTTTGACTTCTAATCGCGTCAGCTTAGCCGGACGCGTTTCTTGATTTCTCATGATTTGAAACGTGACCCTCTTAAATGCCACGGTCTTAGGTGCGTGGCTTAGGCTTTGACTTTTAATCGCGGCGGCTTTAGCGGACGTGAATCAAAATTCAGCATGTGATCGAAAGCAAGTGTGACGTGAATCATGACCCTAAAGGCATCTACTGTACCAGACGTGATTAATTTAAGTTCAACAGACCCATTTGACCCCTTTTAAGCAATTCCTAAAAATTCTAGAAAATTCAGAAAAAATAGGAAAATCACTCAAGAGGTTAATTGAGGAGAGCCACTTCGAGGCATTGTGGTGTAACATGAAATTTACTCGATATGTTGCTAAAATGGCATGTCTACAGTGATCGGCACCGAACTCCAAGAGTTGGAGGTGGAGCTGGTTAAATTTCTTAAAGGAAGTGATGACGTCTTCACATGGGCACAAGACGACCTCCCGGGGATCGACCCGAAGGTTATTCAGCACCACCTGAAGGTGGACCCCGAAGCTCGGCCTGTGCGACAGAAGAAGCGGCCATTGTCAGCTGACCGGCAGGAAGCAGTGGATGACAACCTTGCAAAATACCTATGTGCATGAACTATTCGCAATGCCTTCTACCCAGAGTGGGTGTCCGACGTCGTCCTCGTGAAGAAAGCAAATGGAAAGTAGCGCATGTGCGTAGACTTCACTGACCTGAACAAGGCGTGCCCAAAGGACAGCTTTCCACTCCCCCGAATCGACCAACTCGTTGATTCTACAGCGGGGCATGAGCTTCTGAGCTTCCTCGACGCTTACTCAGGATATCATCAGATCAAGATGGTCTCTGAAGACGAGGAGAAGACCGCCTTCACCATGGAAAAAGGTCTATACTGCTTCACCCGAATGCCTTTCGGACTGAAGAATGCAAGGGCAACATACCAGAGGCTCGTCAACATGATGTTCGAGCAACAGATCGGAAAGACAATGGAGATATACATCGATGACATGTTGGTGAAAAGTTGACGAGCCGAGGACCATGTTCGGGATCTAGCCGAAACCTTCGAGGTACTACGGCAGTACGGGATGAAGTTGAACCCCCAAAAGTGCGTGTTCGGCATCCGCACTAGGAAGTTCCTTGGCTACCTCGTCTCGAACTGAGGCATCGATGTCAACCCCAACAAGGTGCAAGCCATCATCGACATGACTTCTCCAAGGACCGTCAAAGAGGTACAGAGGCTTAACGGTCGAATCACCACCCTAAGCAGGTTCATGTCCAAGTCGGCTGAGAGGTGCAAGCCATTCTTCGACGTGTTGCGAAAATGGCGGTTCGAGTGGAACGACGATTGTCAAAAGGCCTTTGATGAGCTCAAGGCCCACCTAGCTAATGTACCTACTCTGAGTAAGCTCGTTGCAGGAGAGGAGTTGTTCCTATACATTTCGGCCACGACTCACTCGATCAGTTCGGTGCTCGTGCGAGAAGAAGAGCGGAGGCACCTTCCAGTATACTATATGAGCAAAGCCTTGCGAGGAGCCGAACAACGCTACTCCAACCTCGAGAAGGCAGGATACGCGCTGGTGATGGCAGCCCGGCGACTCCGACCATACTTCCAAGCACATAGGATCGTGGTCCTCACTGACACCCCCATCAAGCAAGTATTCAGCCGACCCGAGGCCTCAGGGAGGATGGCCAAGTGGGCTACCGAGCTCGGTTAGTTTGACATATCATATAGGCCTCGGATCTCCATCAAAGCCCAGGCCCTCGCCGACTTCATCTCCGAAGGAACAGTAAGGTCGCCTGAACCAGAGGAGGTCATCATATGTTGGCAGATCTATGTGGATGGGACATCCAACTCTCAAGGCAGCGAGGCCGTGGTCGTCCTGCATTCCCCCGAAGGCCTCATCTTAAGGTACGCAATTCGATTCGGCTTCACCGCTTCGAATAACGTGGCCAAATACGAGGCTGTGATCTCAGGGCTCAAAATGGCGAAAGCATTGGGAGCGACAAAAGTCTAGATCCATAGCGACTCCCAACTGGTCGTTAGTCAAGTCTCGAAGGAATTCGAAGCAAGGGAAGAGAAACTCGCCTCATACATGGCTGAAGTCCTAAGGAGGATGGGTGACTTCGAGTCGGCTGAGCTGCTGAAAATCCCCCTGTAATCACGGGATTGTGCGCCCCTCTGAGACACAAAAGAGCATGCGATATATATAGAATGAAGGAATGTGATCGCCACCAAGATGATTGCCTAAAAATACTCCTAAAGCATGGGCTAATCAACTTGGAAAAGGAAAGAGAAGGCCACTTACCTGTTAACGCGTCGCCGATGTGCAACGCGATAACAACCTTGTCGCGACCGCCTGATCAGACGCGATATGGATGTCGCGACCGGGTCCCTCGATGCCTTCTCAACAGTGCGGGAGATGGATGGCAGACCTCCTTCCTCCTCTTCAGCCGGCCAAAGAGGAAGAGCTTCCTCACTTGTTCTTTGTTCCAAGTACCTGCCAAGTCATGAAAAATGAAAGGGGAACCCAATTAGACATTCAAACAAGTGTAGCATCCATCATATATGAAAGAGCATGTAGAGAGCATGGTGAGTGCGTACCGGGTGGTTTTGGAAACCCCTTTTGGGTATAGGAAAACTAGGAGGGAATATGCATGGGGAGAAATCATGGAAGAGGAGAGGGAGGAACCCTAACTAGCTTGTATGCATGTGCAAAACGTGGAAAAGAAACTAAAAATCAAAACTAAACAAATACTGCCCCGTTTGATGTGATTCCAGTTGGAGGTCGGAGAGGAGGATGTCGTGAACAACTTTCGTGAAGACATCTTGAAGAGATCTGGCCTGGTTTGGGCTGTGGAAGAGACGATAATCCCGCATGTGCAGATCTCGATATGAGAGAGAAAGTGAAGAATAATCTGCTGTAACTTTTCGCACAAGCCACCAATCGATGTGATTCCACTTCGAGGTTGAAGAGAGCTCTGTGGGGAGCAACTTTGATGAAGACACCTCGAAGATATCTGGCCTGGTTCGATCTCCACAAGCCGTGCAAGCACTGTTGGTCCTGGAGGCGATATGAGAGAGAAAGAGGAGAGAGAAAGAAGGAAAACAGGAAGAATAGCCCCTCCTCTGCCTTGGGGACGATGGGACCTCGTGAGCAGAGCCTCCAGGGACCTCTCCTCATGGTGGTAGCCTTCCTCTATCCCCTAGAGAGTCCTAGGATGTGTTCAAGTGAGAGATAGAGTCCAATCCCGAGTTAGAGAGAGAGTCCAAGTTGTGGGAGAGTTTAAGAGTCTATCTAGAGTTTGGATGGGCTTGGGGGCTCCCTAGGGATGAGGATAGGAGGTTTAGGTCGTAATTCAACTCATAGGGACTTTAGATAGGCTCTAGGATGAAAGGATAAGTCAAAAATCACGTAAAAACGTGTTTACGTGCATGGCGCTGTCGCGACGGGTCGCGGGGCCGCGTTCATGTCGCGTCCATGCAGCAGGTCGCGACGATAAGATAGTCTGCGTAGGTCCCACGAAAATGGCCATAACTCTCTCCACAGATATCGGATTGATGCGTCGTTTGTTGCGTTGGATTCTAGACTCGGAGGGATACAAAATGATAGTATGGAATGCCAAATTTGGATTATAAATGAGGATGTTATGAGCTCTCAAAGTGAAGGCATGTTACAAGATTGGGCAGATTGCACAGTTTTGATATTTCAAGTGGTGTTTGGCCATGGGCTTGAGAATGGGCCTGACATTGAGAGTGAATGGGCTCATGATGGGCCAGAGAAGGACTCCAAAGTGATGACCAATTTGGGACATCAATGATATGAACAAGAAATGTGCTCAACTTATAGGCCGAAAATGGGTGTCTACACCCCCGAGTCGAGAACTCCCAAGCCAACGACCTGTCCAAGTACACGGCCACCTCGGAATGTCGCTAGGAGTCCTCTGTGCTCGTGGAGGAGCTCAGCGAGCCTTCAGTGGTATCTACAAAAATCATGTGTACCGAGGTCGAGCCGACATGGATGACTCCTATTGTGGAGTACATCCGAGACGGGCAAATTCCTGAGGATAGAGGAGAAGCGCTAAAGGTAAAAAGACAAGCCCCAAGATTTTTCATGATTGGCAATGACCTTTATAGGAAGGGCTTCATCTTCCCACACCTGAGGTGTGTGAATCCGAGGCAGGCCGAAGAGATCATCGCCAAGATACATGAAGGTACGTGTGGGAGCCACACTAGACCACGGTCGTTGGTCCGAAGAATAACTCGGCAAGGTTATTGGTGGCCGACCATGATAAAGGATGCTGAGGGCTACGTCCGAAGATGCCAACAATGTCAGCTCTTCGGTAAGATAGATCGACAGCCGCCTGTGAATCTCACCCCATTGACGGCCCCATGGTCTTTCGCGCAATGGGGGATGGACATCCTCGGCCCATTTCCGCCAGCCTCAGGGCAACAGAAATTCCTCATCATCGGAGTCGACTACTTCACCAAGTGGGTGGAAGCTGAGCCATTGACGAAGATAACTGACGCCAACGCATGGGGGTTCGTCTGGAAAAACCTCATTTGCAGTTTTGGGCTGCCCAGGACGATCATCACCGACAACGGCAAGCAATTCGTTAACGTCAGGTTTCGTCGTAATTGCGAGGAGCTCAACATCGACCATCAATTCACCTCGGTCACACATCTTCAATCCAATGGACAGGCCGAAGTGACCAATCGAACACTCCTCTAAGGACTGAAGAGGAGGCTGGATGACCATAAAGGTCGGTGGACGGAGGAGCTACCCCACATGCTGTGGGCCTATCGGGCGATGCCCCGAGAAGCTACTCAAGAGTCTCCTTTCGCGCTCACCTTCGGAGTGGAAGCGGTGACCTCGGTGGAGCTGCTCATACCCTCGGGGAGAGTTCTAGGGTTTGAGCGTGAAGACAACGACCTCTCATTGCGCACCGAGCTGGATCTCATTGAGGAAAGGTGAAACAAAGCAGTGTCAAGGGTGGAAGCCTACCAGTGAAAGATGAAGTGGAGATTTAACACAACTGTCAGACCTCGTTGCTTTGGTGTGGGCAGCCTTGTCCTCCGAAAGCTTGCCGTCTCGGACCCCAAGTCGGCCAGAGGGAAACTGTCCCCTAATTGGGAGGGCCCTTACCGAGTGATCGAGGACCTCGGGCAAGGGGCTTATCATTTGGCAAATTTCAGTGGCTCGGCAGTTCCGAGGACATGGAACGCCGAGTGCCTCCGATGTTATTATCCATGAGATATATAAGGAGGTCGCTTCGGCACTCTGAGCTTAACGAGGTCGTTTTGGCACTCTAACGCCTTTTACGAAGTCGCTTTGGCACTCTATTGTTCTCCAAACGAGGTTGCTTCGGCACTCTAAATTTCCTAAGGATGTCGCTTCGGCACTCTGAGCTTTATGAGGTCACTTCAGCACTCTATTGTTCTCCAAACGAGGTCTCTTTGGCACTCTAAATTTCCTAAGGAGGTCGCTTCGGCACTCCGAGCTTAACGAGGTCGCTTCGGCACTCTATTGTTCTCCAAACAAGGTCACTTTCGCACTCTAATGATTCCTAACGAGGTCACTTTGGCACCCTAACAATTCCTAATGAGGTCGCTTCGGCACTCTAAATTCACTAAGGAGGTCGCTTCGGCACTCCGAGTTTCTCCAAATGAAGTCGCTTCGGCACTCTATCGCTCCGGTCAATTCGTGCTCTCTAAGGAGATCACCTTGGCACTTTGAAGTCTTTAACGAGTTCGACACTACGAGTATTGAACGAGTTCATTTCGACGCTCTAAGATTACGCAAAACTACGATGGTAACACATTTGAAAGCATGCGAGAATAGAAAGAGTGATTGCATTAAAAGAACGGCCCGAGGGCCGAATGGAGTCCCTATAAAATCACACCGATTGAAGCTCGGTGGCAGCTTCGAAAAAGAAGGGGGCTAATGGGGGTCGGTCGAAGGAGCCGGAGTAGAGGTCCCTGCGTCGGACTGCACGGTCGCGGTTGGTCCGGCCTCCTCATCGACCTCATCGTCGTCCGCGCCAGGGGGCTGCACATTGGTCAGGTCCAGCTCGGGGAAGGCCTTGGCGATCGCCTCCAGGCAGTGTTTGTACTCGTCCCTGAATAGGCCGGTTATCTGGTCGAGGTGCACATCAGATTTCTTGTACTCGGCCATGGCCTTCTGGCGTTCGTCAGCCACGAGCTGGGCCACTTCGACCTTCGTTTGCTCGTGAGCTTTGACCTCGGCCTCCCAAGCCACCTTCTAGGCCTCCCGTGCAGCCTTCTCCGTGGCCAGTGAAGTTTTGGGCTCGCCCACTGCCCAAGCAAGCGAGGCAGCCCGATCATCCGATTTGCTGGCTCGAGCAGCTTCAGCGACGGCCGAGTTCTTCAGTTCAGCGCTCTTCTTCTCAAGGTCGGTGACCTTCTCCTCCAAGGAGCACACATGACCCTCGGACGACATCCGAAGTTGGTCCGTCCGCTGAAGGAGAGCCACGAGCAGGCCCAAGTGATGCTGTAGCCCCCGAAATAGTTCGTCAACGATCTCGGGGGACGTCAATGCCGCTGCTCGAGAAGTAGTGCTAGCCGGGACGGATGTCCGACCCCACTCCAGGGGGCCCGGTCTCGTTTGTTGGAGCACGGGAGCAATCAGGCGATGGGACGATGAGGCAGCACTTGATGTACCACCCTCAATCAGTCACGGCTCGGACGGCCAAGCTCGCTTCACCGGCCTCTCCACGATCTCCTTGGTCGTGGGCATCGACGTGGCCGTGGACATGGGCGGAGCGACGTTCGCAGTAGAAGGGGCTGGGGGGTCCACGATTTGGACCTCGGCCTCCTCAGCGGGCCTCTTCTCCTAAGCTATTCTCTTCTTCCGACCACTGCCCATAGCGGCGAAGCGCTGAGCGGCAAGGGCTCTTTAGTCAGCTTCCTCGGCCATTTCTGCTAGAAAAAGGAATCATCGTCAGGTCAATCAACAACAACGAAGAATGAGAATGAAGAAGAAAATTCCTAAAGACGTCAGACCTCTATCGGCCCTTCGGATCAACTCGAACAGAGCGGCAGAAGGTTCACGAAGGTCGGGTTTTGACACCGCCTGCAGTGAATCAAAGTCCAAGAGTTCGGCATCGCTCATGTCGGCAGGGGGCCGAAAAGCCTCGTCCTGAGGGTTGATGGCTGACTAGGTAGTAGGAAAATCCCACTCTTCTGAGCTATGAATGAAACAAAAACTCCTCTTCCAGTGATGGATAGAGGAAGGGAAATGACTGAGGAAGTGGCGGCCCGACCAAGCTGATATGTACAGCCAATCTCCGATACTTTGAGAGAGAAGCAAAAGAAGAAGAGGAGGATGCTCGGCTGAACTTTGGCCATGACACATGCCGCCAGGAAACCAACGGCCGACCTCCAAGAGTTGGGGGCCAATTGAGAGGGGGCGACCCCCAGGTACAGAAGGAGATGAAGGAGAAAAGGGTGAAGGGGGTATCGGAAGCCAGCTCGGATCGACTCTGAATATAGGCAGAACCCGTTCTCCATCTTGTAGTGGGCTCGGAGGTCGCCCGAGGCGTACAAGGTGAAGTTAAGGGGAAAGGCGAACCCTGGATGGTCTACGATCCATTCGAGGGTCGCTTGGTCAATCTCAGTAGCGGCATCGGCCACGGAGTCGGCCGCTTTGCGCACACCGGATGATGGAGCCGAGGTGACCCTGGGCACGTACGTCCTAGGGGACACCACGGGGACAAACTCATCCTCCTCATCCTCCAGCTGGGCATCAGAAGGACCCTCCGGGGCAGGAGCAGAGTGAGAAGAAGGGGTAGGAGCAGAGCGAGAAGAAGGGGCAGGAGCAGAGCGAGAAGAAGGGGGTCGAGCAGAGACACCTTCAGAAGGAGAGTGCCCTGCAGAAGATGTGGAAGGTGGTGAAGAGGACGTGGATGCAGAGGGCGAGCCCATGGCTTACCTCTGAGGAAGGAATAATCAAAGTGAGGACGAACGATCGGAAGCTCGGCGAAAGCACTCGGTCAATCTGCCACAACTCGAAAGGCTTGCTGCTTCAGATGATGGAGCTCACGCACGCGAAGGGCATCTTTTCGGTACCAATGGCGCTATTTATAGGGTCCCAGGTTTACTTCGATCTAACGGATGTGGATCGTCGCCGTGTTAAAGCATCGCGATCGGCCCACGTGTCGCCACCCCTTTCGCCGGTGGGCTTCGAACACGGATCGCAATCAAAGTGAGGAGGATTGGGAGTCGAGGCGTCGATGGGAACGCACGTCGCATTGTCTGCCGCCATGATTGCGGCCGGAAGTCGAGGTGGCACGCCGTTTCAGCAAGTGTCAGAAATGTCAGAGGTCACGTCGCTCCAGCGGCCATTACATCCTTTCACGATCCTGGTGGTGCATGGACACGTCTGCGTAATTCGTGATGAGGGAACGTACGATGACATCTGGCTGCTAAATCTTAACATCTTCTCCTCGGCCCGTCACAACTTCCCAAGCAAAAGCTAGGGGGCCAATGATACGAGTCGATACTCGGCAGATCGGATGAAGAGCACGCCGTCTGGCCAGCATTTGCCGAGGTGACGAACTGGCCGAACCAGACGACCCGTCCCGAGTAGAGGTCGGTAGGTCAGTGATGTGGGTCGATCCTCGGGAACTCGGCCAGGGAGAAAAATCCACCGAGATATCCCAGAACTGTCCATCAAGGGGAGACGCACGGAGCCGAACTTTCGGACGATCCGAGTCCCACCGTAGTCCTCAGTGGTACCACGCCAGCCTGGACTTTCTTAATGTTGACCCGCATGATCGTAATGGAAAGGCTCTTTGGCGGGAAGGCCCGAAGATCACGGGCCACATCTATTAACTGTCCTGGCACGACTATAGTGGGAAGGTCTGGTAATGGCAAGTCTCGAAGGTCGCAACTACTGGCCGCGCACGATCGCTGGCCCGAAGTATTCGGGACCAATCCAGCCGCACTTGCCACCAATCCAGCCGCACTTGCCACCCATTACCCCAGTCAGCAGGAATCTAGGGTAGTTTCGTGGGCACGTCCTTGACTCACTTCCCATAATCCAGCCCGCGAACCCCTATAAAAGGGAGAGACATCCCTCGTGAAAAATGTACGCAACTTCTAGTCTACAAAACTCTTTTGCTCCGACCTCCCAAATTGACTTGATCGTCGGAGTCCTTCCCCACCGAGATCCCTTGGTGGTCTTGCAGGTCAGAGGTCGGCAACATTTTCTACTTCGCGCCATCATCCCTTGGGAAGCTACTCGTCTTGAGCTGACCCCATTGCTCAAACAGTAACAATAGTATCACACAAGAATGTATTTTATAAACACTATATTTGGATAGCACATATGTTCTTCTGTTTGCTCAAAATTTTTCGAAGTCCAACTCCGACTCTTGGAAAGTCGAAGTGGTTCAAAGTCCAACTCTTGGAAAGTCGAAGTTGACCAACTCCGACTCCTAGAAAGTTGAAGTGTGCATACTCCAACTTCAACTTTTGAAGAGTTAAAGTTGACCAACTCCAACTCCTAGAATGTTGAAGTGTGATACATACTCCAACTTCTTTACAGTCGAAGTTTCTATACTTAAACAATGATTGCCTCTATATTTCAATATTTCAAAATGTTTGTGGCGGCAACTAAAAAATTCATATGTACTTCACATATTATTTTATTATTTATTTGTCTGACTAAAGATCTTTTTGTTGTCTATCCTTCAAGGTAGGTGAGATGTTGTCAGCAGAAAATAAGGACTCCTTCCTTCCTGCTAGATAAGAAGGGTCATACCTAACATGTCTGGATGTCAGCAGAAAACATGGAAGTAAGGCAAGGTATGGGCCTGTTGTCAGAAGACCTTTTTAGTCTGACTCTATCTTCTATACCTGCAGATATCTAGACTTCCCTCTACACCAAGTGTCTGTTAGACAAAAGAAGAAGAAGAGTAGATGAAGAAGAAGATGAGCAACGGTTAGAAAAGTTCCAATGGATCTATTCAAGCTGCTCCATAAAAGGATGAAGAAAGGCTGAAGAACAAGACATGAACCTTCCTGAAAATTTTTGAAAGAGTGTACATCTAGTGAGAAGCCTCAATGCCATACACACTCAAAGCAAGAGAGAAAGAGGTTGAGCCCAAGAACAAGTGTGCACGCAGCCATCTAAAGTTTTCAAGCATTCAAGTTTATTTTCTCTCTTCACTCTCTCTGTGCATCATTGTAAAGTTGGGGGAGAGTATGTGGATAAGAGTTTAAGTTCGTTAGTGTTCATCTTGTATAACTATTAGTTCGTTCCTTCTTTTTCTAAAGAAAGACTTGGTCCAGCTATAGGACTGTATACAATGTTCCTCTTCCTTTGTGAAGAGAAGGCCAGGGGGTGCTGGTGGCTTCTGTCCAGCTGTGGGACTGTACACAGTGTTCCCTTGGGTTAAGGGAAGAACCTAGCTGAGGTTGTTGTCAGCAGAACCTAGTTGAGGGTATAAGTCTAGCAGAACCGCACTGGGGTTTGTTCTAGGAGGGTGGCTTCTTGACCTGTAACAAAAGTGAGTTTTCTTCCTACTCGGAAAGAAAGAGGACCAGCGGGGAGCTGGGGGTTTGTATATCCTTGGGGGGATTGTACCGTTATTAGTGAAATCTCAAGATTTGCTTGGGGACTAGACGCAGGTCTTCCACTTGAGAAGTACCGAACCAGGATAAAATCTCTGTGTTCTTGTGTGATAGTTTAAATTTGCTTCGGCACTGCTACTCTATCTCCACACACAACTACATTCACTAACCGAAGTTTTCAAGTGGTGATTTTTGTGTTTTAATTTTAGTATTTCCGTAGCAACCTGGATTTTTTTAGAAATAAAAATTTAGTAATATAAAAAGAAAACTAATTAAATTTATTAGATAATCAAATAAAAGAAAATAAATTAAATTGAAAATTAATAGAAAGAGAATTTACTAAAACCCATTAAAAGAAAAGGAGTGATGTGCTTTATTAAATTGACCCATTAAAAATTGGTGGGCCAAAATAGGGATTTTTAAAGGAAGAATAATAGGAAAATACCTTAAATTCGTAATTGAATTATTACTTAAATAGAAAGGAGGTATTTAATGCATTAAAAAGGAAGTTTGAGTTGGATTGGGATTCTTAAACCTACCCTAATGGGTTGGCCACGAAATTAGCTCCCATCCTAACCCAATTAGGAGATCTCATGCCTAAAAAGGAGAGAGGAAAATAGGAAATTCGGAATAAACAGGAATTAGAGTCATAATAGGAAATAGAATGGGGAGATGCCTAAATACTCCTCTAAAACCCTCATGGCCGGCCCTAGCTCGTGCCAAGGGTTTTCTGGACGTGGGAAGGAGCCAAAGGGAAGGAGAATTCGTGGAGAAGAAGGATCCCTCAAGTTCTTCCCCGAGTTCTTCAAGTTCAAACCCTAGAAGAGAAAAACCATTAAAGGTAGGCATTCTCACAAACATAAACCATGAAAATTTATCTATAGGATGTTTCATCCATCAGGAACAAAAGTCCTTTGGTTTCATAATTTTCCATCGAGCATATCTTTTGTTCTTGATTTTTCATGTTCTGCAACTTACATAACCTCGAACCCTTTTTAAAAATCTAGATCTCCATGTACCCTCTATCCCATGCCCCGAAAATTTTACTGGAGAAACTGATGGCTGTTCGGGATCTTTTGCCTCTGAAACCCTAATTTCCATCCATCCTATCCTGTGAATTAATTTGTTGATCTCATTTGTCTACTATTCTAAGTTCTTCATGATTACCATGACCAAAGCATGTCAAAACCACATTTGTTCTCAAATTCCTATTTACTGTAAGTACCCATGCATGTCTAGAACAATTCGCAACTAGTTTCATGATTTTTCATCATTTGTGCAATTAGTTGTGATTTTTTGAACCACCCTGTGTCAAATAGGGTAAGTATGGCCCGCAACCCAATGAACTATTTTTTCTCTACCAGACTTGGGCTCAGACCCTGTGAATGCGACGGCCCGAAAGGTCGCATTCACAGGGGCATCGCGTCAAAGCGTCCCATCACGATCTGATCACGACAGGGCCGGTCGTCGCGATCCGGCTGCCCGATCTGTTGAGCCCGTCGCGACCCTCACTTGACCCCGTCGCGACCTGCCTGCCCGAACCGACAAGTCCGTCGTGACCTGTACAAGACCCAGTCGTGATCTCAGTGGACCCTGTTGCGACCCTCATTAGGGTGTGTCGCGATCTGACTTTTTGCAAGAAAACCCATCTTTTTGCAAGTCTTGTTGTTCCTCAGCTATTCCCAAATCTTGTTAACTATTTTAAACACTGAAAAACGAAGTTGTAAATATGGAATATATTTTAATTAATTTAAGTCAATCACATGATCTATCTTGTCCATGATTTTCTTATTCACATGCACACACACTTTGAACCATCCAAATATGGCTTAATTGGCATGAACATGTTATATAATTTCTTTGGTAATTTAGGTCATTAAATTGCCTCATTCTTAAATATACTTGTGTACGTTTCTCGCGATGTTTTGGAACACCGATATTAGAAGAAAGCAACATGATCCAAACGGCTAATAGAAGTTCGCTCTTATCTTGAATCACGCCGGACCTCTGGACCTATGCGTAACATGGTCAGCGGAAAGGTAGTGAGTTCCACCTGACTGCCAACACCACGTGGGCGTGTTGTGTAACTGTTACTGTCGCCTGTTTACTCGATGTGTTACGTGCAATGTCCACTAGCTCTCATCTATGCTCTACTCGCTCATCTATTCATGTTCACTCTGCTATCTCGTCTATTCATCTAGTACTCTCATCTATTTCTTGGTACTCTATACTGGCCATTGACTGATTGTCTAATGATAAACAATATAACCAATGCCTGGCAATATAAAAAGGGCTCGATCTGGTCCTGGGATGTGCACCCGAAAGTGCTAGTACCCATGGGAGTTAAATGATCAGAGAATTTGGCATTACACTCGAGTGCTATCTATCTCGACTATCTAAATGACAATCAAAAAGTGCAATGTTCTCTCGTTGTCTATTGACAAAAGTGCTATACTATACTTGTTGTGCTATTACTATACTTTGTGCTATTTGTGCTATGGCCATCTTGCTATTTTGTGCTATACTCAACACTCTTGCTATACTTGGAAAGTTGTGCTATTTCGTTCACGTGCTATCCTGCTATCTTATACCCGACTCTCTCGCTCTATCATTAGTTACTCTGCCTTTTAATTCATTAATCATTTAAAGCCTACTTGACTATTGAGATTTAAGTCCTACTGGGCATTATCACTCACCCTGCGTTATTTGTCGTTGTGTTCTCAGAGAAGACCGAGGATGACACATACACTCAAGAGGACGGGAATGACCAAGAGTGATGTCAAGTATACCCTAGTGTCCTAGTGCTATGATAAAGTCTTAGTTTAGTCATTTACTTTTATTTCAATGTCATTGGGCTCTATAGAATGGCTCTGATATTAGTGGTTGTATCTAAACATTTGGAAGGTTATTAATGAAATGAATTTGCTTTAGTATTATTCATTGTCCAATGGTTTGATGTCTAGTACTCGCTCTATACCGTTTACTTGCAACTGCCTCGCGTTCCGATATTCCGCGTCGGGCGTGACAGTTTTGTGGTATCAGTGCCTAGGTTATTCGTAAGTATAGGATGATTTAGGTTAACCTGCCACGACTAGTGTCAATTATCCTACCTATGTGGGTTGTGGTTAGAGCTAAGGGTAACTAGCTAAAATGAACTCACACACGCACGAATTAAATTTCACATCAATATCATGACAATAAGTTATTTTGTAGGAACTAAGCAATCAAGATGACTGTTGAATGTACTCAAATGAGGGGCATGCAACAAACCATCCAAGAACTGACACACGCCATTGTGCAAGCTACCCAAGGTGGTGGCAATCGTGGTGCAGGCGACCTGCATCGCAATGTCAGGAGTCTGAACCCACCTAGGTTCACTGGATCCACGGATCCGGATGAAGTTGAGCACTAGCTCAAAGAGACGGAAAGAATTATCTGCGTCATGCAATGAGTAACAGGGGATAAGCTACTACTAGCCACCTTCCAACTTGAAAAGGACGCCTGCGCTTGGTGGGAGTCTGTTAAAGCGACCAGAGCTAATGGTCAGTTCACCTTGACCAAGTTCAAGGAAGCCTTCAATTCCAAATACTTCTCCGAGCGGGTGCAAGAAAGGAAGGCTGTAGAATTTGCCGCTCTTAAGCAGATGAGCCTGACAGTGGCCGACTATGAGGCCCAATTCTCTAGACTGGCAAGATATGCTGAACACCTGGTGAACACGGAGAGAATGAAGGCTAAGCGCTTCCTCAACGGCCTTAAGTCTCAATATATCACCCAACTAGCACCCCTCGACATCCAAACCTACGCCGAGATGGTGAAGAAAGCACAGTTGCTGGAAGATGCTATGGACTTCACCGACCGTATAAAAGGGAAGTTCGTGAAAAAGGAAATGACCTGGGGTCAGTCATCTGCTATGCCGAACAACGGCAAGAAGCGTCCCTTCAACATCACGGAGGGATCCAGCCAAGAAAGGAAACCGAAGGTCTTCGTACCCAACACTCTAGCCAAGAGCAACTGCAAGCACTGTGACAAGCCCGGTCACACCGTGGATGAGTGCTGGAGGAAAGTCGGCGCATGCCTGTGCTGCGGAAGTCGCGAGCACCACATCCCCGAGTGCCAGCTGCTGAAAGAACATGAGAGGCACACTAATGCGCCTAAGAAACAGGGCCGACTGCAAGCCCTGCATGATGAGGAACACGCTACAGATGGTGGCGTGGTAGAAGGTACTCTACATATTTTCTCCTTATAAGCATTTGTCGTATTTGATACTGGTGCAACTCATTCATTTATATCTCAACACTTTGTGGATACCCTAACTGTAAAACCTATATCTATGGGTTGTGAGTTCTCTATCACAATGCCACTAGGGGAAAAGGAGAAATTGAATAAATACTTTCCATCTGCCGATGTAATGATCGGAGACCATAACTTAAAAGCCGACCTGGTGTGTATGTCCATGGAAGGCTATGATGTAATTTTGGGAGCCGACTGGTTGTCCACTTATGGGGCAAGTGTCGACTGTAAGAAAGGGAAGGTTATCTTTAGTGACTTTCCTAAATTGGCATTCTCTGGGATTAGACATAAGAGACGGATGTCTCTAATCTCCGCCATAAAATCCCATAACATGATAAGAAAAGGGTGTATTGCTTTCCTAGCAGCCATAGTTGTTGAAAAGAAGGGTTCTAAGATAGAAGACATCCACATAGTCCAGGATTATCCCAATGTGTTTCCTGAAGATCTGCCAGAGATTCCCCCGGAACGTGATGTCAACTTCGCCATAGAATTGATCCCTGGAGTTGCCCTGGTATCGCGTCAACCTTACCAGATGTCACCTGTCGAGCTAAAGGAGTTGAAGACACAGTTGATGGAGCTGCTAGAGAAGGGGTTCATTAGACCGAGTACTTCCCCATGGGGAGCACCCGTGCTATTCGTCAAGAAGAAAGATAGATCGATGAGGCTATGCATCAACTATCGTCAACTCAATCAGCTCACCATCAAGAACAAATACCCATTGCCCAGGGTCGATGAACTATTCGACCAAATATCTGAAGCTCAATATTTCTCCAAGATCGATCTTCGATCTGGCTATCATCAAATGAGGATCAAGGATGACGATATCTTCAAAACGGCTTTTAGGAGCAGGTATGGACATTATGAATTCGTCGTTATGCCTTTTGGTCTAACCAATGTTCCTGTAGCCTTTATGCAACTCATGAACAGCATATATCGGCCATACCTTGACAAGTTCGTGGTCGTCTTCATCGACGATATCTTCATATATTCAAAGACCAAAGAAGAGCATGAAGAACACTTGAAGATTGAACTGCAAGTCTTGCGAGACAACAAGCTGTACGGAAAGCTTAGAAAGTGTGAATTTTGGCTCGAAGAAGTGTCCTTCTCGGGCCATGTCATCTCAAAGGATGACATCTCCATTGATCCCTCCAAAGTCGAAGTTGTACTCAATTGGGAGAGACCAACTAATGTCACAGAAATCAGAAGTTTCCTAGGACTGGCTGGCTACTACAGGCGATTCATCAAGGACTTCTCAAAGATCGTCGTTCCTCTCACGCGTCTGACATGAAAGGAGAATCCCTACTCCTGGAGTAAAGAGTGTGAGAAAAATTTTCAAACTCTTAAAGATTGCCTTACCTCAGCACCTGTTCTCGCTCTGCCAATAGACGGATAAGGTTTCTCTATCTACACCGATGCTTCAGGGATTGGGCTAGGGTGTGTACTGATGTAAAAGGAGGAAGTCATCGCCTACTCTTCTCGACAACTGAAGACTCATAAAGTCAACTACCACGTGCATGATCTGGAGTTGGCTGCCATGGTCTTCGCCTTGAAAATCTGGAGGCATTACCTCTATAGGGAAAAATTCACTGTCTACTCAGACCATAAAAATCTAAAGTATTTATTCTCCCAGAAAGAACTCAACAGGAGACAGAGAAGATGGCTAGAATATCTAAAAGATTTCAACTTCAACATCGAATACCACTCAGGCAAGGGAAACGTCGTGGCTGATGCTCTTAGTAGAAAGCCGATGGCATCTATTTCAAGTCTAGTCCTTGGTGAGATGCAACTACTAGAACAAATCGCAAGGTTAGACTTAACTATTGAACATAGAGATGATCAAGTCTTGATTGCCAACATCAAGATTCAATCCGACTTGCTAGAAGAAATTAAAATTCAACAAGATGATGATCCATTCTTAGTCCGCATCAAAGAAACCTTAGCCGAAAGACCGTACTTTTCTATGACTGAGGATGGAAGGCTGGTGTTTCAAGGGAGGACGTACATCCCAGATAATGAAGAACTGAAGAGGAAGCTAATGGATGAAGCGCACAAGACAATGTACACTATTCATCCTAGAGGTACCAAAATGTATCAGAACATGAAGAGAACATTTTGGTGGCCGAACATGAAAAGAGAGGTAGCTGAACATGCCGCACACTGCCTTACATGCCAACAAGTAAAAGCGGAACACATGCGCCCTGCTGGTGTACTCAGACTGCTGGATATTCCGGAATGGAAATGGGAAAGCATTGGCATGGACTTCATCATGGGTTTACCCAAGACTCGTGGTGGACTCGACGCCATATGGGTCATTGTAGACCGACTAACCAAATCCGCCCATTTTCTGCCTATAAAGAGTAAGTGGTCGGTGGAGGTACTAGCTGCCCTATATGTCAAGGAGATAGTAAGATTGCACGGAGTTCCATCATCTATTGTCTCGGATCGAGATCTGAGATTCACATCTCATTTTTGGAAAGGACTGCAAGGTGCACTGGGTACTAAACTCAACTTTAGTACCGCATTCCATCCACAAACCGATGGGCAAACTGAAAGAATCAACCAAATAGTGGAAGACATGTTGAGAGCTTGCACTATAGACTTCAAAGGATATTGAAACGAACACCTTGTTGCCCAGTTGACGAGCCCAGAGGGGGGGTGGATGGGTCTTTTAAAAATTATTTGATTAATACCTGTACTTAAAACATTCACACAAAGACGTTCTTCGATGAAGGTTAGTGAAAGTTAGAATAAACAACAAACACACACAGGAAATCAATCACACAACACACAGAGTTTATCCTGGTTCGGACCTCCTCTCCTTAGGAGTCCTACGTCCAGCCCCTGAGTAATAACTAAGGATTCCACTAACTAGGGTACAGTCCCCCCATAGACAATACAACACCCAGCTCAACTGGTCTTCCTTCACACGAAGGGAACTACAACACCCTGGATGCCCCACCAGGTCTTCCTTCACCACGAAGGGAACTATAACACCCTGGATACCCCACTAGGTCTTCCTTCACAACAGAAGGGAATAACTCAGCAAAAATAAGCAATAAAATCAAGCCCCTAGATCAAGCTTTAACAACCCACGATCTGAAGCAAATAGCCCTGAGAGAAGGAGATCTAAACAATGATCTCTCTCAGAACTACACGGGATCTCTCTCAAGATTTCTATTACACCACAGAGAGCTAAAGAGCTGAGACAATTTGGAGTGGGATGCTTGGCTCTAAAATTCTCGCAGAAGATCTGAATTGCTTGCATTCAATATTTGTAAGAGTTCTTCTGTCTCGTATTTATATCTCCAATTTGAAATGAATTCGTTGAAGTATCCGTTGTCTCTGGTTTAGTGGACGTTAGACTGAATGGTCCTTGGAAGCTTCCAGTCAACAGTCTTTTATCCATTTATGCACGCAAAGAGATAGGATCTTCTGAACTGTCCTTTGGCTGCTACAGGGTCCAACATTGTATAACGAATGGTTGTCAGAGACCTGCATAAATTAAAGGCTAAAACAGTTGACAGCTAAGCTGTCTCTTATTGTCAGACATCGTTGGTGTGAGTATTCACCAAAGTAGTAATGCTATTTTGCTGTTCTAAAAGATGCATAAAGAGTAAGCACGATAATGGACGATATCGTCCGCATGCATGCAGAGATACGTTCAGTCTACATTAAATGCAAAGGTGTCAGAAGGATATGCGTGACGACTTTGACTATTCAATGCTTTGACCAATAGCAAATCATTGTACATAAGAAGTCGATACACTCATGACTTATGAAATCGTTATGATCAAGTCAATTTAGCTAAATCGTTGTAAGACATAACCAAATCGTTATGTTTACTGAAGAAATCGTTGTGGAGAGCAAATCATTGTGTTCAGTGAAGAAATCATTATGAACACTTAGGAAATCGTTGCATGAAGCAAGTCATTGTGTTCAACGAAGGAATCGTTATGAACACTTAGGAAATCGTTGCATGAAGCAAGTCGTTGTGTTCAATGAAGGAATCATTATGAACACTTAGGAAATCGTTGCGGGAAGCAAATTGTTATGAGTTCTTAAGAAATCGATGCGATGTCCTAAGGAATCGTTGCTAAGACTTAAGAAATCGTTGTGATGAGAAAATCGATACGAGGTCAAGAAATCGTTGCGATGTCCAAAGGAATCGTTGTGAAGACTTAAGAAATTGTTGTGATGAGCAAATCGTTACGAGGTCTTAAGAAATCGTTGTGATGACTTAAGAAATCGTTGCGAAGAGCAAATCGTTACGAGGTCTTAAGAAATCGTTGTGATGACTTAAGAAATCGTTGCGAAGAGCAAATCGTTACGAGGTCTTAGCAAATCGTTGTGATGACTTAAGAAATCGTTGCGAAGAGCAAATCGTTACGAGGTCTTAGCAAATCGTTGTGATGACTTAAGAAATCGTTATGGGAACGATTTGTTTGTAATCACACACTGTTTCTACAAAGAAATCGTTACGACATCAAATCGTTATAGCTTTAAGGAAATCGTTGTAGCATAAGGAAAGTCGATGTGGACTTAGAGAAATTTCATGCTGAACTTAATATTGCTTCAGAAGGGTAATACTTACCAAATTTGCTTGATTTTCCTTGAGATTTTTCCTGTGCTCACAAGTTTATAGAATATATGTTAGAAAACTTGAGAAGGTTTTGTTAATCACGTTTTGTTATTCACCAAAATCAATATGTAATTAATTAGAATTACATGAGAACAGACTGATCATCAAACATACTGATCATCACACCTATCTTTTATTGAGTTCGCCTATAACAACAGTTACCAAGCGAGCATCAAGATAGCACCGTTCGAAGCACTCGATGGAAGGATTGTAGATCTCCTACATGCTGGAATGAGATTGGAGAACAGCAGTGGCTAGGCCCAGACATGGTGCAACAAATAACAAAGGACATTCAAGTGATTAGAGATCGGCTTAAGACTACTCAGTTCAAAGAAAAGCACTATGCCGATAAAAGAAGGCGAGACTTAGAATTCCTAGTCGGTGATCATGTGTTCTTGAAGGTGTCACCTACTCGTGGCATCCAAAGATTTGGTGTGAAAGGAAAGCTTTGTCCTAGATTCATCGGTCCTTTTGAGGTACTCGAAAGGATTGGTGAGGTTGCATATCGACTGACGTTGCCACCAGATTTGGCATGTGTACACAATGTGTTCCAAGTCTCCATGCTCAGGAAGTATGTATATGATCCTACCCATATCATTCGCCACGAAAAGTTGGTGCTGAACAAAGATGTGACATACGAAGAGAAGCCAGTCAAGATACTGGAACAGAAGGTGCAACAGCTCAGCAACCGTCCCATTCACGTGGTTAAAGTCTTATGGAATAACCGCGGAGTGGAAGAAGCCACATGGGAACCGGAAGGAACCATCAGACGGAACTACCCCGATCTTTTCGGTAAGACATTCTCTCTTGAATGATCATATGAATTTGGGGACCAAATTCTTTTTAAGAGGGGGAGGATGTAGCAACCTAGATTTTTCGAGAAATAAAAATTTAGTAATATAAAAAGAAAACTAATTAAATTTATTAGAAAATCAAATAAAAGAAAATAAATTAAATTAGAAATTAATGGAAAGAGAATTTACTAAACCCATTAAAAGAAAAGGAGTGATGAGCTTTATTAAATTGACCCATTGTAAATTGGTGGACCAAAATAGGGATTTTTAATGGAATAATAATAGGAAAATATCTTAAATTCGTAATTGAATTATTACTTAAATAGAAAAGAGGTATTTAATGCATTAAAAAGGATGTTTGAGTTGGATTGGGATTCCTAAACCTACCCTAATGGGTTGGCCATGAAATTAGCTCCCATCCTAACCCAATTAGGAGATCTCATGCCTAAAAAGGAGAGAGGGAAATAGGAAATTCAGAATAAATAGGAATTAGAGTCATAATAGGAAATAGAATGGGGAGATGCTTAAATACTCCTCTAAAACCCTCATGGCCGGCCCTAGCTCGTGCCAAGGGTTTGCTGGACGTGGGAAGGAGTCAAAGGGAAGGAGAATTCGTGGAGAAGAAGGATCCATCAAGTTCTTCCCCGAGTTCTTCAAGTTCAAACCCTAGAAGAGAAAATCCATAAAAGGTAGGCATTCTCACGAGCATAAACCATGATCGTCCATCAGGAATAAAAGCCCTTTGGTTTCATAATTTTCCATCGAGCATATCTTTTGTTCTTGATTTTTCATGTTCTGCAACTTACATAACCCCGAACCCTTCCCAAAAATCTAGATCTCCATGTACCCTCTATCCCATGCCCCAAAAATTTTACTGGAGAAACTGATGGCTATTAGGGATCTTTTGCCCCTGAGAGCCCTAATTTCCATCCATCCTATCCTGCGAATTAATTTGTTGATCTCATTTGTGTACTATTCTAAGTTCTTCATGATTACCATGACCAAAGCATGTCAAAACCCTGTTTGTTTTCAAATTCCTATTTACTGTAAGTACCCATGCATGTCTAGAACAATTCGCAACTAGTTTCATGATTTTTCATCGATTTTGCAATTAGTTGTGATTTTTTGAACCACCCTGTGTCAAATAGGGTAAGTCTGGCCCGCAACCCAATGAACTATTTTTTCCCTATCAGACTCGGGCTCAGACCTTGTGAATGCGACGGCCCGATAGGTCACGTTCACAGAGGCATCGTAACAGAGCATCCCGTCGCGATCTGATCGTGACAGGGCCGGTCGTCGCGATCCGGCTGCCCAGTCTGTTGAGCCCGTCGCGACCCTCACCTGACCCCGTCGCGACCTGCCTGCCCGAACCGACAAGCCCATCGTGACCTGTACAAGACTCTGTCGCGATCTCAGTGGACGCTGTCGCGACCCTCATTAGGGTGTGTCGCGATCTGACTTTTTGCAGGAAAACCCATCTTTTTGCAAGTCTTGTTGTTCCTCAGCTATTCCTAAATCTTGTTAACTGTTTTAAACACTAAAAAATGAAGTTTTAAATATGGAATATATTTTAATTAATTTAAGTCAATCACATGATCTATATTGTCCATGATTTTCTTATTCACATGCACACACACTTTGAGCCATCCAAATATGGCTTAATTGGCATGAACATGTCATATAATTTCTTTGGTAATTTAGGTCATTAAATTGCCTCATTCTTAAATATACTTGTGTACGTTTCTCGCGATGTTTTGGAACACCGATACCGATGCTCCACTGTTTTAGAACTCCTCTAGAACGTCGAGCACTTGTTTCTATCTACACACTTTCTTGACTTGACAAACTCTCCATCGGATACTCCTTCTGCCGGACTAGTGAGTCTTCGTTCAATGCCTTCGTAAGTCTCCTCTGTCCATGGATTCCCACATGGTCGACGAGCCGGTTGTACCCTAACACCTATTACACCCTTTAGGGATCAACATGATCCAAATGGCTATTAGAAGTTTGCTCTTATCTTGAATCACGTCGGACCTCTGGACCTGTGCGTAACATGGCCAGTGGAAAGGTAGTGAGTTCCACCTGACTGCCAACACCACATGCACGTGTTGTGCAACTGTTACTATCACATGTTTACTCGATGTGTTACGTGCAATGTCCACTAGCTCTCATCTATGCTCTACTCGCTCATCTATTCACATTCACTCTGCTATCTCGTCTATTCATCTAGTACTCTCATCTATTTCTTGGTACTCTATACTGGCCATTGACTGATTGTCTAATGATAAACAATATAACCAATGCCTGGCAATATAAAAAGGGCTCGATCTGGTCCTGGGATGTGCGCCCGAAAGTGCTAGTGCCCATTGGAGTTAAATGATCAGAGTGTTTGGCATTACACTCGAGTGCTATCTATCTCGACTATCTAAATGACAATCAAAAAGTGTAATGTTCTCTCATTGTCTATTGACAAAAGTGCTATACTATACTCGTTGTGCTATTACTATACTTTGTGCTATTTGTGCTATAGTCATCTTGCTATTTTTGCTATACTTGACACTCTTGCTATATTTGGAAAGTTGTGTTATTTCGTTCACGTGATATCCTGCTATCTTATACCTGACTCTCACGCTCTATCATTAGTTACTCTGCCTTTTAATTCATTAATCATTTAAAGCCTGCTTGACTATTAAGATTTAAGTCCTACTGGGCGTTATCGCTCACTCTGCGTTATTTGTCGTTGTGTTCTCAGGAGAGACCGAGGATGACACATACACTCAAGAGGACGGAAACGACCAGGAGTGATGTCAAGAGTACCCTAGTGTCCTAGTGCTATGATAGAGTCTTAGTTTAGTCATTTACTTTTATTTCAATGTAATTGGGCCCTATAGAATGGCTCTGATATTAGTGGTTGTAACTAGACATTTGGAAGGTTATTAATGAAATGAATTTGCTTTAGTATTATTCATTGTGTAATGGTTTGATGTCTAGTACTCGCTCTATACCATTTACTTGCAACTGCCTCACGTTCCGATATTCCGCGTCGGGGCGTGACAATTTCTGTAGCTATTCTATTCACCCCCCTTCTAGAAAGTTTGCTGCCATATCAACCGTAAGCAGGCCAACAATATTGCCAAGAATTAGTCATGTTTAATATCTTTAGACAATCATTCACAACTAAATAGAGTGACAAGAACAGTAGAGAAGGGTAGATGAATAGACGAGAGCATGAATGAACAAGAATAGATGTGAGAAAGTCATAAGATGAGAGTTTTGGCGTCGACAACAAGAAACGTAGACAAGTCATGCGCAAGAAATATCACATAAAATATCATTAGTAACCACTACAGACAGAACACTTAGGTTCTGAGAGTTTGGCGGCCTGCTCCCTGGATGCAACAAGAGTGCAGTAAGAGAGTTAGATGTGTTAACAGATAAGACGCAGTCGCCCTATCTGTTGCATTAAGAACGTTGTCAACAAGGGGGACGTGTTCACAGAGAAGACAATTTGACTGGTTGGATCATAATGTACAGGTCCAACATGGTCTCTAGAAGTGTTTAGGTGTCTTGCAATAAGTATTCTCATTCCAATAATTGGCTATAGGGAGACTAAGGGTATATCTTGGACTCGCATACAAAGGAAACAAACCCTAAGAAACTGTCGAAGGATGAGGAAGTTGATAAGTTGGCAAGAGTTGAAGGAGATAGAATGTGAAGGCAACATGGGTTTGCAGTTTTTTCTTCTTCCATTTCTTATTATCAAATGACACTGAATTTTAAGTGCTCCAATATTGAGCCTTGTGGGCACCCATTTTAACTAATGGGCTAGCAATGGGCCAGCAGCCCATCAAAAAGTGCAAGGGTAAATAATTGTGGCAGAAACAGAAAAGGAAGAGAAAAGTAAAAGGGCAAAATAAAAGAGGCAAAAAAAGGGGAAAAGGTGAGGGGCTGGTTGCAAAATTGCTGCCACCACAGCCCTGGGAAGAGGGGCTTTAAAAAGGCCCCATCCGTCCTATGCAAGGGACATTGCATCAAATCAGAAGAGAGAAAGAGAAGCTTCTTTCAGCCGGGTCTTTCTTGCGGCAAAAGAAACCACTAGGAGAGGAGCGACAGCAACTTTCGGGCCTGGGTGTGTGTGAGGAAAGCAAAGAGAGGAAAGGGAGCTCTTCGGTTGAGCACAAGGGGAAGAGGACAGGTTCCATAATACAAGAGGAAGGGGTCCGGCTCCCTAGGCAGCTTCATTTTTGTCTTCTGTTTCTTTTGTACCTCTCCCTTTTGAATGAAATCATGAAAATAGTTTCTTTTATGATATCTTGAGTTTTGTGCATGTTCTTCCCTTCCCCTTTCTTTGGATGTTGAATTGGTCCCTTCAACTGTGCATTTATGGATGTGTACCCGAAGGTACAAAGAAGGGCATGTAACATTCTTCCTTATGAGTTTCCTACGATCCTCCCTTCCCTATTTTAATATTTCCAATCTTTCTTTCTATCTGCTTCGTCACAGTCGAACAGTGAAGGCCCTCTTCACACATCGAATTGGGGTGCTCTCATATACCCCCTTTCGGTACACGAAGGGTCTATACAGTAATATATCTGGTTTTCTTTCCCACCAGACCGATCCAAAGTTTCCTTCACTGGATGGTATTTTCCACCTTTTTTCCTTCCATATGTTGTTGGTTACCACACTTTAAATACATGCAAATGCGTACCAGAATAGTAGCCCACCGTCCCTTTTTGTGAATCCCCTCACTGATCCCTCACCTTCCCCATGTGAAGAGTATTAGTCAGTTAATAAATAAATATTTTGCACCTGTTTGGACCCTTTGGAACATTGTTTCATCCCCTCAATAGATGTTTTATGAGACACCAGCACAGAAAAGAAACCCTCAGATTTCTAGGCTATTTTCCCCTCTGTTGGGCCTTGTTCGCATAGATCCGGTGGCCCTGCGCAGTGCCACCATACCAATGAAAATGGCCACCGATCGAGCTTTTCCCCTTTTAAAGCAACACCGTTTCAACTTGATTCAATGGCCCTACGTAGTGCCTGCGCAGTGCCACCGATTCACCTCCAAAACCCCTTCACATGAAGCAGATGTGATCCAATGGCTATTGTAGCCACCGGCCCATGAACATATGACACAAAAAGGGATAAACAGTAAATAATTTCTTATTCTAACAGTGATGTTCTTTGTGTACGCTATGTCTTTTTAGTCTCGGCGTATGCCAGTTCTCTCATAGGCGTGCCTCGAGAATCGGTGTCGTGTGCCATTGTAACGGCCCCAATGCCCAGACCCTCAGCTCCCACCAAGGATCCGACCATCGGCACTGCTGCCCACAGGCCCGAAGACCCAGAAGGGCTAACGGACCAGCCTAAAAAGATACATAACGGAGATAAATAACAACCAAACCCACTAAAAAGTATCAACAAGTGAAGGAAAGAGTCCAACACAGAGTATGAGTCTAGTACAGTCCCAAAGTAGTAAAGTACAAGTGCAAAAAGTAAAGGGGATAACAGGTCCCTTAGGAGCATACCCCGAGGGTGAAGTACACAGAATTGGGGAACACTGCTCATGGAAGATGCCATCTACTACGGCCCCATCTCCTCAGCCTGTCGCAGAGGGTGCTGTTGTGAAGTCTCACCTGGAAAGAAGGGAATGAGCTTCACGAAGAAGCCCAGTAGGGACTACCAATCTCCTACTGGTTCTAACAGCAGAATAGATCTATATGTGCAATAAGGAAACTACACGGTCTATGGTCTAAGCTAAACGTCAGGACTGGAAACTCGTGTAAAACTCGGCACTGGGAATAACCCAAGGTTGTAACACAGACAGTAAACAACTGCCCGAACAGAGACACTAGCTACAGAACACTACACTAGTCAACCGGTCAGGTGCGCCACACGCCTTACCCTCAACCTACAGTCCATGTCTAACACCTCATGTCGGAGTGAGATGCGAAACTAAAGTAACCACAACTACCGTAGTCTGGCTGGATTACGGTCCCACACCTTGCCTCTCTAAATGGTTCCCGAACCACGTTGAGTGAGGCAGTGAGAAAAGGACTAGCTGATCTGCACTGGAAGAGCTACCAACCACCTCGGCATCCCAGACTCAGCTAAGAGAGCTCTACAAATGACTCTACACTGCTGTCCCCACCATTTTCCCCTCTGCTACCAGAGTTCGTGACACGAGCTCGCCCGTCGCCTGGAGAACTCCCTCAAACAGGCGCGCGGGGACCGGGGGTCCAGGTAATGGTAACAACCTGTCTCGCAGACAAGCCCTCAAGTGCCTAGCAGTGGGTGAAAGACTAGAGTAGCACTGTACTAGGAATAGCACATGTGCCAAGAAACAGAGTCGCATCAGAAAGAAAACTCCGAACAGGTCGCCAAGTCCCTTCTCTGTCTGAGAAGGCAACGCACAGGTTCTCGCCACCTGAAGGTGACACCCTGGCTGTCGCAACCTGGTCCAGAAGGTGATAGGGAACCTATTGCGATCAGGAGACCACAGACAGAGGTCAAGGTGTCTGCTTGGAACCTCCCACGACACCCGGTGTAAACCGAAGAGAAGGCGACAGCCACCCTATCGTGATCAGAACGCGACAGGGTAGGCATCGCTTCCCCAAACTAGAAGGCGATGTATCAGGCTATCGCGACCTAGGTCGCGACACCAAACGTGTCGCGAACTCAGGTTTGCACACCCGAGAGCACCACCTTCAAACCATGCAACACAAAACTGAGAAGTACAAGGGGAGGGGAGCATGTAGGACAATGTAAATAGATTATTTAAGCTCAAACCACCCTTGTAAACACCCATGCATGCCAAGAACATGGATCTACACTCAATCATCTCACATGCAAACATGGATCTCTCATCATCCACACCCCAATCCAAGTATGAATCAAAGCACAATCATGCCATCCAAGCATTCCACAAGAATCATAATATGCTTGCACAACCTAGCATGATCCCTAGGCTTAGAGAAAGGGGTTTGGAGTCCTACCATGCTAGAACTAGGGGAAGGTTTAGACATCCCTACCTCCAAAACGAAGATCCACCCCAATGGGGCCTTCTCGTAGGCATGCAACCCTCCTCCTTGCTCCAATCCCCACGGAGACGCCATCCACGAGCCACGAATGTCCTCCTACACGCCAATGAAGAGGAACACCACGAGGAGAATCAGTCACCATGTCGGAGAAGCACCACACAGGAGGGGAAAACCCCAACCCAACACATGAGCAACACACCCACACCTCACACGAGGGAAAAACACCTCACATAAGCCACTCAAAACTCTCTCCCAAGTTCCCCACGGAGCCACCAGCAGTAGAGGTGTCGGAGGGGAGAAAGCCAGCCGAGATGGGGAAGAAGGGGCTGTTCTCAGGCCTGTGACCATTTAAGCCTCGGAGATGGGAACGTGACAACTTGACTGTCACATTCACTCAAGTGAACGTGACGGCTAACCCGTCGCGATCCCATAGTCAAGGTCAACCTGACCAACAAAAACGCCACTTGTCACCCATGTAACCCTGACACTATGAACGCGACACCTGACCCGTCGCGTTCATCATGTCAGTGGTTGACACTTATCCCATCTGTCCCAACAGCAAGACAACAAAGGATGCATGCTGCGGTTAGAGGCTGAACCCGACAACATTCCCGTCATGTTCCCAACCAGAATGCGACGGCCATCCTGTCGCCTTCAGAAGGCGACAACCCAAGCGTCGCGACCTTCAACAAAAGGTGGCTGACCAAAGGAAAGGAGGGATGTTACAACCATGGTGGTGATGTGTGACGGAATGCCTCGGCCAAGCCCGTTAAACCGATAACGCACTTGATCCGAGTTCGCCTCCCGCGAACGGGCCGAAGCCTCGCAAGGGATAACAAACCACAGTCCATGTAAACATAAAGGAACACGCCACATTTCATATATATTTCACAAGTTTACATAGCCAAATTTCCACAAAAACTGAAAAGAGGTACAAGAGCCTGGGGCATACCCCGAGGTACAACAGAAGAAAGTAAACAACTACAAAGCTACACTGCTGAAGCTACTCTGCTGGAGGTGCTGACCCTGCACCGCTACGACGCGGCCCGGAGCTGGACGTCGGACGAGAGACGTCCTCCTCGCTCTCACCTGAGGGGGGGTAGGGGTGAGCCTCTCTAGTCACTGGCTCAGTAGGGAACTCCCCCAAAACCGAGCAAACCAAACACACAAGTACGAATAGTAAACAACACTAACAATTTATATAACAGCTAAGCAGGTAAGTAAAGCTGTAAAAGTACTCACCGTCTGCCGACTACGAGAAACAACAGTATTAAATAAACGGCAAACCAGTACAGGTGTACAAGCTAAAGTAGAGACAGCCAACACGAGCCACGTAAACTGGTTCGCGACACCAGAAACTGACTCGGACAACTAACACAGGTCCACCTCTCAGTCTCGCAGCCACGGACGAAAGGTCCAGATGCCGCTCCACGTAAAAGGTCAAGCAACTGTGGAGACCAACTAAACACCACCACCTGCAGACCACACGGTCACAGGCCCATGCCTGGCACCTCTAGAGATCCTGGCCCGGAACTCTCTAGAGTGAGGCACTGGAAAAGGACTAGCTGGGGTCCAGTACGTCTACTGGTGTCCGTACCCCCAACTACGAGCGCGCTACAAGTGACTAAAGACAAACACAAGTGTCACTGTCCCACTGTCGTCTTTCCCTCAGCCGGACGTACAACTCTAACACAAGAGTGAGGGTGTCCAGGTCAGACGACACAGACCTCGACGGTACAGCACAAGTACCGGGACAAAGCCCCGAGCTAACAGCCTGGCTCACAAAGAACCTAGGGCACCCAACTGGAGAGGTAACCACGGTAGGCGTCGTACTACTCGCCACGTACACAGAACCACGTGCACGTCACACACAAACCACGTGAAACCTCACGTAAACCACAAGTAACCACTGGTCCACTACACGTGAACCCAACTGACTCGCGTACTCAACGCGCAGTCACCGAAGTAAACAACTAACAGCATACCTTGTATGCTAAACACGTAAACCAAGTGCACTCAGTGCACCTCATGCGTCAACACACGCATTACGATAAAACACCATAAATAGCCATTTCTGTTCATATAGGAGTAGGCGGCCACATCGATTGCCGCTTACAAGAAGTAACGGCAAGGTCCCTGGCCGTTAACCTCCTGGCTGAAGATCTTGGCGGCAAGCGATGTTGACGCCAAGTTCTCGGCCATAAACCCTGCAGAAACCCTAATCGGCCCTGCGGGTTTTCTAACTGTTCTAACTACTGAAAAACATGCAAATGCGATCCCTTTAGCATGCTAGAACCCAATACAACCCACTAATACATGCTCTGAACATTAAATAACTCAAACCACCCATTATCCCGCTTGGTGCAACTCTATCCTAACATGGATTATCATGCTGGTTCAAGTCATTATGATGTGTTTTAGTGTTTCTACGGAGCTATACGGGTTCGTCCCCTACCTCAGAACGCGTTAGAATCTCCCGCAACTCCCGGTTCACGCCGAGCCCTCCGCGAGCTCCCACGCGAATTGCACCACGCCGCGACGTTTCCTCGCGTAATTCAGCGACGCCGCGCGTTCTACGATCGTCCAACTACTCCTCGGTACCTGCTGGAAGCTTCAGAAACTCTGGGGCGCGAAGCTGGGGCAAGAGGGAAGAGAGTGAGCTGAGAGAGCTGCCCTCGGGTGAGCCTTAACCTGCAGAACTGTCAGGTTGGCGTCAACCCCCATGCCGCTAACAAGCACCGCCAGACTGAACGTCCACAAAGGCTGCCGCCAAGTTCAAGAAGTCAACGTCCATAAACCTGGACGCCAACAGTCAACGGCCACCACTTGGCCGCCAACTCAGACAGAACAGCAGCAGGTCCTATTCTAATTCCGGACCAACCCTGCGCTGCACCTGCTCAAGCCACACAATCACACCAAGCATTCCACACACCCAACTCACACTGGCCTCACAACGGCCGCCACAACCACAACACACACGATCCGCATGGATCCGAAAAGCACGCGACGTTACATTACTATCATCTAAAAAGAAATTTCGACCTCGAAATTCATAACACAACACAAAGTCAAACAACTTAAACATACACAACTTTACAAGCACTATCATCTAAAAAGAAAATACACAGACTTACTAAACAGATAGGGATACCCTTTAGCCATTTCCGCGGCCAACTCCCAGGTATCCTCACCACCCAATCTATTTTCCCATCTCACTTTAACTAGCTCAATTTCTTTATTTCTCAGCTTTTCATCTTTCGATCTGTGATCTGCACCGGATATTCTGGCATAGTCATGTCCGGCCTCAGGTCACCACCTTGATATCTAATTATTTGAGCTGGATCTTCAATACATTTTCTCAACATGGAGACATGGAAAATATCATGCACATCTGCAAAATCAGCTGGCAAATCCAGCCTATAAGCTACTTCCCCAATTCTTTCAATTACCTGGAAAGGTCCCACATACCTTGGACTCAACTTTCCAGACTTACCAAATCTCATAATACCTTTACTCGGGAAACTCTCAGAAAAACAAAATCTCCCACCTCAAACTGAAGTGGTCTCCTCCGCACATCTGCATAACTTTTCTGCCTACTTTGAGCTGCTTTAATAAGCTTCACTATTTCCGTGGTTTGCTGAATCAATTCAGGACCCACTAATTGCCTTTCTCCCACTTCATGCCAATTCAATGGGGTTCTACATGGCCTTCCATATAAAGCTTCATACGGTGCCATCCCAAGACTGGTATGATAACTATTATTGTAGGCAAACTCAACCATTCCCAAATGATGCTCCCAACTGCCTCCCCAAACTAAACAACAAGCTCGCAACATATCTTCAATTGTCTGAATAGTCCTTTCTGTCTGACCATCTGTCTGGGGATGATAAGCGGAGCTATACCTCAACTCAGAACCAATCACTTTCTGCAAACTTCTCCAAAAACCAGAAGTAAATCTTGGATCTCTATCAGATACAATAGTCTTTGGAATACCATGCAGTGGAACAATTCTTTCAACATAAATATTTGCCAACCTGTCCACTGTCCAAGACATACTTACTGCCACTAATCTGCATACCTTAGTCAATCTGTCAACAAACACCCATATTCCATTATGCCCTGAACTCGACCTTGGTAAACCTGCCACAAAGTCCATCGCAATATCATCCCATTTCCACTGTGGAATAGGCAACGGTTGCAATAGACCTCCAGGCTTCTGATGCTCTGCTTTAATCTGCTGACAGATAGCACACCTTGCTACAAATTCTGCTATCTCTTTCTTCATATGAGGCCACCAAAAATGCTTTCTTAAATCATGGTACATTTTAGTACTACCCGGATGAATAGTGTACCTGATTTATGAGCCTCTTCCAGAACTCGCTGCTTCACCTCTCTCTCTGCAGGAACAAACAACCTGCCCCGAAGCCTGACCACACAATTATCATCAATAGAAACTCCTTCCATTTTCACAATTTCAGGTAAACCTGCATCTGCTCTCTGAGCCTCAATGATCTGCCAATATAAAGACGGCTCTACAGCACTAGCAGCTAAATTGCCCGACGCTGACTGCTGGGCACATACAAGAATTCTCTGCTACTTCTTCATACAACTTCCATTCTTTAATCATCATCAAATTCATATATGCCTTTCTGCTCAAGGCATCAGCTACAACATTGGCCTTACCCGGATGGTAAGCCAAACTGAAATCATAATCCTTCAAATATTCCACCCATCTGCGCTGGCGAAGATTCAAATCTTTCTGCGAGAAGATATACTTCAAGCTTTTATGATCTGTAAAAATCTCAAATCTCTCGCCATACAGATAATGCCTCCACATTTTTAAAGCAAACACAACTGCAGCCAATTCTAAATCATGAGTGGGGTAATTCTCCTCTGCTGGCTTCAATTGCCTGGATGCATAAGCTATCACTTTACCATGCTGCATAAGCACTGCACCAAGACCTCTCCTTGAAGCATCAGTATATAATACAAAACCACCACTCCCTGCCGGTAATGTCAATATAGGTGCTGATGTGAGTCTTTTCTTCAATTCCATGAAACTTCTCTGACATTCACCGGACCACACAAAAGGCACTCCTTTCCTGGTCAGTCTAGTCATAGGTGCTGCAATCTTAGAAAAATCTTGAATAAAGCGCCTATAATAACCTGCCAACCCCAGAAAACTTCTAATCTCGGTTATTGTCTTAGGCACTCCCCACCTAGACACAGCTTCCACTTTACTTGGGTCTACTGCTACTCCTTTAGCTGAGATAACATGACCCAAAAACTGAATTTCCTCAACCAGAATTCACACTTACTAAATTTAGCAAACAACTGGTTATCTCTTAACAACTGCAAAGTAAACCTCAAATGAGCTGCATGCTCCTCTTCAGATGCTGAATAAATTAGAATATCATCAATAAAGACCACAATGAATTGATCTAAATATGGATGAAAAATTCTATTCATCAGATCCATAAAACCTGCAGGAGCATTAGTCAACCCAAAAGGCATTACCACAAACTCATAGTGACCATATCTGGTTCTGAACGCTGTCTTATCTATATCCTCCTCTTTAATTCTCAACTGATGGTACCCGGACCTCAAATCAATCTTAGAAAACACCTTTGCTGATTGCAACTGATCAAATAAATCATCTATCCTTGGCAACGGGTACTTATTCTTGATGGTCACATCATTCAACTTTCTATAATCAATGCACATCCGAAAACTTCCATCTTTCTTTTTCACAAATAAAACCGGCGCTCCCCACGGGAATGACTCGGTCTAATAAAACCTTTCTGCAACAATTCTTCTAATTGCTTTTTCAATTCTTTAAGTTCTGCTGGTGCCATCCGATATGGGGCTTTAGAAATCGGCATGGTACCTGGCAGCAACTCAATAGAAAAGTCCACCTCTCTATGTGGAGCTAAACCAGGCAAATCTTCTGGGAAAACATCAGCAAATTCCCTAACCACGGGAACTGCTTCCATTGGCTGACTGGCTTCTACCAAACTTACTGAAGCTAAATAGGCCACACACCCATCATTTATCAACTTTCTAGCTTTAATTGCAGAAATTAGAAACTTGGAGGTATAAAAAGGCATACCTTGATATTCAAACACTACACCATTAGGATGACAAAATCTGATCCTTTTCTTTCTGCAATCTAACATTGCTCCATACATCTCAAGCCAATCCATACCCAGAATGATATCATAATCTGACAACTGCAGGGCATACAACCGACCCGGCATCTGGTTCCCTTCAATCATAACAGGAGCTTCATCTATATAGCTCGAAGTGAGTAAGAACTCACCTGAAGGAACCTCCACACTAACTCACAAGACTTCTCTTCTAAAGGATGAGCTATGCAATCCAGAAATTCTTCGGAAATAAAAGAATGAGAGGCACCCGAATCAAATAAGACTCTTGCTGAATATTCATAAAGAGGTAAAGTACCTTCTATCATATTTGAC
Source organism: Colocasia esculenta (assembly GCA_014218235.1). Lineage (NCBI taxonomy): Eukaryota > Viridiplantae > Streptophyta > Magnoliopsida > Alismatales > Araceae > Colocasia > Colocasia esculenta. The sequence continues at coordinate 49,017,989 of CM024763.1, read as the reverse complement.
GCCTCTGCCTGGGCTCGGGTGATAGCCATAACCCGGCCTCTCCCTCGCTGCTGCGGTGCTCCTCTGCCACGACCTGCCTGTGGCTGCTGGAACTGCTGAGGCTGCTGCTGCTGCACACCTCTGCCATACCCATATTCTCTTGCATACGGACAATTGCGGATCAAATGTCCCGGCTGATTGCAATTATAACATCTATACCCTGGAGGAACAATAGGCTGCCTGGCAGTACTCTGCTGCGACTCCTCCACCTCAGGCCTACCACGGCCCTGCTGCAACTGCTGACGACCTCCCCATCCTCTTCCTTTGCCTTTAAATGCTTGCTTTAACTTCTGGCCCCATTTCCCGAAACCAGATGAAGAAGGTCCTGCTGGTGCTTGCCCTTGCTTGCACCTACTGTCTGCTGCGGTAGCCGGAAACTACCTGAACCTGACTCACCTGCCTGGCGAGTCCGGATAGACCTCTCCAAAGTAGCTGCCCTCTGCGCTGCCTCTTCCACTGTCTTGCACATAAGAGGTACTATCGCATCCTGCAATTCCACTCTCAAACCTCTGATAAAATACTCAACCATCATATTATTATCTGAAACCACATATGGCGCATAACGGCTAAGTGCCATAAATCTCATCTGGTACTCTAAGACTGAAGAGTTACCTTGCTGAAGAGTTCGGAATTGCTCTCTTTTTACTTGCTGCACTTGGATCGGAAAGAATGTATCATTAAATACATCAAGAAACTCCGGCCAAGTGATAGCTTCTTCCGTCCTGCCTGCAAAAGTGGTTTGCATCTTCAATCGCCACCATTCCAAGGCAAAACCTCTCAACTGATAAGCAGCTAAACCACTCTATCTGCTGCCGGACACCTCATAGTTGCAAAAACTCTTTCTATTTCATGAACCCAATGCTCAGCTGTATCTGGATTCGGCCCTCCTGAATAAGTAGGTGGCTGCAATCTCAGAAATTTTTCAACCTGCATCACTGGTTCTTCCGCTAACAACACTGGTGGTGGCACATGAGCTACAAAAGGTACCTCCACTCTCGGCGGAACTGGAGCAACAGGTACACCTCTCCATCCCCAGGTGGCACTGCAACTGGTGGTACTGGCGCCTGCTGATCCATTCTTGCCCGAATATCCGTGAGGCTCTCCCAAATCTTTCTATCATACGCTGGGTGCTTTCCTCCGGATCATCTCCTCCACCACCCCAATCTCTCCTATCAGCCATTTCAGAAATTTCTACATACACAAAACACCAGACAAAAATCAAAACCACAAATGATCAAAAACCAGGGTCCCTACCAGCAGTGTATAAAGACCGAAATAAGGCTATGTATCCTTTTAATTCCCTTATATTAACACGGACCTTGCTCTGATACCAACTGTGACGGAACGCCTCGGCCAAGCCCGTTAAACCGATAACGTACTTGATCCGAGTCCGCCTCCCGCGAACGGGCCGAAGCCTCGCAAGGGATACCAAACCACAGTCCGTGTAAACATAAAGGAACACACCACATTTCATATATATTTCACAAGTTTACATAGCCAAATTTCCACAAAAACTGAAAAGAGGTACAAGAGCCTGGGGCATACCCCGAGGTACAACTGAAGAAAGTAAACAACTACAAAGCTACACTGCTGGAGGTGCTGACCCTGCACCGCTACGACGCGGCCCGGAAGCTGGACGTCGGACGAGAGACGTCCTCCTCGCTCTCACCTGTGGGGGTAGGGGTGAGCCTCTCTAGTCACTGGCTCAGTAGGGAACTCCCCCAAAACCGAGCAAACCAAACACACAAGTACGAATAGTAAACAGCACAACAATTTATATAACAGCTAAGCAGGTAAGTAAAGCTGTAAAAGTACTCACCGTCTGCCGACTACGAGAAACAACAGTAATAATAAACGGCAAACCAGTACAGGTGTACAAGCTAAAGTAGAGACAGCCAACACGAGCCACGTAAACTGGTTCGCGACACCAGAAACTGACTCGGACAACTAACACAGGTCTACCTCTCAGTCTCGCAGCCACGGACGAAAGGTCCAGCTGCCGCTCCACGTAAAAAGGTCAAGCAACTGTGGAGACCAACTAAACACCACCACCTGCAGACCACACGGTCACAGGCCCATGCCTGGCACCTCAGAGACCCTGGCCTGGGCTCTCTAGAGTGAGGCACTGGAAAAGGACTAGCTGGGGTCCAGTACGTCTACTGGTGTCCGTACCCCCAACTACGAGCGCGCTACAAGTGACTAAAACAAACACAAGTGTCACTGTCCCACTGTCGTCTTTCCCTCAGCCGGACGTACAACTCTAACACAAGAGTGAGGGTGTCCAGGTCAGACGACACAGACCTCGACGGTACAGCACAAGTACCGGGACAAAGCCCCGAGCTAACAGCCTGGCTCACAAAGAACCTGGGGCACCCAACTGGAGAGGTAACCACGGTAGGCGTCGTACTACTCGCCACGTACACAGAACCACGTGCACGTCACACACAAACCACGTGAAACCTCACGTAAACCACAAGTAACCACTGGTCCACTACACGTGAACCCAACTGACTCGCGTACACAACGCGCAGTCACCGAAGTAAACAACTAACAGCATACCTTGTATGCTAAACACGTAACCAAGTGCACTCAGTGCACCTCATGCGTCAACACACATGCATTATCGATAAAACCATAATAGCCATTTCTGTTCATATAGAGTAGGCGGCCACATCGATTGCCGCTTACAGAAGTAACGGCAAGGTCCCTGGCCGTTAACCTCCTGGCTGAGATCTTGGCGGCAAGCGATGTTGACGCCAAGTTCTCCGGCCATAAACCCTGCAGAAACCCTAATCCGGCCCTGCGGGTTTTCTAACTGTTCTAACTACTGAAAAACATGCAAATGCGATCCCTTTAGCATGCTAGAACCCAATACAACCCACTAATACATGCTCTGAACATTAAATAACACAAACCACCCATTATCCCGCTTGGTGCAACTCTATCCAAACATGGATTATCATGCTGGTTCAAGTCATTATGATGTGTTTTAATGTTTCTACGGAGCTATACGGGTTCGTCCCCTACCTCAGAACGCGTTAGAATCTCCCGCAACTCCCCGGTTCACGCCGAGCCCTCCGCGAGCTCCCACGCGAATTGCACCACGCCGCGACGTTTCCTCGCGTAATTCAGCGACGCCGCGCGTTCTACGATCGTCCAACTACTCCTCGGTACCTGTTGGAAGCTTCAGAAACTCTGGGGCGCGAAGCTGGGGCAAGAGGGGAAGAGAGTGAGCTGAGAGAGCTGCCCTCGGGTGAGCCTTTAACCTGCAGAACTGTCAGGTTGGCGTCAACCCCCATGCCGCAACAGCACCGCCAGACTGAACGTCCACAAAGGCTGCCGCCAAGTTCAAGAAGTCAACGTCCATAAACCTGGACGCCAACAGTCAACGACCACCACTTGGCCGCCAACTCAGACAGAACAGCAGCAGGTCCTATTCTAATTCCGGACCAACCCTGCACTGCACCTGCTCAAGCCACACAATCACACCAAGCATTCCACACACCCAACTCACACTGGCCTCACAACGGCCGCCACAACCACAACACACACGATCCGCATGGATCCGAAAAACACGCGACGTTACATGATGCCTCTGGCATTCACTCCGATGTTAGTACCTCTCCATTGTGGTGGGTGAATACCATGCAACCCTCCCCAACTTGCAAAATAAGGGGAGGTGCTACCGGATTTTTCCCCCGCACTTTGAGCCAATGGCTTTCTTTCCATATGATCCATTTTCCTCGAACCGATGGCATTAATAAATCAATGTAAGTTTAAAACTCTATAATAAATTGTTGACCTGATATCAAAAATGACTCGGTGATTCCCTTGGACAATGACCTGGTGGGTCTGTACAGGCCACCAAATCAACCTGACCCGGTTGACCTGCACAGGACATCAAATTAGTGACCCGGTGGGTCTGCACAGGCCACTGAATCAACCTGACCCAGTGTACCTGCACAGGCCATCAAATTAGTGACCCGTTGGGTCTGCACAGGCCACCGAATCAACCAGACCCGGTCGGCCTGTACAATGCCACCGGACCAACCTAACCCAGTGGGCTTGCGCAGTGCCACCGTATCAAGTCCGCCATTGTGTCAGGGTGTCACCATATAAGGTTCGCCACCGTATCGATTTGGTTATCACTGTTTGAACTTGCATGTTATCGTTCAACCGTAAAAAGTTCCTTTTATGAGATGCACAGTGATCCGGCGGTACGGTTACCAATGATGGTGTTGTGTGATTTAACGCGAATCGCGTATTCCGTCAGCTTTTATGAGTGATTTCCAAATATGCTTCTACCAATGTGACCACCGGGTAACTTTGATAGTGATCTGGTGCCATAGGCGAATATCTATATTGCCATCGGTGCGAACATTGCCTCGTAGGTACCATCTCGGGCCTATAGATAGACACCTGTGGGCACCACCCCGACATACGGTGGGCAGGAGTGGTTGCCATCAAGTCGGGTCGCACTATGTGACCGAATTTCCTCCAGTTTAATGGTTTGAGTTTTCTCTCTCTGGCCATAATTTTCGGGCTTATTTCATATGCAAGTGTGGATGAATGAGACGCATAAAATGATGACGTGGTGAGCATAGTTCCCTCTGGATGACAAATATGAGAGAAAATAATAATTATGATAATAAATAGATGTGAACAAGTAAAAAGAAAAGAAAGGGAATATAATAATAACAACAATAAAATAAATAATAATAGAAAAGGGTGAAACATGAATAAACAATAAATAAGTAAACAGTAAACAACAAAAACAAAACAAAAAGAACCTAATCGGTCAAGGCCCCCCTAATCCACTGCCTACTGATTACCCTCTAAAAAACAATGAGAACCCATTGATTCCCTCAATGCCCATAGTCGGATGTACATCGATTACCTCCCTTTTAACACCATAATCCATGGTACATCGATTACCTCCCTTTTAAACACCATGGTCCATTGTACATCAATTACCTCCCTTTTGAAACACCATAGTCCATTGGTCATCGATTACCTCCCTCTTAAACACCATAATCCTCATACATCTCCCGCCTCTCATTTAACTTCCCATAAATAAATAAAAAGAAAGGGCATACCAGACTAATGGGATAATAATTAATAAATTGTTTTAAGAAGAAGACAACTCAAAACTGAATAAATCAAAATCATCTAAATAAACTTAGAAGCCATAACTTTAATCAAAAAAATGAGAAGAAAAAGGAAAAGAAATTTTTTTTTTCAAATCAAATGATAAAATGACAAGAATAATTTTAAATCCAATCTAACTACCTTTAAACAAATACAACAAGTTTGAAAAATGATTTCAAAACAAAAATAAAATAAAACAACCTAAACAAAAAAATCAAATCAAATAACTTTGGGTTAAATATTTTAACCTTGAACCAAACTAAAAAAAAATAAAATTCTAAAATTCAAGATAATTAAAGAGATGTAAATTTAAATAAATAAAAAGAGGTCTGAAATCAATAAAACTTTACGTCAAATTGAGCAAACAAAATGTCAAACCAAAGAGACCAAATGGATAAAAACATTCCAAAGAAAACCTAACATGATAAAAAATGTGACAGAATTGAACCAAACCAAATCAAATAATGTTGAACCAAATTCAACCCGTCCTTTAAGGTGCCACCAGATGCTATCTTTCGAACATCTCATGTTAGGCATAATCAATTTTATATCATTGTGCATTCCTTTTATCAGATGTTTCCGTTACGGCCACAAGGCTCTTTTATTCTGACGATTAATCAAGGGTTTTCTCTCTTAGAGAGATATAATTAATGTCGTTGCGCTTAGGCAGCGACGGGATATTGGTCTCGACCCGATCTCCACTTTCGTTTGATGAAGTTAAACGGCGCACAAAAAGACCTAAAGTCCTCCGACTCTCGGAGGCAGAACACATTGTCACTCACGTGACTGGGATGCCTGCGCTCTGCGATTGCCGATTCATCTTTCGTCTTAGTGACTTGCTTAGCACTAAACGGGACTTGAATTTGTAATACGTAGCTATACACATGAGAACATGATAAATAAATTTAAAATATTTTGATGGATTATTTTCCATTTCCACAGTGTGGCACGCCTGGCGGGACCAAACTTCCCTTCATCTCTTCGCCAGAATAGAAAGCCCTGTGCCCTTAATACTCAACACTAACCGTCAGTTTGAATTAATTGGCAGGTACTAATATTCACATGGCCGAGGTACGTTTCGGACCATAGATGGTCAAAGGTCAAGCACAGTATGGCTATTTGGCAGTACCTACTCGCTTTGGAGACTTTCCACCGGTCATGGAGTTCCCCAACTTTCTGGGGGTGGCATTTGTTAATGTGCTACACCAGGAAGCTAAGTATGAGACCGAAGAGGCTACAGAGAAGCTGAGTTGTTAGGTCCACTATGTGGATCATGGCGGCAAAAAGAGAGGAAAGAGGACAAAAAGACACCGCCAACAGGTAGTGGTTGACAAGGAAGTCATCTCTCATCATGCGCATCTTTCCAATTCTAGGAAAAGCATATTGGTTGGAGATGTGAGGATCAACTTGCAGAATGGATGCACCAAAGTTGAGCTAGAATAGATGACACCAATAGTAGCTATGAAGAATTCGTTTCAAGCATTAACAGGAAAGAGAGCAATGTATAACACCTTTTAGGGCAAGCTGCCCCTAAGACCCATCAAGTTCAAACAAGTATGGAGACCCAGAAGGGTACAAACGCATAGACAGGAAGAAATCGCACTAAAAGAAGAGAAACCAAGAGAAGCAGTCAACGTAGAGGTCTCGAATTATCAGAGGCCACCCAAGGGCTTCAAGACCAGAGTGCACCAGGGAGGGGCATGTGCTTATGCCTGCTTCCATGATAAGAAGGCAGAGCTGCGAAGGTCTGCTTACATCCCACCCATCCGGGAGGGCTCGTTTGCACCAATAGTCTCGACTGCATATAACCAGCCAGGGGTGACGCGGGTCGCATGCAACCGCATTCTCCATCTTGTAAATTCCCCTTTGCAGCGAGCAAGGATGTTACAAGCCATGGAAATTCCTCAGGCAGAAGTTGAAAGTAGCATGGATGAGAATGACGTCCCTTGTGGACAAGTTCATTTACAGCCTGGAAAGGTTGAACCTAGGATATCAGTCTTTGAGAGGCTATCATTTCTCTCTCAAACGTCTCGAAGAGTTGAAAGAGATCAGAATGGGAGCTTGAAAGTTTTTTCCTGTCACATGGCTAGCATATGGAGCCGTTATGGAGCTTTGCCAACCGAGAGTGAAGAACTAACAGAACTGGCAGAGAGGCCCAGTGCTGTCACTAGAAGAAGAGCAGCGGCGGTGGCCTTAACAGCCACATACAGAAGTGCTAATGCCTCTGCAACGCAGATGGTGGCAGTTACTGCCAATGTGATTACCATTCAGGGCAGTGGGGGCAACAATGAGATCCCTCCACCACCGCCAAAAATGACACCGGGGGGCACGGTACAAGAGATTCCTAGTACTGCACCCTTAGATCCAGCCGTCTTGGAGTTGTTGCAGCGGTACCAAGCTGAGATTGAAGCACTCAAGTGGCAACTAAGAGCAAAAGAAACTGAAGGGCATGCAGCCCGAGAAGTTAAGAACCCGGGAGAAACTCCCCAAGGGACCTCAGGGTCGGTGGGGACTTTGGCCCAACATATTGTTGCGTAACTAGCAAGTGAGCAGCTTTAACATTCGCCTATAGCCTCAGCTCAGCAACAATATCAACAGCCCATACAGCAGTATCAACAAACCCAATACCAACCCCTTCAACAACAACTCTCCCCTTAGCAACAATATCTGCAGCAACAGTACCACTCGCAACAAGGCCATCATATGCAGCAACAGCAATCAATGCCTGCTCAGGTTCCTGAGCAACAAGTGGAAAACCAGATGCTAGCTCCGTTACCACCGGTGGCCATCATAAACACTCCAAGCAATCAGCCAGCCCACTTCTACCCTCAACAAGTGGAACCCGCCACCATCAGCAAACTAATGGTAGAGCAGATGATTGAAATGAAGCTCACCGAGCGGGGTGACGGAGAGCATGTTTCCTTCGATGTGTATAGGGTACCTTACCCTGCACACCATGTTGTAAAGAAGCTGCCCCCGGGAATCACCAAGCCTCCAAAGTTTGACAAATTCAATGGGAAAGGATCCCTGAAAGAGCATATAGCATATATATCAATGTAATGGGGGGTTTGGCAACAGATGAGTCCTATTTGATGACATTCTTTGTCTCTTCTTTGACCAGGCTTACATTTGAATGGTATTCTAGTCTACCGGCAGGGTCCATATCTGACTAGGCAGACATGCAGAAGAAATTCAGAGAAAGATTCTATATAGCAGAGAGGGAAGTCACAGTGGTAGAACTCTATGCAACCAAACAAAGAAATGATGAATTGGCACTAGACTACATCCAGTGATGGAGGAACCTTAGTATGAGAGGCAAGCGTCCTTCTCACCAAGAAGATGCAGTGCAGAATTGCAAACAAAATTTGAAGAGAGAATTGCTTGAAAGAATGATTGGAATGGAGATCCGATCATTGGACAGGCTGAACAATGTGGTAGTAGAGATCGAAGCATTCTTGACCAGATACTCCACTAACTCATTCACAGGGCAAAAGAACAAACCAATTGATAAGAAGCTGACAGGGAAAGAGGTACATACTGTTGATCTCAAAACTTTTGAGCAACAAAAAGGTAAAGGTGGGACAGCGGTCGGATCCTCCAACAACAGGCCTGAGCCTCAGAGAAGGATCATTCCTTTTCAAGACAAGGTGAGGAAGCCATACTCTTTCCCCAAGGGAAAGACCAAAACACTGCTTGAGTGGGCCCTCAAGTATAATAAAATCACATTTCCAACACCTAAAAGACCCGATGAGCCTCAAAGAAGGACAATCCTCGGTAATGCCCGTACCATTAGGTCCTGGGACATCCTTCGGATGAATGTTATGTATTCAAAGATATCATCGAAAGTTTGATTAAAAGGGAGAGTTGCAGATGGGGGAGTACAAAGTGGACCCTCCACGGCCACATGAGGCCCCTGCTCGACCAGCTGCAGCCAATATGATTTCTTTATACCAACAGCTGCCAGAAGAGATCTCTGAAGCCATCACTCAGAAGACATATGAGAATTATATCCTTGTCCCGATCAAGGAGGAGGAAAACTGACAGAAGGCGCCCAAGAAGACAAGGAAAAATTCAGAGGCGAAGCCTATCCAACAAGTGCAAATCTGAAGAATGACACCTCAGCCACCTCCACCAATCGTTGCCCCAGTATGGTACGCGACATTGCATGAGGTCGTCATCCAGAGAAATAACAACAGAAGGCGTCAGATGCCTTTACCATTGTATAGAGGGGGCAGCCCATCACTAGAGTGGTTGCAAGCTTTGATTGATGAACTTGATGAATATGAACAACCGGACAGGTATCCTATCCAACTGCAAGAGTACGTGTCTTGGGAGAAGCTCGAAATGCTAACTCTGGAAACACCTATTGTACAAGAGACACCCCAGCCTCAAGAAGATTTATTATGGGGGCAAGAGACAACAAATCCCAAGGAAAAGAGAAGAAGACCCAAGAAGAAGAAGGTATTTGCATCTCTTTCATGCAACACCATTTCGTCCCTGCTGGGCTTGGCTGAGCACCACGATGAGGAAGAAATTTATTCCCCATCCAATGACGTTAACCAAGTTAGGTCCTCAGGGCTTGAGTTCACAACAGATCCCTAAGAAACGCCCTCCTCCGAAAAATCAAGGTATTATCTTTCGGGGGGAACTGTCTTATTAGATCCTGAAACCTGAGGTTCGACGGGTGCAAGTTCCACCTCCTTTGGGGCTCTACAAGAATGAAGAGGCTGGGGCATGATCCCATCTATTGCCGAGTTCCTAGCAGCTAAGGAGCAAACTGAAATAGCACCCACACCTCCAAAGGTACAAGAAAAAGTCAACCATAAGCCAGTTAGCCTAGCTGTTGAGGTCCAAGCTGGAAGCCGTGCAATTGACCAAGGGAAACTAAAGCTAGACGATGTTGGGGAAGATAGCTGGATCGTCAGGTTACTAAAAAAGATCCCCACATGTTTCAGTGTCTGGGAAATTTTATCTTTGAGCGAGGAGACCAGGAAGGCAATAATCACAGCCTTACAAACTCCAGCTCAGTATGAAGCATGCCCAGCAAAGATGCACGTAGAGGCTACTGTTTCCAGTGCGGAGTCTATCACATTTACTGCAGAGGACATGCTCCTCCTCATGACTACTCATAACAGGCCATTGTACATGAAGGGGCAATTGAATGGGCTGCCCCTAAATAGAATTCTCGTAGACCCTGGAGCGGCAGTTAACATATTTCCATACAAAGTTTATCAAAAGTACCATTTCGATGTGTACCTTACTTCTGTGCACGATGTGAGGATAGCAAGCTTCAATTAGAAGTTTGAGATCCCCTTGGGGGTTGAGGAGTTTGACTTGATCTTGGGGGACTTCGTGACAAAGGTTCAGTTCCATGTGATCAATGCAAGTACGTCCTACAAAGCTCTGCTAGGTCAGCCCTGGCTCCATCAGAATGGAGTAGTTCCGTCGACATTGCACCAATGTATCAAATACGTCAAAGAAGGGGAGGAGCATAGGACCTTCGCCGATGTGCACCCATTTGAAGTATATGAGTGTCATCTCCTGGATGCTAATTTGTACCTAGAGCACTCGAAAAGTCAAATCACTCAAAAGAGCAAAGAGAAGGAGGTCTTCATCACTGATGAGTGGTTCCCACCACCACCACCAGGGACTACTCCTACAGAGTCTGCACCAACAAAGAAGGCGCATGTACAGTCATGCGATGCCTCAGTCTGTACACATGACCTCGACATACAAAAAGGGAATGAACAAGAGGGATCCATCTTGGTCCCAAACGGCCTCACAAAGCCGGTTGTCGAAGTTGACTGTCAAACTGTGAAGGCATTAAAGACCATGGTGATATCCCACCCATGTGGTCGCTTCACGGTCTTTTATCCAGCCGAGGAGCATCTAATGAGAAGGGATGATGATTGCCAAGTCCCTAAAGAGATTGGAGACCCCCTAGTGCCAATTATGGGACTCTCTGACATGTCCCACACAGTCACCCAGATGGCTAAGAGACAGCAGATCCCCTCCTATTAGCGTCTCAGTCAATGGGAGACATTCAAGAAGCTGTAGTATCCTCCGAATATGGATAGAGATCTATTGAAGATTACGCCATACTCAGGACTCGGCTTCTCACTGGGAGGACACTACACCATTGGCATGATCAGCATGACCAACCAAACAGAGGAAAGCCCATCAAGGGTGGTGTATGATGACTACCTAGAAGAAAGAACTGAAGCTGAAGTAAATACAATTGCAAATGAAGAATCTCCCCTAGAGGTGACGATGTCTCCGACATAGACCTCCTCAGAGTCCCCTATCACCCAGGTGCTGTCGGCAGCTGAGGAATGTAAAGATGATGAGGTGCCCAGTTATCCTCTATCCACCCAGGGGAGATAAAAGACCAGACTGGTTATAATAGACAGCTCACAGACTCGACCAAGAGATCCAACAAACAGAAGTGTCTAAAAGAAGCACACCAATCAGGAACTAGCAAAATGAATATTTGGAAGTGCTAGAAGCGGAGAATGATGATGAGGGTCTTATAGATCTGCAGCCGGGACCTGAAGAATTGGAAGATGGTGGTCAGTTCACTGTCGATGAGTTAACAGAAGTAAACCTTGGAACAGAAGATGAATATAGGCCAACCATCCTTAGTGCCCTCATCCCAAAAATAGAAAAACAACAACTAAAGGAGTTTCAGGATTGTTTTGCTTGGGACTACAAGGAGAAGTCGGGACTCAGCCCCCAGGTTGCACAACACTTCTTGGCGGTTGACCCGAGTATTGAACCAGTCAAATAGTCTCCCAAAAGAATGAGACCAGAATTAATAAACAAGATATGCACAGAAGTCGACAAGCTGATAGATGTTGACTTTGTCGAAGAAAACCAGTATACTACCTGGTTGGCAAATATCGTCCCTATCAAAAAAGAATGGGCAGATCATAATCTGTGTGGATTTCCGAGATCTAAACAAAGTCTGTCCAAAAGATGATTTCTTGGTGCCAATCACTGAGGTGATGATTGATGCGACTACCGGACATGAAGCACTATCATTTATGGACGGGTCATCCAGCTACCACCAGATCTGGATAGCAGAACAAGACACAGTACACACAACTTGCAGGTCCCCTAAAGGGATCTTCCACTACAAAAGGATGCCCTTCAGTCTCAGAAATGCTGGGGCAACATACTAGAGGGCTATGACCAAAATCTTCGATGAGCTGCTCTATAAGAAGGTGGAGTGCTACATCGATGATCTAGTGGTCAAAACCAAAAGAAGAGAAAATCATCTGGCTGATCTCAGGGTCATGTTTGAAAGGCTGAGACAATACGAGCTCAAAATGAACCCGATGAAATGTGCATTTGGGGTATCCATGCAAAATTCTTGGGCTTCATTGTCTGGTACAGAGGAATCGAAATTGACCCTGTCAAAATCAAAGCTATCCAAGAGATGTCGCCGCCAAAGAATCTAACTGAGCTTAGATCATTGCAAGGGCGATTAGCCTACATCCGTAGGTTTGTCTCAAATTTTCTGGGCGGTGTCAGCCTTTCCACAAGCTAATGGAGAAGGATGCCCCTTTCCAATGGAACCAGGAGTGCCAGAATGCCTTGGACCACCTAAAGACATATTTAAACACTCCACCAGTGCTGGGGGCTCCAATAAAGGGTCGCCCTCTAATCTTATATATAGAAACCACAGAGCACTTCATGGGAGCCATGCTGGCACAGAAGAATGAGGAAGGAAAAGAATAAGCTCTCTACTATCTCAACCGAAGACTGGTCGGTGCAAAAGATAGATATTCTCCTATTGAAAAAGTCTATCTAGCCTTGGTGTTCACAGCCAAGAGATGAGGCATTATATGTTGTCAACATGAGGTTCAGATTAATATCTAGAGCTGATCCCATCAAATACATACTCTCCCAGTCAGCGCTAAGAGGAAGGATCGGTAAATGAGCTGTTATACTGATAGAATTTGACATCAAATACATCCCCCAGAAAGCAATTAAAGGGCAGGCGGTAGAAGACTTCTTTGCAGCTCACTCTGTGCCAGAAGATTCCCCGCTCATTACAGAGTTATCAGAAGATGAAATCCTTAGAGTGAAGCAGCTGCAGATGGCTGTCTTGTAGTTATATTTTGATGGGGATTCAAGAATAGAAACAGCTGCATATGGTAGTGTAAGAATCCGAGCAGGGGTAGGCATCGTCCTGAGGTCGCTAAAAGGGGAAGTTACGCACACCTCCTGCTCTATCAACAAGCCATGCACAAATAATGAGGTTGAATATGAGGCCCTAATCATTGGCTTACAAGTGGCCCTTTTCATGAACATTAGGGTGCTGCAATTTTGGCGACTCAATGTTGATTGTCAAATAAGTGCAAGGGGAGTTTGACGTAAAAACTAGAGTTACTACCCATACCACTGGGAGGTCAAAAACTATTATCAAAATTCTATCACATCAGAATAGAGCACATCACAGGAGCAGAAATGCACAAGCAATGCTTGGCAAACTTGACCAGCTGGAAATCGTCGTCATGAATCGATGGCAAGTCCCCAGCATGGTAGAAAATGAGCTTGAAGATGAAGAGAACGGCCAGGAGGAAGTGTCTGTGGCAGAAGAGATCAGGCAAGAAGACTGGAGAGAGCCCTTGCTGCAATGGTTCGAATGTACTAGCAATTGCCGAAACAACGAAAAGAAAGGATCAAAGTGGTCAGAGTAAAAGACTCATACGAACTTAGAGGTGGAGTTCTATTCAGAATTATGGCAGATGCCAAGAAAAAGATCTTGCTAAGGTGTTTGTCACCTGAAGAGGCCTAGAGGATCATGAAAGAAGTGCACACCAGACTTGCTAGCGCTCACCAGGCCGGGCCAAATATGAAAATAGAAATTAAAAGGCTCAGTTATTATTGGCCGACTATGTTCGAAGACTTTGGTAAATTCGCCAAAACATGTCAAAAATGCCAAAACATGCGGTCATACCAAGAAGACCTCCGATACACTTGCAACCGACCATTCCAAGTTGGTCATTTGCACAATAGGGCACGGATGTTGTGGGCCCTCTGCCACCTTCCTCGTCAGAGTGCAAGTACATCTTGGCAATCACCGATTAATTTTCAAGGTGGGATGAGGTTGTGGCATTAAGAGAAGTAACATGATAGCTAGTGACTCGCTTCATCAGCGAAACATCATTTTTCAGATTCGAAAGTCTAGACCAAATCATATCAGACAATGGAACACACTTCAAGAATCAAAAGGTCTCCAAAATGGATGCTAGGTACAAAATAGACTGGATAACTTCCACTCCTTATAACCCACAAGCCAACGGCTTGGCAGAAGCCTTTAACAAGATACTGTGCACCTTGCTGGCCAAGACTTTCAGTGCCAACAAAAGAGATTGGGAGGATAGAATGCATGAGGCCTTATGGGCTTACCGGACTGTATATAAGACACTAATGGGCTGCTCACCTTTCTCCTTGGTGTACGGTTCCGAAGCAGTGGTTCCGGTAGAGCTCGAGGTACCATCTCTTAAAGTAGCCATTCAGCATGGGCTAGCTCCATAAAATCAAACTAATGTCGAGAGAAGACTTGAAGAACTCTCTGATTTGGAGGGAAAAAGGCAGCAAGCTCAACAGAACATTCAAGTTTACCAGGCCCGCATAGCACATGCCTTCGACAAGCTTGTCAAGGGCCGTGAATTCAAGAAAGGAGACCTTGTGATGGTTAAGAAAAGAGAAGTCATGGTCGGCAAACAAAAAGGGAAGCTGAATGAGAACTGGACTGGGCCGTACATGGTGTAGAGGGTCTACGAAGGCGGGCCTATGTCATAGTTGATCTCGGGTGAAGTACAATTTCCACCCCTCAATGGAAGACATTTGAGTTTTACCATGCATGTCATCACCTTCGGCAGCAGCACCATGGAGCAACAAGAGAATGAACAAGAACTAGACCCGAGCGACGTACTCGACGAATGAAGAGATCGGCTATCAAGAAACGGTGTAGTTGCAACAACAGGGAGTCTCTACACTCAGTCTCCCCCCATTTAAAAGAAAAGAGTAACAAAATAGATAAAATGTTAAAACATTAAACCCTTAAGCCCCTGGGACGTTGGTCATCGATGATGAAGAGCCAAAAAAATGATAAAAAATTCATGCAAAAGCATGGCAAAAAGAAAGAAGAGGCAGCCATACCGCTAGCCGGACCATGGCTCTGAGATGACGAACATCCCAACAAAATTTATGAAATTCTTGTGATCTCTGCTGATTTCAAGGGGAGGAGAATGAAAGGAGTCCCCTTGTTTAAGGGAGCACATCACTTTTCCGTGGGGCGTGTGGAAACTGTTTGGATTCTTCGTACAACCTTTCCCCATTTGAAAAAGATATTTTAAAGGACAAAGAATTTAATATTTTTCCCTAAACACAAAATAAAGAAATTTAAATGAGGATTTTGTACCCTGACATTAAGGATGGGTCGTCATCTAATCAATCTAACCATTATCGTCTTTCATGCACAGGGACATATAAAGCTGGTGTCAATAGGTCCGGGTGATCGACATCATCGTCAATATCAATACGTCAAAGTCACGATGAAAGCTGGCGGTGGCGACAAGCCTAAGAGATAAACGTCATTCAACAATGAAGTCTCGCCGGCAGTCATGCCAGCGCAACACGAGGCCAGATCAACAATACAGTCATGGGACAAATAGTCGTCAACAAGCTCAAGTAGATGGCAATGTCCATGTTGCCACAAAAAAATGGATAAATGAAAAGGGGCTTAAAATTGAGATGCCTCGTCGGACTTATTCGGACTGTTCCACCGAATAAGGGTAAGAAGGATTTGAAACCCAGTTATGGTGAAAACCCACAAAGGGCGCTGTAAGCAAAACAGGGTACCCCACTACACGAAAATCCGAAAAGGCGTGTAGGCAAAAGTAAGAGGGGGTCGGATTGAGTGAAAACCCATAAGGGTGCCCAATTCGATAATGAGAAAATAAAAAGAAAATTAAAAAATGAAAATGAAGTCAAAGATCAGTCAAACCTGAGATTCCAAAAAGCACGAGAAGCAAGTGACAACAAGGTCATCTTACAAGATATGACACAAGACCCTATCAACCTTGACGGCTACAAGATGACACAAAACCCTGTCAATCCTAATGGCTACAAGACAGCACAAGACCTCGTCAATCCTGACGGCTACAAAGACAGCACAAGACACCGTCAATTCTAATGGCTACAAGACAGCACAAGACCTCGTCAATCTTGACGGCCACAAGACAGCACAAGACCCCATCAATCTTGATGACCACAAGACAGCACAAGGCCCCATCAATCCTGACGGCTACAAGACAGCACCAGACCACGTCAACCCTGATGGCTACAAGACAGCACAAGGCCTCGCTGATCCTGCCGGCTACAAGACAGCACAAGACCTCGTCAGTCCTAATGGATACAAAGCAATACAAGACCCCGTCAATCTTGACGGCTACAGTCAGTACAGGACCTCGTCAATCTTAACGACTACAAAAACAAAACAGACCCCGTCAATCCCAACGGCTACAAGACAATGAAACCCCAATGCCATCAACCTCAAGTGATTGGCGTCAACAACACGTGACCCTATTAGTGGCATCGAAGTTGTTGCATTCAAAAAAAAGAAAGAAAGGGAGGCTAAAAGTAGAGATGCCTCGTCAGACTTGTCCTTTAGGCAAGGGTAAAAAGGACCCAAAACTTGGCCATAGTAAAAACCCGCAACGGGCGCTATGGGCAAAATCGAATACCTCGCTACACGAAAACCTATAAGGGCATGTAGGCAAAAGCAAGAGGAGGTCAAGTTGAGTGAAAACTCGAAAGGGCACTCAATTTGATAATGTGAACAAAAATGAATGAAATAAATCATGGAAACAAAAATAATAAAGTAAAACACATAAGAGGTACCATTACTGCTCAAAAGGCATATCTTCCATTGCCATGGAAGTTGTGTTACATGATTTTTAAGCATGACAGTGCATGTTAAAAATAAAAGAAATACAAGCTAAGCCCTCACAAATCCCAGAAAAATTCTTCCAGGGGTAGGATACCCACAAAAAGGGGAAGACAGCATATCCTTCAAACATTCCTCTTGAGAATGAACTTTTCTTAAAATGTTCTCCACTGGAGCGGCTTAACTCTCAATCAGTATATTGGCCTCCTCATATCGAGCTCAAGAGTCTTCCAGCCTGTGAAGTTCGGCTTCTGCGGCAACTAACGCTGCTTTAAGAACAACAATCTTCTCCCTCAGAGCTGCAGAACTTTCGGCAGTTGTTGCAATAAGGGTGCAGTTGTGCTCCTCTTCAGCTCGCAAAGGCTCTAGCACCCTTTCGCATTCTGAATGTTGAGCTTTCAACGCCACGAGCTGACAGGGCACTTCATCGGGATAAACTGTTGTTGCCTCACATATTTGAGTATCAGGGTTACCCTTCTGATACAATCATCCAGAGGACATCCCATGAGACCAAATAGCTCTGTCATTTTCTCCACAATGGGTTTGAGGTCTTCATAACGTGGTCGGGGATCCTGATCGATCATCAATCGTAATATGTTCAGATTTTGCTTCATCATGAGATTAAAAGGGAGAGCACCCCCGAGTGCTGCAATCAGTGGCGCTTGAAGACTCACTTGACTGTCTACATCCGCCAATATGCTCGCATCTACTTCTCTAGAGCAAGACGGTAGCGCTGCAATAGAAAATGAACTTTGCGGCAGGTACCGGCACCTCCATGACCACTGCAGCTTCGACATCTTGTAGTAGGTGGTTGAAGAAGAACACTGGAGGAACCACCCGATGGCGACGTCGAAGGACAATCATTAGCCACCGACACAGGCTCACCTGCATCATCTTGAACTGCAACGAGTGGTGGGTTATACAATACTATCGCCCAAGCAGGGAGGATCAACTCTAGTCGATAGTGGAAGCTCCGGGCTTGAGGTAATCTGATCCACACCGCATTCCTATACAACAAAAGAAACATCACCATGAGACCAGAATGCATATGCAATCTGCAACGTAAAAAGGAAAAGACTTACCAGGAGAACTTCAGAGGCAACTGTAGCATCTGGCTCAACACCTATCATTGGAGAAGCCGCGACACTACTGGTGGAGTCTTTCCCCAATACCTTCCAAAGCAGAAATTTTCTCTACAAAAGAATTATTGGATGAAGACCTAGTGTCACTGGGCGAGGAAACGTGTCGAGCCCTATCAGTGCTAGAAGATCTCTCGGATGATCGCTCCCCCAGTAGACAAAGGCATGGGCACATCCTGTGAAGCTATGATTGCCGGCGATGCTGCAATTTCAGACGTTGTAATAAAGAAAGCCAGGGTTAGGGACACATCCCCTATTAACATAGGCCAAATGAAGAGATCGTCAAGACCGCAGTTTCCCCTGAGGTTACTTACTGACATCTAGGCTAGCAAACTTCTCAAACGAAGGGATTGTTGAGCCAACTGGGGAAGCTTTGGGCTCGCATGCAGCCTTCCTCTTCTTGGAAGCAGTTGCCTTCTTAATAGCGGCTGCTATGGATGATTTAGCAGTCGTGGAGCATTTAGCCCGAGGAGGTGTGGTCGTTGAAGCGCAAGCTTTGAGCTCGAAATGAGTAGGCCTCTTCACTGTTGATAATAGCTTCCAACACCGATTCGCTATCTATTTGGCGGCCTGGTCTATCAGAAGAGAAGACAACAATGACGAAAGTCAGGTATACTAAAGAACATCCTTGCAAAGAGTTTCTAAAACAAGGAAGAGGAGCAGAAGTCACTTGGCACTCCAGTGCATAGGCGCGACAAGGGCCAATGTGTCAAGGTAGATTGTTTGCCCCGAGAAGCAACTTCTTTAACCAACCAGCAGACGTCATTGATCTTCTGGCAACGCTCTGCCAAATTGGCCAAATCCTCGTGCCCGACGGAGCAAAGAAAATAATAAAGGCCCAGATAATCCATTCCCCAAGCTTCCGCATAATAAAAGGAGACATGCAGGTTGCGATTAAGGATCGCGTCAACTTCAAATTCAGTTGTGAAACCATGAGTTTGCAGGAAGATGAACAACCAAGTTGTATACCCATAAGATCACGTGTTTCATTCCATTCCAGGTACAAAGGTCCTCCAAGGGAACTAAGGATCAAGCTCGCTCCAAGAGACAACAGCTGGTTGACTTTCTTCGAGGGGAAGAGGAGCAACAGGTGGCAAGTGGTCCACACTAATCTTGCTCAAATGACGAAGGGTGCTTGGGAAAACATCAATAGACACTTCAGGCTTAATGAGAGAAGAAGCAGAGCCTTGCTTCTTCGATTTCTTCCGAACTTCAATATATGCATCAATGGCCTTTCCATTGCTAGACTTGAGCCGAAGCAAATGATCCCTATCAATATCAATGGAAAGCTAGGTATGGGCTTTTAAAATCTTCTTTTCTGCTTGGTCCCAACAGTCCAACTTGAAGCTCTTATAAAATCCTGTCCGAGAGTTCCACCATTTAACATAGTCGGAGGTTACACGGGGTGTCTGGCCAGGCGTGGGCACTCGAAAAGTTGAAGGATCTTGGCGGTGAAAGAAATCCCACAAAGTCCTGGCATGATCAGCTGCCTTGAGACCCATCACCACTCTATCCTCCATGAAGAACTGCGCACAAGATGGAGGAATGTGCTGGTCATAACCAAAGTTCCTGCCAAACCTGAAAGAGTAATATGGCTCCAAATAGACAATATGCCCCCTCCTAAAGACCAACACGCTGGGACGAATAGACAGTGCCCAATCCCTGAGCTCGGGTTCCAAGGATGACCTTGTCAACTTCTTGTCGCTGATTATATGAGTATACTCCTCTGAAAAATAGTCATTGCATTCTTTGTGCCTATTTACTAACAGATAGGAATGACTAGCCAGGCTCCAGAAATGAATAGTGCCGAGAGAGTCCATTGGAATAGCTGTCAGTCACCCCCTGATATCATATAACTTAGAAGAAGTGGAGGGCAGCTCCGCACTCACAAACTGCAACATGTGAGGAAATTGCAAGGGAGCTTGAAGAGACTAGGGAGCAAACTCCAGAAATAAAGTGCAAGCCCAAGCGTTGAAAAAATGTATCGGGCTAATGATACGATGAGTGCGAGGGAAGTTATGATGGCTCAATTCCCCAAGAGTTCTGTAAATCAAACATAGCACTGTCGGACATAGAGATAACTTGATCCCCCACGCCATCTAGCAAGTCGGGTAAATAATCTCAGGGTGAATGGTTGCGTCGTCGCCACTAGGCATAGCAAAAGTGCAGAGCTAGTACACCAAGTATGCAGCACAATGGGTGTAGGGATCTACATTAGCAGGGTTAGGCCCTTTGTGATCACCTTTGAATACAAACTCTGAGAGGGTGACCTTTCGACGAGCCCGCTTCTTCGATCTAACGATCCCACCAATCGAAGGAAAGTGTAGTACCCAAGAAAATTTTCTTGAATTTATTTTGCAAATTGAATGTTTATTTCTACATGAATTTGAATGTTGATCTGTGTGGAACTTGGCATCAACATCTTTTGGCGTCAAGTCATGTTAGTGGCAAGATCGTCTGCCGTTTATCATCGGTCAACGACAACATATATTGTCGTCTATTATTTTTTGAATTATTTAATAATGTGGGCAAGACAGTAAGCGACATCATCGATGGACGTTTACATCGAGTCAAACGGCACTCTATGTTGACGTTAATCTGACTTGCCTATTTTTGATGTTATCGTTCCGAGCGAGAGAGATTGGCCGTTTTAAGAGCTTTCATTAGGCCAGATCTGAGCGTTTTGCATCCTAGGGTCAGGATTTAGGCTAGCTGAACGCATGGGGGTCTTTATAAGACCAGATTTCGTGACTAGATAGGGGTTTTTTGCTCTGGTTTTGAGGGAGAGAAAAGAGGGTCGAGAAGGGCGATTCCGTGCCAGTTTATGCGGTTTTGAGGCTTCTAGACTGAGGTGGTACCCTCAGCTTCGTGATCAGGAGCTCATCCAAGTGAAGGAGCCACGTTGGAGGCGGATTGGAGTGATTGAAGTCGGAGGAAAGGGACTGCCTCACAAACGAGGCAGGCATCTTCGAGCTTAGATTCATCACTTCTGTAGGAGGGAAAGAGGCAAGTTGCATGGGGGTTTAGTTTAGGATATGATACACTACGTATTTACCATTTTTTCATATTTTTAAAGCATGAAAATAACCTACGAGAAGGGGTAGAAGTCGTGATATTTCATGTAGGGTTTCTGTGTTTTCTGCGCGTAAAAACTAGACATCCAGATCTCTTGCCGTCTACATCTTGTTAATGGCGGCATCGACTGTCGTCTAATTCATGTGAACAGCATGAGTTTTTCCGACTTCTATTATATGTAAATGGCGCTATGTGCCGCCGTCAATATGTGTTAACGGCGCTATGTGCCGCCGTCTATTGAGGCTTAACGACAGTGTATGTGGACGTCGACTTCAGTAAACGCCACATACCCTACCGTCAAGTTTATCAGTACCATGTCTTTGCCTGAAAATTGATTTGAATTGTCTATCTATAAACCTTGCTTGTATGAGGTTTCGGCTAGGTGATATTTATTGTGTTTTATCAATACCATATCATGGACTGGTTATTGAAATTGGGTATAAATCACATGTGCATATAGTTAGTCATTTTGTGATATTCATGCAAAATGATAAAAGAAAAATGAGGTGAATATGAATGAAATCCATGATGGAGAATTATAATTCGGAGATTGTAATCATGCATACATATTGTACTCAGTTTTTGTGTAGAATCATATGGTATTCTTACTGATTGTATGATGATAATTAGATTGATTTAGTGGAATTCAATTATGAAAAATAGTTACATAGGTCAAAAAATACAAAATTTTGCATGTGTTTAGTACAACCTGATTCTGAATTTCTGTTAAAATTTCAGAATTTTTGGACATTTGCGCCTACTGTTATGAATTTCTAAATAGTAAATTACATGTAGAAATTAAATGAATATGAAAGTAGGTGCATGAATGACTGTGTTGTAATTAGCACCATGATAGGGATCTGTCATACAGTTATAATAGCATTGAGAAACTGAAAAGATATGCTGTAGATTATGGCTTATACATATGCATGAAATGTAAATTAGATGATGTTGTATATGTTAATGCATACAATGAAAGGAAACGCCAATAAGACATTGCTATATTAGAGATTCCTACAAGGAACTACACCATGGATGCCCCTATGGTAATGGTTTAACTATATGAAATGACTAAACGAATATGTGGGCAACGGATTGAAATCCTGGAAGTAGACAAGTTCTACTGGTTAAGGTGGGAAGGATTTTCCCCATTTTGCTCAAATACCATGACTTCATCACTGCATTGCCTAGGTGATAAGTGAATGTTAAATGACAACTGATCTCTATTATAGTGCGGGCTATGTCTTGGCAATTAATTGAAGATGTCTACATGTCTACATGACCTACATGCTACATGCCTACATGAACATTGTCTACATGATTACATGCCATATGTCAATGTGTTAAATGTTACATGCAAATTGTTATGTAAAAGAATTGCTACATGTTTAAATGATCAATTGTTACCTGATAACTGTTGCATGTTGCATAATGTAGTATAAGGCTTTCATTAGAATGGTTTACATGTTACATGACAATAAGTAGATTCCATGATATGAATGATTACATGTTATATGTAGGAATATTTTGAATTAATTGTTAAGGAATAAGATGTGAATTTTATGCATTACATGACATGTTCTATTCCATGAAAATTAGAAGTGTTATGAAATATGTGACTTCCAATTGACTTAGAACCATGTTAGTAGGAAAAGTATATGATAGCAATGAAATGAGTAATAATATAATACCATATTTTAAACCTATTATATTTTAATATCATGAACTGTCTTTCATGTAATTGCTCAGTCTTGTAGACTCATACTTGCTTAACATTTCAGGAGAGCCAGAGGACACTCAGGAGTTAGTGCACATTGACTCAGAGCGAGAGGATGTGGAGACTTAGATTTTGGTTGAGAGCTTTTAGAGTGATCCATGTATGTGAGGAATAAATGATGTATTTTATTTTATGCACTTAAACTTATGGTTTGTATTAATGGTGGACAATGATCATCTCTTTTCTATGCACTAGACTTTATATTTGAGTATAATTTGATTTCAACCATTTAGTTCCATATTCCGTTGCTTATTATTGGAATTGAATTGTCATTTGTGTATATCTCAACCTGTACTGTCAAATGTTGGATTTATTCCACTGTAACACCTCTATTAGATCCAATGTGAGTTGGTGTAACTATACTGGGTCTAAGAGGGGCGTTACAGAGATTGGTATCAGAGCAATCCAGGTTGAGCATGTACATAAATGGAATATCAACATTGTATTCATATTCTAAGTCTGCATAAAGAATTAGTCCACTGTCTAAGTAGAATGATAGGTTATTTGATGGTTGCTTGTTTTGCAGCCTATGGCGACTCGTGGCCGTAGAGGAGATGTTCCGACCCGGGGAGATGAGTCAGCAGGGGGTTCCCAGGCTCCAGCTCAGCAGGCTCAAAACTAGACTGGAGTACCTTTGCCACCCCCACCGCCACTTGTGGACTACGGAGCATGATGCAAGGATTGGTGTATGTGATGCAGACTCAGGCTCAGACTATACCGGCATTGCAGGCGCAGGTGCAGGTTCAGGTTGGTAAATGCAAGAGCTATTTAAGGTGATAATGGAAGAACTGTTATTTAAGAGTTTGTCTGGATTGTAGGCGCAAGCACCTACTCATGAGGCAGTTTTGGAGGTACCTATGATGGAGAGGTTCAAAAAGATGACCCCACCTCTTTAAGGGGGAGAGTGACCTATTTTGGCGAGAGTGGCTTCGGAGACGAAGAAGATCTTTCATGCCATTCGTTGTGCGAAAGAGGAGAGGGTGACCCTAGCTACTCATATTCTTAGGAGCGGCGATGTGTGGTGTCCTCTTGTACTATGCACAGTTTGCAGATGGAGCTATAGAGTTGCAGATTGAGTCGTCGAGTTCAGGGCGAAGTATGTTAGACCCCGAATTTTTATTCTCTTTTATATATATATATATGTATATGAATGGTGTGTTGGGAGTTCGCTTGTGGTGTGCATAGCATGCGTAGTTCATTGTGCCTACTATAAGTTTTTTACTTCTCTTGAGCATGAGCATATACGTATATATATATATGTATACGTGTATTCGCGTAGAAGTGAGCAATTAGCAAAATTAAGAAGTAATATGAATGTTCTCTGTTCTTTTCCAAGAATCTTAGACTTAGAATGATTGAGTAATATTATGTATGTATTTTCTAAATAATGAAGAATATCCTATACTACCTATTTCATGGAATTTTGTATGAGAGTATATGAAGTACATATGTGTATGTACGTATGTATGTTATCTTATGCGTGTGACAATTGTATACCTAATTCTACATGCATAACACCTTGGTGTACTTATGTATGCATGAGTATGTTTAGTTGTAAACATGGTTCATTGCATGGTTTAGTTAATGCGTACATTGTACTTCGTACATTGCATGTACATAAAGAGTTCAAGCATGGTAGGTGTATTTAGTAGTTTATATTGGGATTCTATACTCCTCATGAATACATGCATGTATTTTTATGATAATTAGGTGAGAATAGTCAATTGGCTAAATCATGCATATAGTGCATATTAAGGAATCCTATGCATATAGTACTTAAGCAATGTTAGGTAAAGTTGTGCAAGTTAATCTAATTACCGGTGCGCATGTTGTATCCATCTATTTCAAGCATAATGTACACAAGTATGCTACACCCGTGTGTGTATGCATAGGTAGATATCTACGTACATCATCTTAGTGTATTCATGTATGCTTGTGTATGCCTAGGTATAAATGTTATTGATTGCCCGGTGTAGTAATATACATATTATACCTTATACCTTGTATGCGTATGAAGATATTCATGTGCGTGTTGTTATCTTGATGTACCTATGTATGTATGTGTAGGATTAGTAGTAAATATTGGATGTTTACATGGTGTAGTGGTGTATACACTATACTACATAGGTTTCATGTGCATGTATGAGTGGATTAAGCATGGTTCTGCATGATTTTAAGTTCTGGCAGAAGAGTGTCTTGGCGTCAACATGGATGGACGCCCATGTTATGTCAGCGTCCATATCGACGGACGCCAACCCTAATGTAGCCGTCCATGGATGTGGACGTCAATATCTAATTTTCTGTGCGCAGCAGAGCGCAGAGAGCACTCATTGGGCCAGGCTTCTGATGGGGAGATGTCTTCCCAACGTCTCTTACTTGTCCCTTCAGTCCTGTACGAGCCCCTCTTGCCCCCTTATTCTATAAAACACCTCTCTTTGCAACGTAGAGAGCTCACTTGGCTCATTTTCTAAAAGGAAACCCTAGCTGAGAGAGGAGATGAGGGACTGACCTTGGAAGGCTTAGATCCGGCGACTGGAGGCGTTTTCGGGTGAGCTTCTACAACAAGGAGGAAGGCCATACATAGGAGAAGGCTTCCCCGGCGTTGGACTGCGGCTTGCAACCCCCTGGAACCCGGAGCAAAGGATTTCTGGAGGCTTCTTGGCAAGTGCCAAGGAGAGCTCCATCGGCTATTTTGATCCGTTTAGAGGTTTTTCTTCAGGCAAGTAAACCCTAGGTCTTGAGCCTAGACATGTCCCCTAAGTCTCAGGAATTTTGTGGATTTTAATTCGTGTCCTGGAGCCCCTATTCTGAATTTTTTTCCAAGCTCGGTCTGTGTTCTTACACAGACAGGAACTTGACGGCAAGAGACCTTGCCGTCAAGTGCATCTGTTAACGGCATGCGATAATGCCGTCAACCCCTGTACACGGCCAGGTCATTGACGTTGAGTTCGTCAGGACAGAAACGTTAACTGTTTTCTCCCTTAAATGACTATTTTCGATGTGTTTCTCGCGATGAGGATATACTGTAAACCCTATACGTTATGTAAGATATCTATTGTGGTGTGTGGATGGGTTATTGAGCATGGTATGAGTAATGCAATTTAATTGCTTTGCGAAAATGCATGTATGTTAAGGCAATGACCTTCTTGACTCACTGTTTGGATGATTTAGTGAGGGTCGGAAAGTGCTAAATGTTGTGAGCCATGTATGCATGCATCAGTTTATTCCCTGCAATTTCTATGATTTTCCCATGTTTATATGATTTGTTAGAATTCATGTTTTGGGAAAATAGAGAACATGTGTAGGACTATTAAATTCTCTAGTAAATCGTGCTTTGTGCAATAAATACGGGTAGAATTTCGTGCGAATACATGCATGTTAGGTCAGGGCTGAGGCATGTTAAATCAATTGTTTATGCTAGATTTCCATGCTAATAGGGATTTCAAATAGCATGTGAAATGGATGTTTGATTTTCTGTAAATTCGTTTTAGTTCAGAAAAATCTGAAAACTTGCATGTAGAATCCTAAACCTGAAACCAGTATGTGGTCAAAGTTTCAGGTCATTTGGACAATTATACAGTGCAATATGAAATTTCCATGCAAAATGCGTGACTAATGCAAGCTATTATGAAATGATTTGGTTTCTGAACAATTTAACCTGATTAATGAAACTTCCGGAATGTTAATTATGGTCATCTGTAATAGCATGATTAGGAGAAAAACAGAGTCACATTGTGCATGAGAAAATGAAGGAGATGTGAGTGTTATGTGTAAAATACGTGTTAAAACTCGGCATGAGTAAAGTGTAAAAGTTGTGCCTATGTGACACTGCTACCCTAGAGGCATCGGGAGCCGTATATAGAAAAGTCCCTATGGAAGGCTCCATGTGATATAAGTTTGTCCCAAAGGCATTGGGAAAACCCCGGAGGTGGACAAGTACCACTGGATAGGGTGGAGAGGGCTTCTCCCGGTCTGCGCAGTTACCAAGATTCACCGCTGTATTGCCTAGGTGGTGAGTATGTGTATGAGTTGTGTCATGCGTTGTGATATGAGTTGTGTTATGAGTTGTGTGAGAGCTGTGCTAAGGAATGAGCACGAGCTATGAGATATTTGTTAGTGTCCTCTACTGGTGGTTAGGACTATGTGTCATGGCAAATTGTTAAGCAATGAATAAAATGTGAAATATGTGAACATGGCACGTGGTAAGTGCCCATGATGCACGTGGTAAGTGCAATCGATGTGATACGTGATAAGTGAAAGTGGTAGAGTAAATGATGTGGAAACGTGTAATTGTGTAAGTGTGAACATGTGTACATGCCAAATGTGTAAAAGTGAACAATGTGAATGAGTAAGTGTGCAATCATGTGGGATAAATGTGTTAGATTGTGAACTTATGATATATGTCATGAAAGTGTTAAATGCATATCCAAACAGCAACCTAAATGTATGCAAAACGATGTTTCACATGTGTAAGAATGAGTAGAATCCATATTAGGAACTTCCCTTTCAAACATATGAGAATCTCACGTTAATTGCTATCATGTTGTGATTGAATTGTATATATATAGCTCTCACGTGAATGAAATGGTAGTGAGCATGTAATAGGATTTTCACGTTTGCAAAAGGATGATTATGAATGTGGTAAATGCATGAAAAATATTTGGATTCCATGCTAGTTGAAATGCTCAATTAGTATAAAAGTTCATACTTAAGTGCTCATGGATTGCTAAATGGTTTCACCATGTTTTAACCTTCAAGTCATGCTACAAATGTGAAACTATGTGCATGTGATTTTATTATGTTAAAACAACAAGTAAATTGTATAAATAAATACAAAAAGGTCATGTGAAAAGAAAGTAGTCATCGTGCTAGCTTGTTCTTTTCTTTACGCTCAATTGTATGCTCTAGTAGTAGAAATATCTATGGGTTAAAAGAATGTGTGGACGAATCATGCTACATGTTAATGTATTAAATAAGTGCATGTGTATGATGTAATGCTCATGATTTAGAATAGAATTATGGTAGACTAAAGCATGCTCCTGACAAGATAATATGTATTGCTAGTTGAAAGTAAGGACCATGAGTACCTTCGTGATTTGATGATAGTGTGCATCTCTTTAATGTTAATGCCATATTGTGAGTGTGACATGTTTAAGTTTAAGACTTTGGTTTGCTTGCTGAGTCTTTGGACTCACTCTTGCTTCGGCGTACAGGTTGACAGGTATCGGGTTCTAGAAGGAAGCTTGGTGAGGATCGTCATTAGAAGACTATTTTGTGGAGCTGTTACTAGTTGTACTTCTTTTTTTTCCTAGCACGAAAAGGGTTATTGTATGGACAATATTTGGACAATGTAGTTCTTTTATCTTGTATTAATGTGGACATTGTCTTTCTATTTCGCTATTTAGATTGTGGAATGTGTGTTGGTGATGGGTAAGAGTTGAGTTATTTATTTTATTCCGCTGTACTCTATTGCTATCCAGGTACATATCAACCTATCGACTAGTGTTGGGTACATGTCCCACTGTGACGACGCCCTTTATACCGATGGGGATTGGTATAATCGTACCGGTATGAAGAGGGTCGTTACAGACATTGGTATCAGAGCACCAAGGTTGAGACTGTACATGGATAGACCATCACCATCACAATATTGCAAAGTCTTCATAGAAAATTTGTCCATACATGTAGAAATTACTAATACTAGATGGAAGAAAGTAAGGGGAATAGTTAGGATATAGTAACCTAGGTTCTAATTGAGTTATTTATTTTGCAGACTATGGCTGGACGTGGTAGACGTAGTGCTCAGTCTCGGAGGTATGAGCAGAACCGCAAGCTGAAGAATTTTGTGAAAGGACTTAAGCCATCAGTGAGGGCTAGGCTTCTGGAACTCGATTCGCGTATCTTAGGAGAATTCTAGGTGTGACCACCCAGCAAGAGATGGAGCGGGATCTCTCCAGGGGGAGGCAACTCCAAAGGAGAATATGATCAAGCCATTCCCAAGGCAAGATAAGAAGAAGGAGAAATCTTGGAAAGTCAACAATCAACTGTGGCCTCAAGTATCGAGAAACCCGAGTGCACCCAGTGCGGGAAGCGTCATGGGGGAAAGCATGTTGGAGAAAGGAAGGAAGGTGTCTTAAATGTGGAAGCAAAGATCATCGGCTTAAAGAGTGTCCGAATCTGAAGACGAAGTTCACTCCACGAGGTGCTTCATCGACGCGATATAGGAGCAAGGAATAGCTGGTGATGACCTCGGCGACGTCACCACAGGTACTCGATGCGATCTTCGAGGACGAAGATCTTTTTCTAGAGGGGGAGAGTGTTAGACCCCGAATTTTTATTCTCTTATATATATATATGTATATGAATGGTGTGTTGGGAGTTCGCTTGTGGTGTGCATAGCATGCGTAGTTCATTGTGCCTACTATAAGTTTTTACTTCTCTTGAGCATGAGCATATACGTATATATATATATATATATATATATATATATATATATATATACGTGTATCGCGTCGTAGAAGTGAGCAATTAGCTAAATTAAGAAGTAATATGAATGTTCTCTATTTTTCCAAGAATCTTAGACTTAGAATGATTGAGTAATATTATGTATGTATTTTCTAAATAATGAAGAATATCCTATACTACCTATTTCATGGAATTTGTATGAGAGTATATGAAGTACATATGTGTATGTACGTATGTATGTTATCTATGCGTGTGACAATTGTATACCTAATTCTACATGCATAACACCTTGGTGTACTTATGTATGCATGAGTATGTTTAGTTGTAAACATGGTTCATTGCATGGTTTAGTTAATGCGTACATTGTACTTCGTACATTGCATGTACATAAAGAGTTCAAGCATGGTAGGTGTATTTAGTAGTATATTGGGATTCTATACTCCTCATGAATAACATGCATGTATTTTTATGATAATTAGGTGAGAATAGTCAATTGGCTAAATCATGCATATAGTGCATATTAAGGAATCCTATGCATATAGTACTTAAGCAATGTTAGGTAAAGTTGTGCAAGTTAATCTAATTACCGGTGCGCATGTTGTATCCATCTATTTCAAGCATAATGTACACAAGTATGCTACACCCGTGTGTGTATGCATAGGTAGATATCTACGTACATCTTATCTTAGTGTATTCATGTATGCTTGTGTATGCCTAGGTATAAATGTTATTGATTGCCCGGTGTAGTAATATACATATTATACCTTATACCTTGTATGCGTATGAAGATATCATGTGCGTGTTGTTATCTTGATGTACCTATGTATGTATGTGTAGGATTAGTAGTAAATATATGGATGTTTACATGGTGTAGTGGTGTATATACTATACTACATAGGTTTCATGTGCATGTATGAGTGGATTGGCATGGTTCTGCATGATTTTAAGTTCTGGCAGAAGAGTGTCTTGGCGTCAACATGGATGGACGCCCATGTTATGTCAGCGTCCATATCGACGGACACCAACCCTAATGTAGCCGTCCATGGATGTGGACGTCAATATCTCTAATTTTCTGTGCGCAGCAGAGCGCAGAGAGCACTCATTGGGCCAGGCTTCTGATTGGGGAGATGTCTTCCCAACGTCTCTTACTTGTCCCTTCAGTCCTGCACGAGCCCCTCTTGCCCCCTTATTCTATAAAACACCTCTCTTTGCAACCTAGAGAGCTCCCTTGGCTCATTTTCTAAAAGGAAACCCTAGCTGAGAGAAGAGATGAGGGACTGACCTTGGAAGGCTTAGATCCGGAAACTGGAGGCGTTTTCGGGTGAGCTTCTACAACAAGGAGGAAGGCCATACATAGGAGAAGGCTTCCCCGGCGTTGGACTGCTGCTTGCAACCCCCTGGAACCCGGAGCAAAGGATTTATGGAGGCTTCTTGGAAAGTGCCAAGGAGAGCTCCATCGGCTATTTTGATCCGTTTAGAGGTTTTTCTTCAGGCAAGTAAACCCTAGGTCTTGAGCCTAGACATGTCCCCTAAGTCTCAGGAATTTTGTGGATTTTAATTCGTGTCCTGGAGCCCCTATTCTGAATTTTTTTCCAAGCTCAGTCTGTGTTCTTACACAGACAGGAACTTGACGGCAAGAGACCTTGCCGTCAAGTACATCTGTTAACGGCATGCGATAATGCCGTCAACCCCTGTACACGGCCAGGTCATTGACGTTGAGTTCGTCAGGACAGAACCGTTAACTGTTTTCTCCCTTAAATGACTATTTTCGATGTGTTTCTCGCGATGAGGATATACTGTAAACCCTATACGTTATGTAAGATATCTATTGTGGTGTGTGGATGGGTTATTGAGCATGGTATGAGTAATGCAATTTAATTGCTTTGCGAAAATGCATGTATGTTAAGGCAATGACCTTCTTGACTCACTGTTTGGATGATTTAGTGAGGGTCGGAAAGTGCTAAATGTTGTGAGCCATGTATGCATGCATCAGTTTATTCCCTGCAATTTCTATGATTTTCCCATGTTTATATGATTTGTTAGAATTCATGTTTTGGGAAAATAGAGAACATGTGTAGGACTATTAAATTCTCTAGTAAATCGTGCTTTGTGCAATAATACGGGTAGAATTTCGTGCGAATACATGCATGTTAGGTCAGGGCTGAGGCATGTTAAATCAATTGTTTATGCTAGATTTCCATGCTAATAGGGATTTCAAATAGCATGTGAAATGGATGTTTGATTTTCTGTAAATTTGTTTTAGTTCAGAAAAATCTGAAAACTTGCATGTAGAATCCTAAACCTGAAACCAGTATGTGGTCAAAGTTTCAGGTCATTTGGACAATTATACAGTGCAATATGAAATTTCCATGCAAAATGCGTGACTAATGCAAGCTATTATGAAATGATTTGGTTTCAGAACAATTTAACCTGATTAATGAAACTTCCGGAATGTTAATTATGGTCATCTGTAATAGCATGATTAGGAGAAAAACAGAGTCACATTGTGCATGAGAAAATGAAGGAGATGTGAGTGTTATGTGTAAAATACGTGTTAAAACTCGGCATGAGTAAAGTGTAAAAGTTGTGCCTATGTGACACTGCTACCCTAGAGGCATCGGGAGCCGTATATAGAAAAGTCCTATGAAAGGCTCCATGTGATATAAGTTTGTCCCAAAGGCATTGGGAAAACCCGGAGGTGGACAAGTACCACTGGATAGGGTGGAGAGGGCTTCTCCCGGTCTGCGCAGTTACCAAGATTCACCGCTGTATTGCCTAGGTGGTGAGTATGTGTATGAGTTGTGTCATGCGTTGTGATATGAGTTGTGTTATGAGTTGTGTTGAGAGCTGTGCTAAGGAATGAGCACGAGCTATGAGATATTTGTTAGTGTCCTCTACTGGTGGTTAGGACTATGTGTCATGGCAAATTGTTTAAGCAATGAATAAAATGTGAAATATGTGAACATGGCACGTGGTAAGTGCCCATGATGCACGTGGTAAGTGCAATCGATGTGATACGTGATAAGTGAAAGTGGTGGAGTAAATGATGTGGAAACGTGTAAATTGTGTAAGTGTGAACATGTGTACATGCCAAATGTGTAAAAGTGAACAATGTGAATGAGTAAGTGTGCAATCATGTGGGATAAATGTGTTAGATTGTGAACTTATGATATATGTCATGAAAGTGTTAAATGCATACCCAAACAGCGACCTAAATGTATGCAAAACGATGTTTCACATGTGTAAGAATGAGTAGAATCCATATTAGGAACTTCCCTTTCAAACATATGAGAATCTCACGTTAATTGCTATCATGTTGTGATTAAATTGTATATATATATAGCTCTCACGTGAATGAAATGGTAGTGAGCATGTAATAGGATTTTCACGTTTGCAAAAGGATGATTATGAATGTGGCAAATGCATGAAAAATATTTGGATTCCATGCTAGTTGAAAGGCTCAATTAGTATAAAAGTTCATACTTAAGTGCTCATGGATTGCTAAATGGTTTCACCATGTTTTAACCTTCAAGTCATGCTACAAATGTGAAACTATGTGCATGTGATTTTATTATGTTAAAACAGCAAGTAAATTGTATAAATAAATACAAAAAGGTCATGTGAAAAGAAAGTAGTCATCGTGCTAGCTTGTTCTTTTCTTTACGCTCAATTGTATGCTCTAGTAGTAGAAATATCTATGGGTTAAAAGAATGTGTGGACGAATCATGCTACATGTTAAATGTATTAAATAAGTGCATGTGTATGATGTAATGCTCATGATTTAGAATAGAATTATGGTAGACTAAAGCATGCTCCTGACAAGATAATATGTATTGCTAGTTGAAAGTAAGGACCATGAGTACCTTCGTGATTTGATGATAGTGTGCATCTCTTTAATGTTAATGCCATATTGTGAGTGTGACATGTTTAAGTTTAAGACTTTGGTTTGCTTGCTGAGTCTTTGGACTCACTCTTGCTTCGGCGTACAGGTTGACAGGTATCGGGTTCTAGAAGGAAGCTTGGTGAGGATCGTCATTAGAAGACTATTTTGTGGAGCTGTTACTAGTTGTACTTTCCTTTTTTTTCCTAGCACGAAAAGGATTATTGTGTGGACAATATTTGGACAATGTAGTTCTTTTATCTTGTATTAATGTGGACATTGTCTTTCTATTTTGCTATTTAGATTGTGGAATGTGTGTTGGTGATGGGTAAGAGTTGAGTCATTTATTTTATTCTGCTGTACTCTATTGCTATCCAGGTACATATCAACCTATCGACTAGTGTTGGGTACATGTCCCACTGTGACGACGCCCTTTATACCGATGGGGATTGGTATAATCATACCGGTATGAAGAGGGTCGTTACAAGTATATTCCGGAGCATGTGCAGGACCGTATGGAGCAGGAGTTTCTGAATTATACCCAAGGGTCGATGAGCGTGCTCGAGTACGAGGCGAGATTTGCAGAGTTGTCCAAGTATGCGCCCCACATAGTGGCAGATCAGCGGAGGAAGGTAAAGAAATTCATTATGGGGTTGAAGCCGTCCCTGAGAACGAGACTAGTGGCTTTGGGACATCGTACCATGGAGGAGGCTTTGTCAGCGGCATGCATGCAGCAGGCAGAGATGGAGGTCTATCTGGAGGAGAAGAGGGCTTCCTTAAAGAGGCTAGCATCAGCATTCCAGCGTCAGGACAGAAAGAAGAAGGCCCCAGCTTTCCAGCAAAGAGCAGTTGCACCAGCGAGAGTAGCTGCACTGACACCAGGCGGAGGCACAGTTGCAGAGAAGCCAGTGTGTAACCAGTGTGGGAAGCGCCATGGAGGCGAGGTGTGTTGGGTGACTTCCGGGAGGTGCTTGAGGTGTGGTGATAAGAACCACAAGATCAAAGATTGTCCGAAGATGGCGCAGCAGACTGCAGCGACAATAGCACCAGCAGCAGCTAGACCGGCACCGAGAGCAGTAGGGAGACTGAGGGCTCAGGCTAGAGTGTTCGCCTTAGCGAGAGACGAGGTAGAGTTGGTGGAGCATGTCACAAAAGGTACAATTTTAATTATGGGAATGCATGCTAGAGCCTTGTTTGATAGGGGTGCCATGCACAGTTTTATTTTCGAGGGATTTTCCAAGGTCTTGATGAAGGATGATGGTCTGGTTCCGGAAAAGTTGGAGGTTCCCTTGTCTGTGCATACTCCAGCCGGGACTATTTTGACCGAGTAGTGTTTTTCTTCACTTTCGGTGAGCATTGAAGAGCAAGTTTTGCCTTGTAGTTTCTATTTGCTGAAGATGAAGGATTATGATGCCATTTGGGGCTTAGATTGGCTCGAGGAGCATTATGCTCTAATGGATTGTCGGTGGAAGCTTATTATTTTCCAGATTCCTAGTAAGGAGGAGTTTGTTCATCCTTTGCCTAAGAACATGTCGGGCAAGTTCGTTATTTCTGCTTTGAAGGCAGCCCGGATGTTGAGCAAGGGTTGTAGCGGTTTTCTGGCTAGTGTGGTTGTGTCCGAGGATTCGAAGAAGGTGTTATCTGTTGAGGATATTGAGGTGGTCAGAGATTTCAGCGATGTTTTTTCTGAGGATTTGTCTAGTTTGCCCCCAGCTAGGGAGATTGAGTTTAGCATTGAGCTTGTACCCAGCTCAGCACCTATTTCTATTGCCCCTTATCGTATGGCACCAGCGGAGTTGGCAGAATTGAGGAAGTAGCTGCAAGAATTGCTTGATAAGGGCTTCATCCGGCCGAGCGTTTCGCCATGGGGGAGCACCTATTCTCTTTGTGAAGAAGAAGGATGGATCGATGAGATTGTGTATTGATTACCGCAAGCTTAACCAGGTAACTATCAAGAATAAGTACCCCTTACCTCGTATTGATGATTTGTTTGATCAGTTGCGAGGAGCTTCGATGTTCTCTAAGATCGATCTTTGTTCTGGCTATCATCAACTCCGAATTAAGCCAGAGGATTCTGCTAAGACAGCTTTTAGGATGATATATGGCCATTACAAGTTCCTTGTCTTTCCCTTTGGTTTGACGAATGCCCCAGCAGTTTTCAGGGATTTGATGAACAGGTTTTTCGGCAGTATCTAGATTCTTTTATTCTGGTTTTCATAGATGATGTGCTGATTTTTTTGCCCGATGAGGAGACTCATAGAGAGCATTTGAGGATTGTGTTGGATGTCCTGAGGGAGACAAGCTGTATGCTAAGTTCAGCAAGTGCAACTTCTGGATGAAGGAAGTCCATTTCGTGGGTCATGTCATTTCTGGTGAAGGAGTGTCTGTGGATCCGGCTAAGGTGGAAGCTGTCCTTGATTGGGAATCACCGAGATCATCAGCTGACATCAGGAGTTTTCTCGGCTTGGCTGGCTATTATAGGAGATTCATCGAAGGATTCTCTTCTATTGCGGCTACCTTGACGAGGTTGACAAGGAAAGGAGTCAAGTTTGAGTGGTTAGAGGCTTGTGAGAAGGCATTCTAGGAGCTGAAGACTCTTCTGACCTCAGCGCCAGTGCTTGTTTTGCCCAATGGTGTAGATTCTTTCTCCATCTACATAGATGCTTCGATGATTGGGCTTGGCTGTGTTCTTATGCAAGGAGGTCGAGTTGTGGCGTATGCTTCTAGGCAACCCAAGGAGCATGAGTGCAACTACCTGACTCATGACTTGGAGTTAGCGGCTGTGGTCTATGCTTTGAAGATTTGGAGGCACTATCTATATGGAGTTAGATTTGAGCTCTTCTTTGACCACAAGAGTCTCAAATATTTGTTCTCACAAAAAGAGTTGAACCTGAGGCAGCGGAGGTGGATAGAATTCTTGAAAGATTATGATTTTGAGCTTTCTTACCATCCATGGAAAGCCAATGTGGTGGCCGATGTTTTAAGCAGGAAGAGACATTTGATGAGGCAAGATTGGAAGATACTAGAAGATGCTTTGAGCTCTTTGGCTGTTTTGGAACCTCAATTGTGCAACTTGTTCATGGCTCAGTTGTCATTGAGATCGTCTATTCTTGATCGGGTTATTGCTTTGCAAAAAGATGACCCGTTATTGCAGGAGTTGGTTGGAAAGGCCAGTATTACCAGAGATGAGGATGATGTGATTCACCAGAATCTTAGGGTGTGTGTCCCTAATGATGCTAATCTGAGGAAGGAAATTTTGGAAGAAGCACATAGATCTCAGTTCTCTATTCATCCAGGCAGTGGGAAGATGTATAAGGATCTGAAGCGTTCTTTCTGGTGGTCTGGCATGAAGCAAGATGTGGTTGATGTTGTCGCAAAGTGTCTGATTTGTCAGCAGGTGAAGGCAGAGCGTCAGCGACCTTCAGGTTTGATGCAGAGGCTGGATATTCCTTAGTGGAAGTGGGAGCAAGTTACTATGGACTTTGTGTCTGGATTACCTAGATCGGTTACAGGAAATGATTCCATTTGGGTGATCGTTGATAGATTTTCAAAGAGTGCTCATTTCCTTGCCATGAAGAAGAAGCAATCTGTTGAGAGCTTGGCCAGACTGTACATTGATGGCATTGTGAAGCTGCATGGTATTCCGAAGTCGATTATCTCAGATCGTGATCCGAGATTTACTTCTAGGTTTTGGCAGAGTTTGCAGCAGGCTTTAGGCAGTCAGTTGAAGCTGAGTTCGGCATTTCATCCACAAACGGATGGGCAGTCCGAGAGGACTATTCAAACGTTGGAGGATATGCTTAGTGCTTGTGTTTTGGAGTGGAAGGGAGATTGGGAGCGCCACCTAGCTCTTGTGGAATTTGCATATAATAACAGTTTCCATTCGAGCATAGGTATGGCACCTTTTGAGGCTTTGTACGGGAGACCCTGTAGATCCCCGTTGTGTTGGGAGGAGTCAGGAGATCGGCATCTGGTTGGACCAGAAGTGGTGTAGGAGACCTCAGCAAAGATCCCATTGATTGTGCAAAGATTAAAGGTAGCTCAAGATCGCCAAAAAAGTTATGCGGATACAAGGAGGAAGAATTTGGTTTTTGAGGTTGGAGACCATGTTTTTCTCAAGGTTTCGCCAACTAGGGGTGTAGTGAGGTTTGGAAGGAGAGGCAAGTGGAAGGAGAGGCAAGTAGAACCCGAGGTTCATTGGTCCATTCGAGATCCTGAAGAAGATCGGGAATGTGGCATACCAGCTAGCTTTGCCACCATCTTTGGCAGCAGTGCACCAAGTGTTCCATGTATCCATGCTGAGGAGATATGTTAGAGATCCGGCTCATGTAATTAATTATGAGCCAATGCAATTTCAGCCAGACTTGTCCTATGCGGAGCAGCCAGTAGAGATTCTGGATCGGAAGGTGCAGGAGTTGAGATCGAAGTTTATTCCATTCGTGAAGGTCTTATGGAGGAACTTCTCACGTGAAGAAGCGACGTGGGAGCTTGAAGAAAGAATGAAGAAGCTTTATCCATCCTTATTCGGTGAGTATTCTAAATCAATCTTCGAGGACGAAGATTATTTTAAGGGGGAGAGGATGTAGTATCCTAGAAATTTTTCTTGAATTTATTTTGTAAATTGAATGTTTATTTCTGCATGAATTTGAATGATGATCTGTGTGGAACATGGCGTCAACATCTTTTGGCGTTAAGTCATGTTAGCGGCAAGATCGTCTGTCATTTATCATTGGTCAACGACAGCATAATTGTCATCTATTATTTTTTGAATTATTTAATAATGTGGGCAAGACAGTAAGCGACATCATTGATGGACGTTTACATCGAGTCAAACGGCACTCTATGTTGACGTTAATCTGACTTGCCTATTTTTGATGTTATCATTCCGAGTGAGAGATCGGCTGTTTTAAGAGCTTTTATTAGGCCAGATCTGAGCGTTTTGCATCCTAGGGTCAGGATTTAGGCTAGCTGAAAACATGGGGGTCTTTATAAGACCAGATTTCGCACTAGATAGGGGTTTTTTGCTCTGGTTTTGAGGGAGAGAAAAGAGGGTCGAGAAGGGCGATTCTGTGCCAGTTCATGCAGTTTTGAAGCTTCTAGACCAAGGTGGTACCCTCAACTTCGTGATCAGGAGCTCATCCAAGTGAAGAAGCCACGTTGGAGGCGGATTGGAGCGATTGAAGTCGGAGGAAAGGGACTACCTCACAAACGAGGCGGGCATCTTCGAGCTTAGATTCATCACTTCTGTAGGAGGGAAAGAGGCAAGTTGCATGGGGGTTCAGTTTAGGATATGATACACTACGTATTTACCATTTTTTCATATTTTTAAAGCATGAAAATAACCTACGGGAAGGGGTAGAAGTCGTGATATTTCATGTAGGGTTTCTGTGTTTTCTGCGCGTACGAACTAGACATCCAGATCTCTTGCCGTCTACATCTTGTTAACGGCGGCATCGACTGTCGTCTAATTCATGTGAACAACACGAGTTTTTCTGACTTCTATTATATGTAAACGGCGCTATGTGCCGCCGTCAGTATGTGTTAACGGCGCTATGTGCCGCCATCTATTGAGGCTTAACGACAGTGTATGTGGACTTCGACTTCAGTAAACGCCACATACCCTGCCGTCAAGTTTATTAGTACCATGTCTTTGCCTGAAAATTGATTTGAATTGTCTATCTATAAACCTTGCTTGTATGAGGTTTCAGCCAGGTGATATTTAGTGTGTTTTATCAATACCATATCATGGACTGGTTATTGAAATTGGGTATAAATCACATGTGCATATAGTTATTCATTTTGTGATATTCATGCAAATGATAAAGAAAAATGAGGTGAATATGAACGAAATCCATGATGGAGAATTATAATTCGGAGATTCTAATCTTGCATACATGTTGTACTCAGTTTCTATGCAGAATCATAGGGTATTCTTACTGATTGTATGATGATAATTAGATTGATTTAGTGGAATTCAATTATGATAAATAGTTACGGAAATCAGAAAAATACCAAATTTGCATGTGTTTAGTACGACCTGATTCTGAATTTTTGTTAAAATTTCAGAATTTTTGGACATTTGCGCCTACTGTTATGAATTTCCGAATAGTAAATTACATGTAGAAATTGAATGAATATGAAAATAGGTGCATGAATGACTGTGTTGTAATTAGCACCATGATAGGG
This sequence comes from Colocasia esculenta, assembly GCA_014218235.1. Lineage (NCBI taxonomy): Eukaryota > Viridiplantae > Streptophyta > Magnoliopsida > Alismatales > Araceae > Colocasia > Colocasia esculenta. The sequence goes on along the minus strand of CM024763.1, from coordinate 48,978,318 downwards.
ATCCTCATACAGTTATAATAGCATTGAGAAACTGAAAAGATATGCTGTAGATTATAGCTTATACATATGCATGAAATGTAAATTAGATGATGTTGTATATGTTAATGCATACAATGAAAGGAAACGCCAATAAGACATTGCTATATTAGAGATTTCTACAAGGAACTACACCTTGGATGCCCCTATGGTAATGGTTCAACTATATGAAATGACTAAATGAATCCGTGGGCAACAGATTGAAATCCTGGAAGTAGACAAGTTCTACTGGTTAAGGTGGGAAGGATTTTCCCCCATTTTGCGCAAATACCATGACTTCATCACTGCATTGCCTAGGTGATAAGTGAATGTTAAATGACTACTGATCTCTATTATAGTGCGGGCTATGTCTTGCAATTAATGAAGATGTCTACATGACCTACATGCTACATGCCTACATGAACATTGTCTACGTGATTACATGTCATATGTCAATGTGTTAAATGTTACATGCAAATTGTTATGTAAAAGAATTGCTACATGTTTAAATGATCAATTGTTACCTGATAACTATTGCATGTTGCATAATGTAGTATAAGGCTTTCATTAGAATGGTTTACGTGTTACATGACAATAAGTAGATTCCATGTTAAGAATGATTACATGCTATATGTAGGAACATGTTGAACTAATTGTTAAGGAATAAGTGTTATGAAATATGTGACTGCCAATTGACTTAGAACCATGTTAGTAGGAAAAGTATATGATAGCAATGAAATGAGTAATAATATAATACCATGTTTTAAACCTATTATATTTTAATATCATGAACTGTCTTTCATGTAATTTGCTGAGTCTTGTAGACTCATACTTGCTTAACATTTCAGGAGAGCCAGAGGACACTCAGGAGTTAGTGCACACTGACTCGGAGCGAGAGGACGTGGAGACTTAGATTTTGGTTGAGAGCTTTTAGAGTGATCCATGTATGTGAGGAATAAATGATGTATTTTATTTTGTGCACTTGAACTTATGGTTTGTATTAATGGTGGACAATGATCATCTCTTTCTATGAACTAGACTTTATATTTGAGTATAATGTTGATTTCAACCATTTAGTTCCATATTCCGTTGCTTATTATTGGAATTGAATTGTCATTTGTGTATATCTCAACCTGTACTGTCAAATGTTAGATTTATTCCACTGTAACACCTCTATTAGATCCAATGTGAGTTGGTGTAACTGTATTGGGTCTAAGAGGGGCGTTACAGAAAGTCTTCAGATCTCTCTTCTATCAAAAAGAAGTATTTCAGCCACATATGTGCTCGTATCCTCTGGCGTTCCTTTGAAGAAGCGTCCTTACAATACAAGAGAAAGAGACTATGATACACCTTCATAAGATATCTGTAAGAGAACCCCAAGGTGTAGCGGCCCTTCCCGTCCGTCTTGTCTTTCATCATATCTGGAAGGTTTACTTCTTCATAAGGCTCCCCATCTATGGGCAAACCTGTCAGCTGATGTAGACTCCACAGGTCCAAGGAAGTCTCTCCCTCGACCGTGTAGTAGGTGTTGAACTCACTGTTAAAAACCTATATCAACCCACAGCAAAGTCCGTAAGAGATAGGATACTTGTATCTTGCAGCATAGACACTATAGTATACGCCAGCAATCATCAGCAGGGGAGCATAATTCTGTAGAACATATTCCGTTGCCTCAACAACAAAGGCACAGAAATTGTGGGAGTCAGTGACTCGTAAATCGGCAAACCAACGATTATGAGTTGGTATTTGAATAGGATTGCCAAGCAATTCAGGACATACGGTTCATCCCTATAACCCCACTTCAAAGGGGCCAAGAATAGCCCAAATGACGATTGTTCCTTGAAAACCCTGCCTGAAGAATTGTCCCATCTAGCTGGAATGAAAGTGGGGGGCCTTGTTAATTTGTTGTCTTCCGGCATCAATTCGCCAAGACCAAAAACAGGCTTTCACAAATGAGGTTTACCTAGCCCATACATCGGCTCTATTCTAGGGGCGATGCTTGCCATACTGTCTCGGCCTAAGAGGATGGCTCCCTCAATTCGCCTGATCAAAAAGATATCATGTTTGCCTTCCAACTCATGAGACTGAAGAAATTTCTGCAAATGTCTATCCTTCGTAAAATCAACCCGGTAGCGGCCCGACCGGTTGAAGACCGCGGAATCTGCACTCAAGACGAGCCTGGTCCCCTCCATGGTATCAGTATCTAAATCAGAAGAGTCTGCCAACACTGCGGCTTCTTCATGCTTCCTATCCAGTTCAAATAGATTACCCCAAGTCAGTGTCGGCGCCTGGCTATCAATCTCAAAGCCGGCACCACCGACCATTGTTGCACTGGCAGAAGAAGAAGATTGCTCTGAAGCCATGACCTGTAAAGACAATACAAGAGGCACGTCAGTCAAAGAGATGAAAGGATAAACATAATATTCAAAGGAAATTTCGGCAGCATCTCCCCAGCCTGAAGTTTTGGGATGGGTGCCACAGATACGTATCCACGCACTGAGGCGAGATGGCCCCAAACAGTCGAACGTGCTAAGCACGCTGAATGGCTCTCTGAGAATTACCACAACCTCGAGGACCAGCCTATAAGGGGTGGGTAGCCCAGTGCCTGACTAAAGCCCGAAGGCAAGTTACAAAGACAAGTACACAGCAGCACAAGAAAAGACAAGCCCTCCTGCCAAGGCCACCGAGCCAGGGATCCACCGAACCATGCCCTCCACCTGTTTAGGGAGGCACCAGATCAACCCTCAGCATGTCACGGGTCAACACTTAGGGAATCATCAGGTCGGCCCTCAAAGGTCCACCAATCCATTAAACTCCTAAATCGGATGAAACCTTAGTGCTCTGGCACAAACTCATATCCAAACTCACTGAACAGTCACCTATTGGCCTCACCGCCCCTTTAATGTTGGCTGGTTCCAGTAGAAGCATGCTAGCGGCTACCCCGATCGGACTCCACTGCCTCTACTCAAAAAGGGGGGTTTTACACGATGAAGTTGTGGCCGATTAGAACCCCTGCGGTAGCTACACGCCCCCTGCGCTGGTCATCATCGGGTGCCACCGGTGCTCTTAGAGCTAAGCAAAGCCTCTACCACACTGCTAGTGCTGCTCACCGTATAAGCCCTAGAAAGCCAAAAAGTTCATCAAAAGATGCTGAGGGGAAAGGCAAAAGGGAAGGAGGCCAACCCTCGATGCTACGCTCCATCGTTGGTGGGGTCAAAACTGTCGCTCCCAAAGTTTGGATGACTACCACCGTCACCTAGACATGACCATGGGAGAGGCTGAGAAGGGAAGAACAAAAGATCAACATAAAGAAGAAGAGAGGGGGCGGGGTCGAAAGTCGCCAAAATTCCCTATATGACGTATCGTCGGAAAAGGGGAGGAAGCTCAAGAGCCACCGCCGCAGGACCCCTAAGCACCGCCGCCTTGGTTGTGCCCTGATCCTTTACACCTTGCCACAGCCGATGGGGGGGAGGGGGCCAAGATCACTTCTGTAGCTCCCTGTCGTACCTCTGTCGCGGTAAGATCATGCTCCGCACTGCCACTGCTGTAGGAGCTGGAGCGCCACAGCCGCTTCTACGCTTCACTGCAACCGGAGTCAGAGGGCCACTGGAATGACACTGCGAGGAGGGCAAGGAAGAGACAAAGAAGGAAAGCAAGAGAGAGGGGGAGAAGCCTATGCAACAAGAAAAAACTGCTTCCTTTCAAAGAGAAAAGTGGATCGGATCTCATCGATCCACTGGACCTGATAAGGTCCACGGATCCAACAATTGTTGGATGGCCTCACCGACCCATGAACCGGTGCCAGCTCAATGCCAGAGCCACCCAGGTAGTCGCGGTTTGGCACTCTTGCCGACTTGAAGCCTCACCACTCTCAAAACATCTACCGATCCAATGAATGCCACCGGATCAAACCTCCATAGGCCACCGTACTAGGGCTACTAGATCAAGGCCACTGATCCAGCACTTTCACTAATCCACAAAGGTCCCGTTCTAGTGCCCTCAGCAATTGGCATTGCTGAACCAAGACATTGTTGTGTTAGTGCATTGACCGGTTTGAAAAATTTCCAGTCTAATTTTGACATCAGTCTGACATTTCACTCAATTTAAAAGGGTTGTCAGTACAGCACGTTAAGTAGTTCAATCTGGCAACCTGCATCAGTTCGAAGGGTGTAACCTGGTGAACTCGTCAATGAGCTGTTGTTCTATCAGTTCCTCGATGACTGCCAATCTCGAAACAATAATATCAATTCTAATGAGACCACCGGCATGGCAACACATCAGAAGACCGCCAGCACGACTATGAGATAAAAAACCACTAAATACCACAAGACAATAACACAAGAGATCGACAGTAATGACATTGAACAACAATAGAGCACAAGAAGAGTTCAAGTGAGGCCATGAAGAGTACACCTGCAAACACTGTGCCGCTCGGTCCTCGCTTGCACTGTTCACCGGTGGGGTGTATTTGTGGGCACCAATTTTAGCCAATGGGTTAGCAATGGACCGGCGTCCCATCTAAAAGTGCAGGGGTAAATAACTGTGGCAGAAACAAAAAAAGGAAGAGAAAATCAAAAGGGCAAAACAAAAGAGGCAAAAAAAGGGGAAAAGGTAAGGGGCTGGTTACAAAATTGTAGCCACCTCAGCCCTAGGAAGAGGGGCTTTAAAAAGGTCTCATTCGTCCCATGCAAGGGACATCGCATCAGATCAAAGAGAGAAAGAGAAGCTTCTTTCGGTAGGGTCTTTCTTGCGGCGGAAGAAACCACCAGGAGAGGAGCGGCAACAACTTTCGGGCATGGGTGTGTGTGAGGAAAGCAAAGAGAGGAAAGGGAGCTCTTCAACTAAGCACAAGAGGGAGAGGAGAGGTTCCAGAATACAAGAGGAAGGGGTCTGGCTCCCTAGGCAGCTTCATCTTTTGTCTTCCATTTCTTTTGTACCTCTCCCCTTTGAATGAAATCAAGAAAATAGTTTATTTTATGATATCTAGAGTTTTGTGCATGTTCTTCCCTTCCCCTTTCTTGGATGTTGAATGGTCCCTTCTACTGTGCATTGATGGATGTGTACTCGAAGGTACAAAGAAGGGCATGTAACATTTTTATGAGTTTCCTATGATCCTCCCTTCCCTATTTTAAAATTTCCAATCTTTCTTTCTATTTACTTCGTCACTGTCGAACAGTGAAGGCCCTCTTCACACACCGAATGGGGTGCTCTCATATACCCCCTTTCGGTACACGAAGGGTCTATACAGTAATATATCTGTTTTCTTTCCCACAGACTGATCCAAAGTTTCCTTCACTGGATGGTTATTTCCACCTTTTTCCTTCCATATGTGTGTTACCACACTTTAAATACATGTAAATGCGTACCAGAATAGTAGCCCACCGTCCCTTTCTGTGAATCCCCTCACTGATCCCTCACTTCCCCATGTGAGGAGTATTAGTCGGTTAATAAATAAATATTTTTCACCTGTTTGGACCCTTGGGACAATGTTTCATCCCCTCAATAGATGTTATATGAGACGTTGGTTTACACAGAAAAGAAACCCTCTGATTTCTGGGCCATTTCCTCTGTTGGGCCTTGTTCACATTGATCCGGTGGCCCTGTGCAGTAGCCTACGCAGTGCCCCGTACTAATGAAATGGTCATTGATCCAGGTTTCCCCTTTTAAAACAACACTATTTTAGCTTGATTTGGTGGCCCTGCGCAGTGCCACCGATTCACCTCCAAAACCCCTTCATATGAAGCAGATGTGATCCGGTGGCTATTGTAGCCACCGGCCCATGAACATAAGCCACAAAAAGGGATAATAATAAATAATTCTTATTCTAGCAGTGATGTTCTTCGTGTACACTATGTCTTTTTGGTCTCAGCGTATGCCAGTTCCGCAATATCCTGTACATTCGGATCGTGGTTTATCGGGTTTAAGGGTCAGTATGTGGCCCATTGTATGAGTGTGTGTGTGAATGTGTGTTTACAGGTTGGTGTGACAGGTTGGGAGGCTGGAGGGTTGGAAATTCCAGCCCAAACAGACCTCTGCCGGGTTCATTAAGAACGTGACCAACACAGTTGTCGCGATTCTTATATGAATGCGACCACCTGCACCGTCACAATTTGGAACCGCTTCTACGTGAGCGCCGCTGCATGCACGCCGCGTGGTGCATGCAAGGTCGCCTGGGTTTAATCGCGACGGAGGGGTATGTCGCGTTTCTAACGCGACGGCCCGATACATCGCGATTTAAACTCAGTACATTTTGGGCATCTGCCCTTGGCCGAACAGTGCAGTTGCACTGTTCAGCTAAAGGAGGTTTTGCTGCGGGTGTTGGAGGTGATGCGACCAACACAGTTGTCACGATTCTTATATGAATGCGACCACCTGCACCGTCACAATTGGAACCGCTTCTACGTGAGCGCCGCTGCATGCACGTCGCGTGGCGCATGTAGGGTCGCCTGGGTTAATCGCGACGGAGGGGTATGTCGCGTTTCTAAACGCGACGGCCCGATACGTCGCGATTTAAACTCAGAACATTTTGGGCATTGCCCTTGGCCGAACAGTGTAGTTGCACTGTTCAGCTACAAGGAGGTTTTGTTGCGGGTGTTGGAGGTGATTTTGGGCTTTTGATTGTCCATTCGGCGTGGTTCTGGTGCGAGGAGGAGTTTCGGAGCGCGGGGAACCTCTGAACGGTGTTGGTTTTGCATTTCACCGTTGGTAGGGGAACTCTTCATCGTTTTCTCTTGTGTGGGCTGTGAGCAGTTAGGGCTTATGGATTTGGTTTGGGAAATCAACTGCACATGTTAGAAACCATGCTAGGGTTTATATAAGCCTTTATTTCCTGCTATCCCAGCATGTACAGCCCTTTGGGGTGATTTTCAGAATGAAATTATAGGTTTAGTTTCTGCTGTCTAAAAGGCGACGGAACCAGTCGTCGTGTTTTAAGAACGCGATGACATGGCCCGTCGTGATTCAAACATTATGGTGATGGGCTTGTCACGTCTCGAGCATTACGCAGTGGATATTAATAATAATTTGGAAATAATTCGAATCAATATCACGAGACGTGAACAGTCGGCAAAATAAGTCTCTAGCTAGCACGCACTAAATGTATAACAACATACATCATCATAGGGCCCAAATATTGAACTCAACTAATCTTTTATTCAAATCTTAACTCATTGTATTCCAAATGGAAACTATTACAGGACTAAGACTCAATAAAAGCAAAAGTACATAATACCCACTTCCTACTACATTGTTCTAACACTCAAATAAACTAACTATAGATAGACTCATAATTAGAACGCTCATCACTCGGACGCATTCCATCCTCGACTTGTTCTTCCTCTTGAACTTCATAGTCACTTAGATTGGGTAAAAGTAGGGGATGAGCAAACTAGCCCAGTAGGATTTATATCTCAATGTGCGGGCAATAATATAAGTGATTAGCAATTTAGAACTAGGTAAGCACGATGAATGATATGCGAGTACGAATAAAAAACTCGTTAAAAATGATACATGAACAAGTTAGAGAGAGGAGAGTGATTGTGATAGAGCAAGAATATAACGAGCAATATATTGTCAAGAGTGAGGTTTGTAACAAGCACGCAAGATATCATGTAAATTGCAATAAATGTAGGATTGCCATATCACGCAAGCAAGTAAGCACGCACGAGCACGATCATGTAACACTAATCAGGCACGTAGACACTAATGTACACCAAGAAAAGATCCATCAAGAATGTACACTAGGACACGTGTATGTGGCTATTGTATCTATCATTCAACAGCAAGCAAGACTCCCAGCGGCAGATGCAATGCCAGTAATCATTTACCCCATGGTTAACAGTATATTTATGATTCTCCGTCATTGGGGCTAGACTGGAGCCCTTGGACACTCGCCATGCCGGTCAGCATCTCATGTAAAATTTTAAATGTAGATACCACAGTCATTAATAATGGCCAGTGAGAGTTTCAAATGTAGCATGTGTAACGTCATGTTCATGATGATGATGGGAACGAGTAATGAGTAATTGAACATGATTTCATGATAACAATGGTCAAGAGATAAATTTGGCAACATAATGGTACGATTTATACTTTAATTAATCTTTACATTAATGACCTTAGTCTAGATTGTAAATCACACTCACGAGAACAAGAAGAGAAAGGAAGTGCACGCTATCTCCAGGGAACTGCAATGGTACAACAAACTCGTCGGCCATGTGGGAATCCATGGTCAGAGGAGATTTACGGAGGCCTTGTAGAAAAGGTCGCTAGTCTACCGATTCGGAATGACCGGTAGAGAGTTTCCAATTTCCCAAGGAAGGGCTGCCTAACAGTGCAAGTGGTAGTGATGTACGCATCTCAATCCACAACCATCGGTTTTAAACTTGCGGAAAACACTTAACATGATGGCACGAATTGAACAATGCATTTAACTACATATGGTTTGCAAGGTTTTAAGAATAATAATTATCATTTAAAACATGGTAGAATAATGGAAAGATTGAATCACAAGTTGCATGAATGATCATAACATTTAAAGAGCAATTAGAATACCTTCATGTAATTAAAACTTTTTAATGGGGTAACCACTTTAAGCCATTAAATAACCATCATCAAATGATCAGACCTAAGACATGTGAATTATATTTAAACAGACCTCAGGTACAACAGTTAGATTTGCAAGAAAAATGTGGTTTTATGTAAAAATCTGAGATCGCGACGGACCCTTGTAAGGGTCGCGACGGGGTCAGATCAGATCGCGACAGTGCCTTGTAAGGATCGCGACAGGCTTGTCTAATCAGGCAGGCAGATCGCGACGGGTGCTTATGAAGAAGGCGACATGGCTGTCAGACCCGGAGGTCAGGTCGCGACGGCGGTCCGGTCGCGATCAGATCGCGACGGAATTCTTGTCGCGATCTGCCTGAGAATGCGGCCTATCGAGCCGTCGCGTTCTCAGGTCCTTGGCCTGCATCTGCCAGAGAAAGGACAATGCTTTGGATTGCGGACCAGACTTTCCCTGTTTTGACACAGGGTTGTTCTAAAATTAAGAACAAATTGTACAGTGCATGAAAAATCACAAAACCAGTTTTAAACCAACCTAGACATGCAAGGGTGCTTCCAGTAAATCGGAATTAGAAAACTAGGATGGTTTCGATAGGCTTTAATCAAGTCAAACACAACGTAAAAGCCAAGTGCAACCCGAAAACGTAGTTTCATGCAGCGACCCTCTTACCATGCTTATAACTCTCTACCTATTGACATTCAGACAAAATCTTCAAAACATGACATGATTAACAACTAGTAGAAAAACTTTCATGTTGTGAGTTTGCTCTAATTCGGTCTCAAATCGCATGCAATATATAAAGAACAGAAAAATCCTGACAGTGCGCGACTTGGGGAAAATGCTTATAACTCAAATCTAATCATACTCATTGAATTCGATGAACTAGTGGGAAATGAAAGTTAACTTGATTCTCTACACATTGGTATAGGATTGTAACGTTTGGCTCGAGAAAACCTACCTTCTGAGTTGAAGAAGTCTCATTTTCCAGAAAACCCATGTTCAGACCACTTGGAGGAGAACGCTTAATACTCCGTGTATACTGCATGGAATTTGGGCATTCCACTTGGGTTAGAACGTATACTTGACCCTCTTTCCAGGGGTATAAGCTTGCAAGGTTTGGTTTAGGTTTGACCTACCTTTGATCGGCTTCAAGTGGACGGTTTGTGCAGGTCGCAGCAGACGAACGGGGGAAGAAGATGTCCTTCTTGTGGTCGATCCACAGCTCCCCAGCCCAAGAGCTCCTCCACACGACCCCACAAGTTGTAAACTCGTCCCTAGGTTTGGGTGAAGAGTATTTAAGCAACCAAGGTATTTAGGAGTCCTATTGTAACTAGGAAAGAAGGGTTGCGGGATTGGCTTGTGTCTTTCCAAAATTTGAAGATCTCTCCCTCCATTAGAGAGTCTGGCCATCAAGCAACCTCCATGGGTGGGTAGGCACGAATTTGGGTTTCAAGAGTGCAAGATCTCTTCCCAATTCAACTCTAATTGCCTCTTTCTAATTTCAGCTTATTTAAGCTACGAATTTCCATGCATTTTCTTGCTTCATTTGATTTTTGGATCATATGTGGTCCATTGGCCCAATTATGATAATGTGTCATCAATATATATGTTGGAAGTCTCCCAACTTTTTTATTAATTTATGGTTGCGTCGTATTTCGTGTTAACCGCTTTCCGACTTGTTTCCTAGTTGGATAATCGGTCACACTAACTCTTAAACCTAGCCCAAATGATTTTTATTGACCCAAATTTCTTGATGGGTCATTAGAGGATATTATTTGAAGTCCGTATATGATTTTTATTTAATTTTCTGACTCATCCAAGTACGTGTGATAATGATTTTTCGACTTATCATGAATTACGATAATAAGTCATGAAGCACTTTAAACTTGGCTAATCTGATTTTTCTGACACAAATTTCTTTTTGGAACATTTAGGAATAATGTGTGGGGTTGATTTATAATTTTTACGGATTTTTCCGATGTGTTTTAGCACATACGATAATGATTCGTATGTTTTAAATACTTTGATATTATGGAAATTTATTATCCCATTTATTCGAATCTTTATATAGTTAAAATTCCGGGGTGCTACACACCATCCCCCACTTAAGAGATTTGGTCCCCAAATTCATGTATAGAATGTTATTGTACCAGTGAGGTGTACTTACTTGCGAATAGCTTCGGGTATCTTTTGCGCATTGCTTCCTCGGTTTCCCACGTGTCGTCTTCATCCATGCGTTGATTCCATCTAATCCTTACCAGTGGGATGATCTTGTTCCTTAATTGGCGGAGAGTTCCCAGTCCACATCTTAATGGCTTCTCTTGATATGTTCCGTCTTTGTTGAATTCCTAGAGCTCATATTCTATGACATGCCACAGATCCCGTACGTACTTTTTCAACATGGATATGTGGAACACATTGTGTATTCCATCCATTTGTGGTGGTAAAGCGAGACGATATGCCACCTCGCCGATTCTTTCAAGGATTTCGAAAGGCTCGACAAACCTTGGTGACAACTTGCCTTTAATGCCAAATCGCCTGATCCCACGGCCTGGAGACACTTTCAAGAATACATGCTCACCAACCTGAAACTCTAGGTCTCTTCTTCTATTATCTGCATATGCCTTTTGCCTTTGTTGCGCCACTGTCATTCTTTCTTTAATAAGCTTTACCTTCTCTGTGGTTTCCCTTATCATTTCTGGTCCTAGCATTTGTTTTTCGCCAACTTCATACCAGCATATTGGAGATCGGCAACTCCTGCCATAGAGTGCTTCAAATGGTGCCATTTGAATGCTAGCTTGATAGCTATTATTGTAGGCGAACTCCACAAGAGGTAAGTGTTCGTGCCAGTTACCTCCAAAATCTAGGACACATGCTCTAAGCATATCTTCAATCACCTGGTGGTTCTCTCCGTCTGACCATCTGTCTGTGGATGGAAAGCCATGCTAAAGTTTAGTTTAGATCCCAAGGAGTAGTGCAGTCCTTTCCAAAAGTGGGATGTAAACTAGGGTCTCTATCAGATACGATAGACACCGGTACTCCATGTAATCTGACTATTTCCTTCACATATAATGCAGCCAGAACATCTACTGACCACTTATTCTTCACTTGCAAGAAGTGAGCCGACTTAGTTAAGCGGTTGACAATAACCCAGATACCATCGAATCCACCTCTAGATTGGGGTAGTCCGAAAATAAAGTCCATCCTATACTTCCCATTTCCATACCGGGATTTCTAGGGGTTTGAGTTTACCTACGGGTCGCAAGTGTTCTGCCTGACCCTTGACATGTAAGCATCGGGCGACATATTCCGCCACCTCTTCATATTAGGCCACCAAAAGCTTCTTTTCAAATCTTGATACATTTTGGTAGTTCCAGGATGAATGGTATACTGGTCTTGTGAGCCTCATCCATGATCATTTCTTTGTCTCCGCATGGTCGGGTACACAGACTCGATCCCGGAACAATAGTCTTCCATCTTCAGTTAATGAGAAATCCGGCCTCTGGTCTAGATTAGCCTTAATCTCCACAAGTATAGGGTCATTATCTTGGAGTGTTGTGATGTCCTCCGATAGTGTAGGTTGTGCTCTAACACTAGCAACAAGGCATCCCTTCTCTTTGATGTCAGCATCAATATTTAACTTGGTGAAGTCCTCTAATAACTTCCATTCGTCCACTATTAAACTTGACAATGTGATCATTGGTTCTATTAGAGCATCCGTCACAGCATTTGCTTTTCCTGGATGGTATTGGATCGTGAAGTCGAAGTCTTTGAGATACTCCAACCACCTCCGATGTCTCATATTCAAGTCCTGCTGAGAAAACAGATACTTCAAGCTTTTATGGTCAGAAAACACAATGAATTCTCACCATATAGATAATGATGCCATATCTTCAAGGCGAAGACTACAGCAGCTAGCTCCAGATCATGCACAGGATATTTTCCTCGTGCTTCTTCAATTGTCTGGAGCGTAGCATATAACTTCCAATTTTGCATCAACACACAGCCTAGGCCGATCTCGGATGCATCGGGTATACTTCAAAACTACCCCCAGCAACTGGCAGTGTCAGTAGGGTGCTGAGGTAAGGTGCCCTTTCAAAGCCTGGAAACTTTCTTCGCATTCATCAGCACATGCAAATGGATTCTCCTTCCTGGTAAGCCTGGTCAATGGTACAGCTATCTTTGAGAATCTTTAATGAAGCGACGATAATAACCGGCTAAACCCAGAAAGCTCCTAATCTCCGGCACAGTTGTCGGCTTTCCCAGTTCTTTACCGCCTCCACTTAGATGGATCCACAGAGATTCCCTCCTTGGATATGATGTGACCAAGGAAAGACACTTCCTCCATCCAGAATTCACACTTACTAAGTTTAGCATAGAGTTGATTATCTCTGAGCACTTGCAGAGCAACCTTCAAGTGTTCCTCGTGTTCTTCTTTGGATTTGGAGTAAAAGGATGTCACATGAACACCACTATAAACTGGTCCAAGTATGGCCTATAAATATTGTTCATAAGTTGCATGAAAGCCGTTGGAGCATTTGTTAAACCAAACGGCATGACCACGAACTCATAGTGACCATATCTACTCGGAATGCAGACTTGTGAATATCCTCCTCCTTATTCTTAGTTGATGGTAGCCTGATCTTAGATCTATCTTGGAGAAAATGTTGCACCAGAGATCTGGTCAAACAGCTCGTCGATGCGAGGCAGTGGATACTTATTCTTTATTGTCAACTGGTTTAACTGACGGTAATCAATGCATAGCCTCATTGTTCCGTCCTTCTTTCTAACAAATAGCACTGGCACTCCCCACGGGGATATGCTAGGCCTGATAAAACCCTGGTCTAGCAATTCTTGGATCTGTCTTTTCAACTTCTGCAATTCAACAGGGGACATGCGATACGGAGCTTTTGAAACAGGGGCTGCCCCAGGGAGTAACTCAATGGTGAAGTTTACCTCCCGCTCAGGTGGTATACCAGGTAATTCCTCTGGAAATACATCAGGATAGTCCCTGGCTATTGGAATGTCTTCTAGGGTTGGTTTCTTCTTTTCAGTTGCCAAGACGGAAACTAGGAAAGCATCACAACCCTGGTTGATCAGCTTAGAAGCCTTTAGGGAGGATATCAAGATAGGGTGTTTGTGATAACGGGTGCCAAGTAGTGATAGAGTTGGAAGGTTTGGTCTTTTAAAAGTGACCCTCCTATGTCGACAGTTTACATCAGCATCATATTCAATTAGCCAATCGACACCCAAAATGGCATCATAACCCTTCATGTCTAAACAGATAAGGTGGGCAGGGAGATTGTGTCCTCCAATTATAGTTTCGCATTTCGACAAGTAGTGAGTGAGTTCAGATTCTGAGCCTAGTGGAGAGGCTACAGTGATATTGGATTTCAAGGGTACAGATTTGACAGATAGAGTTGCAGCAAATGTGGTGGAAATAAATGAATATGTAGCTCCAGTATCAATAAGCACAAATGCAGGTTGTGAGTGTATGAAAATGGTACCTTCCACCATACCCCCTTCCTTGGGTAGGTCAGCTTCTAGGACAGCATTAAGGCGTCCTTGACGTCGTGGTACATTCGGGGCTTTGCCTGGTTGGTCCTTCATCATTGGACAGTCAGGAATACGGTGGTCATGACCACCACATCTCAAGCATGCCCCGAGCTTCTTCCAGCATTCTTCAGCTCGATGCCCCGGTTTATCATAGAATTTACAGTTTTCAGCTAACTGCCTACCTTCCACTTTGACTCTCTTGTCTCCAGCAACATCTCTTCCGGCATTCGGCCTCTTGTTGTTGTTGTTGACGTTGTTGTTACAAAAAGTTGGAGCAATATTAGGTGCTCCCTTCTTGACGAAGACCGGCTTGGAGTTGTCCTTGCCCCTCATGCCCTCTACTTTGGCCATGGTATCTTCTACCAGCTGAGCTCTTTGGACCATCTCAGTGTAGGTTTGAATGTTGTGTGGTCCGAGCCTTTCAATGAACATGGGCCTGAGCCCATCCATGAACCGATTTGCCTTAAGTCTTTCAGTTCCCACCAAGTTGGGGCATACACAGCAAGACGCACGAACTGAGCCTCATACTCAGCCACGGACATTCCTTTCTGTTTTAGTGCGGCAAACTCCGTTGCCTTCTTCTCCTTGACTCTTTCAGAGAAGTACTTTCCCCGGAATATCTCCAGGAATCCGGCCCACTCCAGTTCGCCAACATTAGGCAGGTGGGCCGATGTGGCCTTCCACCATGCTCAGGCATCCTTAGTGAATTGAAAAGTGGCCAGTACCACCTTCTCCCTGTTAGTGCATTGCATGACTTGGAAGATCCTTTCTATCTCCTCCTGCCAGTTCTCTACTTCATCCGGATCAGGGGATCCAAAGAAACGAGGAGGGTTCAAACTCCTAAAATTGCGGTGCAGATCACCGGCTCCATTTCTAACTGCAGCAGCCTGATTTCCAGCCTGAACCACATTTTGCAGGGCCTGAGTCAATCCAGCTACTGTTTCTTGCTTAGCTTGCCATTGGTTGCGAGCCATTGCAGTTGAGTGCAAGAGTTATGAGGGTTCCTGAGAAATGGATGGAAACCATTAATGTCTCTAGATACATTATCAGAGTCAATGGGTAGGAGTGGTTAATTCTTGCTAACATATTCCCAGTCTCTACCCCTTCTCACCAGGTACTGTATTTAATTTCCATGACCTAGGTTCCATAGGTATCTCCTATTCTGAGACATACATCCTATTTGGTGTTCCTAGGCTCTGATACCACTAAACTGTCACGTCGAGCATTAGGCAGTGGATATTAAAATAATTCGGAAATAATCGAAATCGATATCCCGAGACGTGAATAGTCGGCAAATAAGTCTCTAGCTAGCACGCACTAAATGTATAACAACATACATCATCATAGGGCCCAAATATTGAACTCAACTAATCTTTTATTCAAATCTTAACTCATTGTATTCCAAATGGAAACTATTACAGGACTAAGACTCAATAAAAGCAAAAGTACATAATACTTCACTTCCTACTACATTGTTCTAACACTCAAAATAAATAACTATAGATAGACTCATAATGGAACGCTCATCACTCGGACGCATTCCCATCCTCGACTTGCTCTTCCTCTTGAACTTCATAGTCACCTAGATTGGGTAAAAGTAGGGGATGAGCAAACTAGCCCAGTAGGATTTATATCTCAATGTGCGGGCAATAATATAAGTGATTAGCAATTTAGAACTAGGTAAGCACGATGAATGATATGCGAGTACGAATAAAATCATTAAAACATGATACATGAACAAGCTAGAGAGAGAGTGATTGTGATAGAGCAAGAATATAACGAGCAATATATTGTCAAGAGTGAGGTTTGTAACAAGCACGCAAGATCATGTAAATTGCAATAAATGCAGGATGGCCATATCACGCAAGCAAGCAAGCACGCATGAGCACGATCATGTAACACTAATCAGGCACGTAGACACTAATGTACACCAAGAAAAGATCCATCAAGAATGTACACCAGGACACGTGTATGTGGTTATTGTATCTATCATTCAACAAGCAAGCAAGACTCCCAGCGCAGATGCAACGCCAGTAATCATTACCCTATGGTTAACAGTATATTTATGACTCTCCGTCATTGGGGCTAGACTGGAGCCCTTGGACACTCGCCGTGCCTGGTCAGCATCTCATGTAAAATTTTAAATGTAGATACCCACAGTCATTAATAATGGCCAGTGAGAGTTTCAAAATGTAGCATGTGTAACGTCATGTTCATGATGATGATGGGAACGAGAACTGAGTAATTGAACATGATTTCATGATAACAATGGTCAAGAGATAAATTTGGCAGCATAACGATACGATTTATACTTTAATTTAATCTTTACATTAATGGCTTTAGTCTAGATTGTAAATCACACTCACGAGAACAAGAAGAAAAAAGAAGTGCACGCTATCTCCAGGGAACTGCAATGGTACAACCAACTCGTCAGCCATGTGGGAATCCATGGTCAGAGGAGATTTACGGAGGCCTTGGAGAAAAGGTCTCTAGTCTACCGATTCGGAATGACCGATAGAGAGTTTCCAATTTCTCAAGAAAGGGCTGCCTAACAGTGCAAGTGTGTAGTGATGTACGCATCTCAATCCACAACCATCGGTTTTAAACTTACGGAAAACACTTAACATGATGGCACGAATTGAACAATGCATTTAACTACATATGGGTTTGCAAGGTTTTAAGAATAATAATTATCATTTAAAACATGGTAGAATAATGGAAAGATTGAATCACAAGTTGCATGAATGGATCATAACATTTAAAGAGCAATTAGAATATCCTTCATGTAATTAAAACTTTTAAATGGGTTAACCACTTTTAAGCCATTAAATAACCATCATGAAATGATCAGACCTAAGACATGTGAATTATATTTAAACAGACCTCAGGTACAACAGTTAGATTTGCAAGAAAACATGTGGTTTTATGTAAAAATCCTGAGATCCGACAGACCCTTGTAAGGGTCACGACGGGGTCAGATCAGATCGTGACAGTGCCTTGTAAGGATCGCGATAGGCTTGTCTGATCAGGTAGGCAGATCTCGACCGGTGCTTATGAAGAAGGCGACATGGCTGTCAGACCCGGAGGTCAGGTCGCGATGGCGGTCTGATCGCAATCAGATCATGATGGAATTCTTGTGCGATCTCGCGAGAATGTGGCCTATCAGCCATCGTTTCTAGGTCCTTGGCCTGCGTTTGCCAGAGAATGGACAATGCTTTGGATTGCGGACCAGACTTTCCCTATTTTGACACAGGGTTGTTCTAAAATTAAGAACAAATTGTACAGTGCATGAAAAATCACGAAACTAGTTTTAAACCAACCTAGACATGCAAGGGTGCTTCCAGTAAATTGGAATTAGAAAACTAGGATGGTTTCGATAGGCTTAATCAAGTCAAACACAACATAAAAGCCAAGTGCAACACAAAAACATAGTTTCATGCAGTGACCCTCTTTCCATGCTTATAACTCTCTACCTATTGACATTCATACAAAACATTCAACACATGACATGGCGATAACAACTAGTAGAAAAACTTTCATGTTGTGAGTTTGCTCTAATTCGGTCTCAAATTGCATGCAACATATAAAGAATAGAAAAGCCCTGACAATGCGCGACTTGGGGAAAACGCTTATAACTCAAAATCTACTCGATGGAATTCAATGAAACCAGTGGTAAATGAAAGTTAACTTGATGCTCTACACATTGGTATAGTATATGTTAAGGTTTGCACGAGAAAACCTACCTTCTGGGTTGATGAAGTCTCATTTTTCAGAAAACCTATGTTCAGACCACTTGGAGGAGAACGCTTAATGCTCCATGTATACTGCATGGAATTTGGGCATTCCAATTGGGTTAGAATGTAGACTTGACCCTCTTTCCAGGGGTATAAGCCTTGCAAGGTTTGGTTTAGGTTTTACCTACCTTTGATCAACTTCAAGTGGACGGTTTGTGCAGGTCACAACAGACGAACGGGGGAAGAAGATGTCCTTCTTGTGGTCGATCAACAGCTCCCCAACCCCCAAGAGCTCCTCCACACGACCCCAACAAGTTTTAAACTCATCCCTAGGGTTTGGGTGAAGAGTATTTAAGCAACCAAGGTATTTAGGAGTCCTCTTGTAAATAGGAAAGAAGGGTTGCGGGATTGGCTTGTGTCTTTCCAAAATTTAAAGATCTCTCCCTCCATTAGAGAGTCTTGGCCATCAATCAACCTCCATGGGTGGGTAGGCAAGAATTTGGGTTGCCAAGAGTGCAAGATCTCTTCCCAATTCAACTCTAATTGCCTCTTCTAATTTCAGCTTATTTAAGCTACGAATTTCGATGTATTTTCTTGCTTCATTTGATTTTTGGGTCATATGTGGTCCATGGCCCAATTATGATAATGGGTCATCAATATATAATGTTGGAAGTCTTCCCAACATTTTTATTTAATTTATGGTTGCGTCGTATTTTCGTGTTAACCGCTTTCCGACTTGTTTCCTAGTTTGGATAATCGGTCACACTAACTCTTAAACCTAGCCAAATGATTTTTATTGACCCAATTTTTGATGGGTCATTAGAGGATATTATTTGAAGTCCGTATATGATTTTTATTTAATTTTCTGACTCATCCAAGTACGTGTGATAATGATTTTTCGACTTATTCATGAATTACGATAATAAGTCGTGAAGCACTTTAAACTTGGCTAATCTGATTTTTTTCTTGACACAAGTTTCTTTGTGGAACATTAGGAATAATGTGTGGGGTTGATTTTAATTTTTACGGATTTTTCTCATGTGTTTTAGCATATACGATAATGATTCGTATGTTTTAAATACTTTGATATTATGGAAATTATGTATTCCCATTTATTCGAATCTTTATATAGTTAAAATTTCCGAGGTGCTATAGGTCCGTCGCGATTCAATTCGATTGGCAACCACTATGTTGGTCGCAGTTTAGATTGTGGTCACCCGAGCACTTGGGTTCTATGGCCAGTCTATCTGGTTTCTGCGGTACATTGCTCGGGCAGTGTTGCTTAAGCAATGTAGGGTTGGTATAGAGTGTGTTGACATATATCGTGATTGGAAATGATGAGGTTTGCTTGGTTTAGTGTGCCTAGCTAGTTGGGTTGTTCACACCTTCCATGGTTACCTCTCCAGTCGGTTACCCTAGCACCGGGTGCTTAGGGCTTGTCTCGGTACAACGAGTACCGTCAAGGTTTGTGTCGTCTTCCTAGACACCCTCACTCTTGAGTTTGAGTTGTACGTCCGACTGAGGGAAAGATGGCAGGGGGCAGCGACTCGTGTTTGTGGGTGTGCGGTCGCTTGTAGCGCGCTCGTGGTTGGGGGACAGACACCAGTAGACATATTGCTCCCTAGCTAGTCCTGTTTCCAGTGCCTCACTTTAGGGAGCTCGGGCCGTAGTCCCTAAAGGTGTCAGGCTTGGGCCTACAGCTGTGTGGTCTGTAGGAGTGGTGTTGGTTTGTCTCCACAGTTCTTGACCTTGTTGAGGTGGAGTGGCAGCTGGACCTTTCGGCCGTGACTGCGAGGCTAAGAGGTAGACTTGTGTTGTTTGTCCGGGTCTGTGGCTGGTGTCACGAACCAATTCTCGTGACTCGTGTGTGGCGTGCCCTTCTTAGCTTGTACACGTGTACGTGGTTTGCCATTTATTTATTTACAGCTGTAGTATCATGCATAGGCGGTGATATATTTAATTGTTTACAGTTTTGCTTACTTCTCCTGTTGTACATTACTCTTTCAGCTTTTGAGGAGTTGCCCTACTGAGCCAGTGACTTGTGAGGCTCACCCCTTCTTCTTCCAGGTGAAGGAGAGCAGGAGGGTTCCCGTCCCACTTCTAGTTCTGGTCAACACCGTAGTGGAGTCGGGCCTTCGACACCAATAGAGTAATACTTCTACTTGTTGTGCCTTGGGGGTTTGTCCCAGGTTGTTGTATTTTGCACTATGACTTTGGTATGGAACTGAATATGTACATTTCATGTGGATATGTGTGAGAAATGGAAACTTATATGTGTTCAGCATGTTCTTTTATATTTTCACGGACATGTGTATATGATATCCCTTGCGAGACTACGGCTTGTTTGCGGGAGACGGAGTCATTTTGGGCACGTTATTGGGTTAACGGACCTGAACGGCAAGGACTGTCACAAGTTCTCTCATAGGCATGCCTCGAGAATCGGTGTCGTGTGCCATGGTGGTGATGCCTCCGGCATTCACTTCGATGTTGGTATCATCTCTATTGTGGTGGGCGGATACCGTGCAACCCTCCCCAACTTGCAAAATAAGGGGAGGTGTTGCCGAATTTTTGCCCTGCACTTTGAGCTGGTGGCTTTCTTTCCATGTGATCGTTTTGCCTCGAACCGGTGACATTAATAAATCAATGTAAGTTAAAAACTCTATAATAAATTGTTGATCCGGTAGCAAAAATGACAAGGCGACTCTCTTAGACAGTGACCCGGTGGGTCTGCACAAGCCACCGAATCAACCTGACTCGGTGGACCTGCATAGGCCACCAAATTAGTGACCTGTGGGTCTGCACAAGCCACCGAATCAACCTGACCTGGTGGACCTGCACAGGCCACCGAATTAGTGACCCGGTGAGTCTGCATAGGCTATCGAATCAACCTGATCCGGTGGGCCTACACAGGCCACCGAATCAACTTGACCCGGTGGGCCTGTGCACTGCCACTAGACCAACCTAACCCGGTGGGCTTGCGCAATGCCACTATATCAAGTCCGTCGTTGTGTTGAGGGTGTCACCGTATCAGGTTCGCCACCGTATCGGTCTGGTTATCACTATATGAAATTGCATGTTACCGTTCAAAAGTAAAAAGGTTGTTGCATCGAGATGGCACTATAGTTGTCCTAGAGGGGGAAGAATAGGACTTCTTGCACTTTAAAAATTATCTGAAAACCAGATCACACTTAATAGAGTTGTCAGTAATCAGTGTGATGTGTGTGGAACAAGTGAAAACTTGGCGGAATCAGTCATAGAAGAATGCACAAGGATTTTATCCTGGTTCGGCCCTTCCCACATGGAAGTCCAACGTCCAGCCCCCAAGAAACCTGTAACGTAGCACGTTTTTTGGATCTTCGTAGATTGTTGTCTAGTGGTAGTTGAATCCGTGTTTACTGGTTTTGGTATAGTGCTCATGACCAATATGGGGTCATTGGGCCTTGGTTGTGGTTTCCGCGCGTTGTGTAGAGCTTAGTGGGCCGGCATGCTAATCCTGTGGTGCCCGTTGGTTCATTGGATGTGAACGCGACGGGGGTGTAGTTCGCATTCTGAATGCGACGGTAGTAGGGGTCGCGTTCTGGTTGGCGCTGTTTTGGGTCGACATCTGCATGTGCGCCGCGTGTCGCACACTGTGGTGGCCTACTGACGTCGGGAATGGGAAGGCGACGCCCTAGTCTGTCGTGACCTTACGTCGCGATCCCAACCGCTGTGCGCTTTTTAAGAAGGTTGGCCGAACAGAGCTTTCACAAGCTCTGCTCGACCAGGAGAGGAGCTGCTGCGGTTTCGTTGGGTGATTTGGCATTCCAGCGTGGTGTTCGACGCACTCTCGATGCGAGGACGTCACATAGAGCGGGGGAGACGTCGTGCCGTAGTCGGTTTGCACGTTCTTTGTGAAGATAGGAGATTCCACCATGTTTGATTGTGTGGATTGCATGTTAGCTTGTTTACCACTTTAAAACATAGATACCATGTCTAGGAGGTGAAATGAGCATGAACACTGGGTTGAAATCATGTTTAGGGTGATTTGCATGGAAAATCCAGAGATGGTTCCCGAATTAGGGTTTTCGCCTGAGAAAGCGACGGACCCTGCTATTGCGACCAAGTCACGACAGGCCGACCCGTCGCGACAGGATTTCTTATTGCGACATGTCGTGGCGTCGCGATCAGAAGGCAGCCTTGGCCTCTATCGCGACCACAGCCGAGGGTTCTATTTTGCATGTTTTTGGTAATTTGGTTATCCGGATATCGGTGATTGATCTGTATGGGTTTGGTGAGTGGTGCATTGGCACCCATAGCGATTTGTGAGCGTGTTGCCCACACGGTTGTTGGGTGGTTTACGTAACCAGTGTGGTGTTACCGTGGTGTGAGTATGTGCATGGCACATAGTATTGTGTTGACTGGGCAATGATGGTTCCAGGGTGAACTTAGCCTCAGCCTTGTGACGTCTTTTATGGGTTAATAGAGATGGTTTGATTAGTATAATGTAAGTAAGGTTAGGAGTTGGTGTATAGATAGTGTATATTGTATGTATGTGGCAAGGAGGTCATGTGATGACCAATGATAGGCCAGTTTGTGATTGGTTATCGTGGTGTACATGTGTGTTGGTGTGGGGTAGCTTGTAGGTCACAGGGTGACCAGAGTCAAGCTATACCTGATATTTTTACCGTGGTTTGTAATAAAGAATATATAAGTATATATCGTGGTTTGTGCATTGCAGAGTGTGGTGGTCCAGCGCCTATTCCGGAATACCTCTTCAGTTGGGTGCCCCAGGTTTTGTGTGAGCTAGGCACCTGTGTGTGCTCGGGGCTTCTCCCGGTGCAGTGGTACCATCGAGGTCTTGTCGTCTTCCTAGACACCCTCGCTCTTGGGGAGAGTTGTCATTCGGCTGAGGGAAAGACGGTAGTGGGACAGTGACTTGTGAGAGTTTGTGTTTCGTCACTTTTAGCGAGCTCGTAGCTGGGGGTTACGGACACCAGTAGACGTACTGGGCCCTAGCTAGTCCAATTACCAGTGCCTCACTTTAGAGAGCTCGGGCCAGAGTCTCTAAAGGTGCCAGGCATGTGCCTGCAAGGTGTGTGACCTATAGGTTGTGGTGGTTTGGTTGGTGTCCACAGTTCTTTCGCTTTACTTGTGTTGTGGAGCTGCAGTTGGACCTTACGTTCGTGGCTGCGAGACTGAGAGGTAGTTCTTGTGCTGTGTTGTCTGGGTTGGATACTGGCGTCATGAACCAGTAGTCTGTCCCATGTGGTGGCGTCGTGCTTTCCAGCTCGTGCTTTGCTATTGGTTGTAGCGTGTGTTGGTTGTGGTTTTACCCGTTGAGGTGTGCCATGGTGTTGGCACAGCTGTCGTTATGGTTGGTGAGCGGAGGCTCATTGGTTGTGGTTTGACTAGTATTGGTGTGCCCTGGTGGTGGCACGGTTGTGTTTGTGTTTCAGTGGTGGTACCTCGTGGTGGTAGGTACCTGTACCCTTTGTGGGTACTGGTTTCTCGTAATACACTAAGTACCAGCCTTTTCAGGTGGTGAAGTGGAGGTCGTGTGGTGAGACCTTCCACTTGTTGTGTTTTACCCTTCCTTGGGTGAGTTTCCGAATATGGTTTAATGTGCGATGGATTGGCATCATGGTAGCCAGTCCTGTTACTTAAGTGTGACATTCGATACATCGTGGTTTGAGGGTATAAAGGATTAGCTCTTGGTTGGAAGTCCTATTACCCATGTGTTGGAGGCTTGCCAGTGAAGCTAGTAGCTTAGGCAATGCTTTGCCTGTGTGGCTTACAGCTTAGGTGACTAGCTATTGAGGTGGTGTGCCTGTGAGGCTTGTGGCCTGGGTTTTACAGTTATTGGGTAGACTAGTAGCATGGTGCTAGTTCTTCTATCTTTTCTTCTTCCAGGATTTGTGTTAATTGATATAATTATGCTTTGTTGTGAGCATGATATGGTTTGGCTATCGGTGTTGCCAGTGAGACTAGTTGGGGTTGAGGGCCTTCCATGTTGTGTGTAGCTTTGGGTGGTCCCCTACTGAGCTAGTGACTTATTGAGGCTCACTCCCTTACAGTTCTTTTCAGGGTTTACCATTGGTGTGGCTTGCAGAGGTGTCATGACAGACTTGTACCACCGGCAGTAGTGTTAGTAAAGTTGTGTGAGCTTGTGCTCCCTCGGGGTATGCCCCAGGTAGTTGTACTCTTTTTAATTTGGACATGTAATAATGTAATGGGACAGTTGTAAATTGTTATATGCAGATATGAGCACATGTACTATCTTGTGTCTCTTACTATTGTGGTTTGTCTTTTATATTCTTCCTGGACACGTGTATGAGCTATCCTTTGTGAGACTTCGGTCCGTTCACAGGAGATGGATCTAGATATGGACCCTTATTGGGTATAGATATCCAGGGCCGTTATAGTTGGTATCAGAACCATTGTCCAGTTGGAATATGAAAAGACATTAAGATACAATGTCCCAATACATGATTTAATGTCCACTGCTGGTACTAAGTCTGTGGTTCCTGTGCTTTTTAGTATGGTTTTCATATGAGTTTTGGTATGCGAATTGTATGTTTAGTTGGTTAGATCAGTAGTTGTGGGTAATGGCAGAGAAATGGTATAGTTGGTAATGCAGTGTGAGTAGTTATTGGGGTGCTAGTTGCAGTTAAGGTATAGTTGATTAAAGGTTCTTTGTTATAGAAATTGAAAGAATTGGTAAATTTAGTTATGAAATTCAGTAAAAAGTGTTTTAATGAGAATCAGAGTTGGTGGAGAAAGATATAAGGTAGTGATGTGATGGAATAATAGAGGAAATTGTATCGTGATGAAGAATAGGGCCTTGTGATTAGGGCTGTTAAATAAGTGAATTGTGGCTGAGAACTATAGCAGAGATAGTTATTATGTTTGAGATTTATGTTAATAAAGTGTTAAGAAGCTGCTTGGATAATAATATGATTAATGGCATGTTAGATTTGAAATGATTAAGTAAAGTAGTCTAGTTTAAGATGAGATGTTGGTAAGTGGAGGATGCAATGATCAAGATGCTCTTTAAGTGTAATCTGTGATTAGGAATAATTACAGTAAAGAATTTAAAGACAATGTTGATATCAATAATGAGAAGAATAGAAAATCTAACATAGAAACCCATGTAAGTGTGTGTAGAGGTGAGTAGTTGGTTTAAGAGAGAAAGATGTTTGTTTAATAAAAGGCAGTGGATAAAAATTTCGCAGAGTGATTTGTATAAGGTTGCAATGTTAAAGTAAGAGTAGTGATGCCAGCATTTGTGTGTAGATTGTGTAAGCAGAGAGGGGAAATTGGTGTCAGAGGCAGATTGAAGTTAAAGCCAAATAATTAAAATAAGTTGAAGCTATGTAAGTTAGAATAGATAAGGTTAAGTCTATTGAGAAGCAATGAGGAATAGTAAAGTGGATTATGAATGGATGTTTTTGAATGAGCAGTAGTAGTGGAAATGTTTATATTTGGTGGTAAATTAGCAATGTGGACTAAAGGAATCAAGTAGAATAAATCATTGTGTTTAAAAGAAATAATTTTAGTTTACAGTTATGGTAAAGAGTAAGAAGGATTGTAGCATAAATGGCACCTTAAGATTAATCAGTTAACAGAATAGTTAAGAGAAATATTTTGCAGAAATGGTATTATACCATTAGCAGTAAAGATAAGGTTTAGTATTAATGATCAGGTGAAGAAAAAGAATGTGATAGATTATAGAATAGTGATAATTAAATGATCTAGGAAATGTTAATGAGAATTTGTGTAATGGTATACAGTAAGGCGCTCCAGATGAATAAATGAATTTTTTTATAAGAATATTTCCAGAATTTGAAATAAAGTTATAATACTCAATTAAGAAATAGCAAGTAGATTAGGGTATAGTAAAAGAGGAACATAAAAGGGGAGGAGCAGTATAATCAGTTTAATGGTAAAGAAATTTTGAGATTTGATATCATATATTGAGCAAGGCCTGAATAAAGGTAAAGGTAAATCTTCGGGTATGCATAGCAATAAGAATGGAAGATGTGGAAAGATATGAATTGGGTTTATTAAATCAGCTAGATAATATTGTTTAAAGCAAAGAAAAATATATATAAAGAGAAAAGTATATCAATATTGATATATGCCAAGATTCAGAATTCAGAGTGAAGTAGATATAGCAGAAGATAGAATATGAGTTGAGTTAATTAAGTGGTGTTAATATATGATAAGAGAAATATAAAGTTAGTTGGACAGTATGATTTAACGCGAGAAAAGTTATTAATGGATTAAGGGAATCCAGAATTTATGAAAATACTTGGTAAAAGGTTTAGTGTAATCAGAGTAGCGCAGCAGAAGCGTGGAAGATTTAATATTTATAGGTTATCTAAAGTTTAAGTAATTAAAAGAAAGTCTAAGATTTGTATGCAGTTGAACAAAAAGTAAAGATTCTTAACTGAATATGAGTTGAAGCAATTTATGTAGAATGATTAAAAGGGACAAGAAATTTAAAGGTGATAATGCAAATTTTGCAAGAAATGAGCAATTGAGAATATGAGAAGAGATAAAGTAAAGTAATAGTTAGTGGTGATAAGTAAATAGTGGAATAATATCAGGAAATTTGAAAATTTAAACAATGTAAAGTGAAAGGATTTGAGCAAGAAAACAGCCCAGAAAGAAATGTTGCAAACATAATCAAGAAAAATGTGGAAATAGATTGAGCCCAAGCAGATAAAGCGCCATTGGCTAGGTAGAATTGCTCGAAAAATGTAGAAATAGGTTCAGTCTAAGGAGATAAAGTGCTAGTAGCAGGGTAGAATCGCCTATAGTTGAAAGGTAAGGAATGGCAGAATGGGTTTCGAGAATAAAGTAGTTGTGGAATAAATTTAAAAGGAAGGGAAGGCAGAGCCAGTATGGGAATGAGTAAAGAGTTTGAAAAGAAGATGCAGAGGAAGCTCTATATATGGCTTTGTTCCTTTTTAGGTGATAGTGTGGTTTATTGTCGCTCATTTTGAATGTCGAGGATGACATTCTTTTTTAGGTGACAGTAATGTAACGTAGTACATTTTTTGAACCTTCGTGGATCGTTGTTTAGTGGTAGTTTGAATCCACGTTTACTGGTTTGGGTATGGTGCTCATGACCAATATGGGGTCATTGGGCCTTGGTTGTGGTTTTCGCACGTTGTGTAGAGCTTAGTGGGCCGGCATGCTAAGCCCATGGTGCTCGTTGGTTCACTGGATGTGAACGCAACGAGGGTGTAGGTCACGTTCTGAATGCGACGGTAGTAGGGGTCGCGTTCTGCTTGCCGCTATTTTGGGTCGACGTCTGCATGTGCGCCGCGTGTCGCACGCTGGGGTGGCCTGCTGACGTCGGGAATGGGAAGGCAACACCCTAGTCGCGAAGGGGAGGTACGTCGCGATCCCAATCGCTGTGCGGTTTTTAAGAAGGTTGGTCGAACAGAGCTTTCAGAAGCTCTGCTCAACCGGGAGAGGAGCTGCCGCGGTTTCGTTGGGCTATTTGGCGTTCCCACGTGGTGTTCGACGTGCTCTCGACGCGAGGACGTCGCATGGAGTAGGGGAGACGTTGTGTTGTAGCCGGTTTGTGCGTTCATCGTGGAGGTAGGGAGATTCCACCATGTTTGATTGTGTGGATTGCATGTTAGCTTGTTTACCTCTTTAAAAACATAGATATCATGTCTAGGAGGTGAAATGAGCATGAAAACTGGGTTGAAATCATGTTTAGGGTGGTTTGCATGGAAAATCCGGAGATGGTTCCCAGATTAGGGTTTTCACTTGAGAAGGCGACGGACCCTGCTGCCACGACCAGGTCGCGACAGGCTGACTAGTCGCGATAGGATTTCTTATCACAACATGTCGTGGCATCGCGATCAGAAGGCGGCCTTGGCCTCTGTCACGACCATAGCCGAGGGTTCTGTTTTGCATGTTTTTGGTAATTTGGTTATCCGGATATCGGTGATTGACCTGTATGGGTTTGGTGAGTGGTGCATTGGCACCCATAGCGCTTCGTGAGCATGTTGCCCACACGGTTGGTGGGTGGTTTACGTAACCGGTGTGCTGTTACCGTGGTGTGAGTATGTGCATGGCACATAGTATTGTGTTGACTGAGCAATGATGGTTCCAGGATGAACTTAGCCTCAGTATTGTGACGTCTTTTTATGGGTTAATAGAGATGGTTTAATTAGTATAATGTAAGTAAGGTTAAGAGTTGGTGTATAGATAGTGTATATTGTATGTATGTGGCAAGGAGGTCATGTGATGATCAATGATAGGCCAGTTTGTGATTGGTTATCGTGGTGTACATGTGTGTTGGTGTGGGGTAGTTTGTAGGCCACAGGGTGACCAGAGTCAAGCTATACGTATATTTTTACCATGGTTTGTAATAAAGAATATATAAGTATATATCGTGGTTTGTGCATTGCCGAGTGTGGTGGTCCGGCGCCTATTCCGGAATACCTCTTCAGTTGGGTGCCCCAGGTTTTGTGTGAGCCAGGCATCTGTGTGTGCTCGGGGCTTGTCCCGGTGCAGTGGTACCGTCGAGGTCTTGTCGTCTTCCTGGGCACCCTCGCTCTTGGGGAGAGTTGTCATTCGGCTGAGGGAAAGATGGCAGTGGGACAGTGACTTGTGAGAGTTTGTGTTTAGTCACTTGTAGCGCACTCGTAGCTGGGGGTTACGGACACCAGTAGACGTACTGGGCCCTAGCTAGTCCTGTTACCAGTGCCTCACTTTAGAGAGCTCGGGCCAGAGTCTCTAAAGGAGCCAGGCATGGGCCTGCAGGGTGTGTGACCTGTAGGTTGTGGTGGTTTGGTTGGTCTCCACAGTTCTTTGGCTTTACTTGTGTTGTGGAGCTGCAGTTGGACCTAATGTTCGTGGCTGCGAGACTGAGAGGTAGTTCTTGTGATGTGTTGTCCGGGTTGGATACTGGCATCATGAACCAGTAGTCTGTCCCGTATGGTGGCGTCGTACTTTCTGGCTTGTGCTTTGCTATTGGTTATAGCGTGTGTTGGTTGTGGTTTTACCCGTCGAGGTGTGCCATGGTGTTGGCACAGTTGTCATTGTGGTTGGTGAGCAGAGACTCACTGGTTGTGGTTTGACTGGTTGTGGTGTGCCCTGGTGGTGGCATGGTTGTGTTTGTGTTTCAGTGGTGGTACCTCGTGGTGGTAGGTACCTGTACCCTTTGTGGGTACTAGTTTCTCATAATACGCTGAGTACTAGCCTTTTCAGGTGGTGAAGTGGAGGTCGTGTGGTGAGACCTTCCACTTGTTGTGTTTTACCATTCCTTGGGTGAGTTTTCGAATATGGTTTAATGTGCGATGGATTGGCATCGTGGTAGCCAGTCCTGTTACTTAAATGTGACATTTGATACATCGTGGTTTGAGGGTATGAAGGATTAGCTCTTGGTTAGCAGTCCTATTACCCATGTGTTGGAGGCTTGCCAGTGAAGCTAGTAGCTTAGGCAATGCTTTGCCTGTGTGGCTTACAACTTAGGCGACTAGCTGTTGAGATGGTTTGCCTGTGAGGCTTATGGCCTGGGTTTTATAGTTATTGGGCAGACTAGTAGCGTGGTGTTAGTTCTTCTATCTCTTCTTCTTCCAGGATTTGTGTTAATTGATATAATTATGCTTTGTTGTAAGCATGATATGGTTTCGCTACCAGTGTTGCCAGTGAGACCAGTTGGGGTTGAGGACCTTCCTTGTTGTGTGTAGTTTTTGGGTGGTCCCCTACTAAGCCAGTGACTTATTGAGGCTCACTCCCTTACAGTTCTTTTCAGGGTTTACCATTGGTGTGGCTTGCAGAGGTGTCGTGATAGACTTGTACCACCAGCAGTAGTGTTAGTAGAGTTGTGTGAGCTTGTGCTCCCTCGGGGTATGCCCCAGGTAGTTGTACTCTTTTTAATTTGGACACGTAATAATGTAATGGGACAGTTGTAAATTGTTATATGCATATATGAGCACATGTACTATCTTGTGTCTCTTACTGTTGTGGTTTGTCTTTTATATTCTTCCTAGACACGTGTACGAGCTATCCCTTGCGAGACTTTAGTCCGTTCGCGGGAGACGAATCTGGATATGGAGCCTTATTGGGTATAGGTATCCAGGGCCGTTACAAAACCACTTGGGATTTCACTAACTTCCAAGAATACTTGGCCTTCTCTCAAACCCGAGAGGTATTACAAACCCACTTGCTCCTAAGCAAGTCTTCCCTTAACCAAGGGGTACAAAGACTACCTACACCAGTAGGTCTTCCCTTCACAAGAGGGGCACTGCAGGGAATAAATCCCCTGCAGGTTATCTTACACAAAAGTGAAAGAGAAATACACTTGTGTGTCTTCTCAACACAATGAGCAAACACAGAGAATCAGAAAGAGAAACAAATGGAAATGACTCTCTAGCTCTTTCTGAAACTGTGAAGGTGGGAAAAGAGAGATTTGCAAAACAAACTACCACCCAAGGGAACAAGACTTGTTTGAATCAAAGATCAGCAAGGAAGTCGAGGATTGAGCAGAATTGCACTTCTTGCTTTTGGCTTTCAGAAACGAGTGGAATCGATGTTTAAGTCTTGTATTCTCACTTGTTGTTCTCTATCTTCTTGGTTTGAACTTAAACTTATATATAGGCTTCAAAAATATTCTCGTTTGAATCTGCCCGTTGGAAGCTAGCCGTTGAAGGATATCCATTGGAGCTTTGGATGTTGATGTCTTGGAGATTTCTGTCAGGACACTCATTCGTTTTAGCTCTAGGGGATCCAACGTCTTCATCCTTTGTGGGTAGCTTCATGGCTTGATAGACACTTTCATGATTATTTTGTAAGTTCCATGCTCAAGGCTGAAGGCTAGGCATGCTTCATTAAATGTTCTACAAACCTGAAAGGACAAGACGAAAACATATGCCTCCATACATACCTTCGGAGGTAGGTTTATATAAAGATAAAAGTATGAGGAAGTTCAGACAGAAGTTCAGAACATTTAAGAATGAATAGACAGTTGCACACAATCTCTTTCTGAAAGTCATGGGGTTTCTGACAGTCGTAGGTAGGTTCTGATAGATAGACTATATAGCTTATACCTGTCAAGCATTTAATTCTTGACTATCTGTCGACCAGAGATCAGCTTATCTTTCTGTCAGTAGAAGAGATAACAAATATATCTCATACATTACAGATCCTAAAAAGGATATTTCACAAATGAATAATTTTGAATAAAATATTTTTCCCGCCAAAAAGATAAATTGAATTTTATATAACTAAAAGAAAATAATTTTAAGGAAACTATCTTTATGTAAAAATATTTCAATGTAAACTCATGTATGATGTACATTAAGTTGTGCTCACTGATAGAGACTTAAAAGATCATTTAGTACATATACATAGAAGTTGATATGAGAAACTTCGACTTTCAAAAAGTCGAGTAAGAATAGCATTACAACTGTAACAGATAATGAACCAACTTTAGAAGAAATACAGCTACTTTGACTTCATTGAAGTCAGAGTAAGGAAACAATGACTTCGACTTCGTGGGAAGTCAGTAAAAGATCAAGCAAAGTTCAACTTCTAGGAAGTCGGAGTGCCAGCTAAAAGATAGCAAACTTCGACTTTATATGAAATTGGAGTACGTCCAACTTCGACTTTCAAGGAGTCGGAGTAAGGCTCAATAGATAACCAATCGGTACAAAGATTTTGACTTTCAGAAGTCGGAGTAGGTCTGACTTCGACTTTTTAGGAGTCGAGTGCTATCAGTTGTTCATCAATCGAAATATTACTTCGACTTTTCAAGAGTCGGAGTCAGGAGTCGGAGTTAGTATGATATACAGTGTACGCTGTGGACTTAGAGAAAATTTCGTTGTGTTGATACTTAGGTTCTGTGTAAGCATGAACTTTGGCAGAATATGTTTGTATACATAAGAGCCTTTTGAATTATTATTTTTCATAAATGGTAAAGGCGAAGATATTAAAAGTTTTGTCATAGCAAAAATATCATAATAATTGTTTAGCAAAATAGATAGGAATAGACTCAACAATTCTCTCCCTTTTTGTTAATGACAAAAACTTTTAAATGGACAGTAAAAATAAATTTGATTTTGCATAACAGTTGATCTCTGTCTTATTGTTTCTTCTTTTATTTCTCAAAAACTGGTCAATGCAAAACAATTGTTTTGTTTTCTTTCTCCCCCTTTGTGACATTAACAGAAAGGCCAAGATAGATAGGAAATGTGGAGAAACAAGCTTATATAGATTGCTGTAAAGTTTACATCATGGAGTAAAAGTGGAGCTAGGGAGATAGAGAGGAGGAATAGGTTGACGTGGAGGAGGAGGAGGTTGTTCAGTAACTGGTGGAGGTGTAGGTTCAAAAGCAGAAAGAGGAGTGAACCACATCATTCAGATTCTTGCTAGTCTTCCTCTGAGACCTAGGCTGGGTCTCAACATGGATTCCTTTCTTAGAGAGAGATCCTAAGTGACTAATGATTCCTACATTCTGCGGGAAGCAAGAGGAAGACGACAGGAGAGTCGGAGAAGATTCAAGGGGTGATTTGAATAGGAGATGAAAGGGTCTTAACAAAGAAAGGGAATGTGTAACCGACAGTAGATGGATGACGAGTTATGAGTATGAAACGTTAGATTAAATGAGTTACATTACCCCACAAATAAAAATCTTAAATGAAATTTTAATATCATTTTTTTAAATAAACAAATACTCTGACTTCTGAAGAGTTGAAGTCTCAGGATTTAGAGAAATTTTACAATGAAGAAGCATGCAGTGCAGTAAATTATAATCAGGATTCCACATATCTATTTCTCTTCTTATAGATGTAAATCTATCTTCAGGAAGAAATTTAGTGCATATATCTACTAATTGATTATATGTAGATACGAATTCAAGTGAAATATCTCCATTACTTACATGGTCCATGATGAAATGATGTTTGACCTCAATGTGCTTGGTTTTTGAATGTTGGATTGGATTCTTGGTCAGGTTGATTGCGCTTGTGTTGTCACACAGCATTGGAATTTCCTAAAGTGTATGATCATAGTCTTCAAGTTGATGCTTAACCCACAGCAGTTGAGTGCAGCAACTTCCAACTGCAATATATTCTGCTTCTGTTGTGAACAAGGCTACTGAGTTTTGCTTTCTAGAAGACCAAGAAATCAAGCATCCTGCAGAAATTTGGCAAGTACCACTGGTGGTTTTTCTATCTAATTTGCATCCAACATAGTCAGCATCACAATATCCAAGCAATTTAAATTCAGAACACCTGGGATACCATAAACCCAATTTACTTGTATTCATAAGATATCTAAAAATTCTTTTAACAGCAATGCCATGCGATTCTTTCGGATCAGCTTGAAATCTACCGCACAAACATACACTGTACATTATGTCTTGTCTACTAGTAGTAAGATAGAGTAATGACCCAATCATGCCTCTATAGATTTTCTGATCTGCTTTCTTGCCAACTGGATCACTATCTAACTTAATTCCAGAGCTCACGGGTGATCCTAAGGGCTTACACTTGTCAAAACCATATTTAGATAATAAATCTGAATATATTTGTTTGAAAGATGTGAGTACCCTCCTTAGTCTGCTTGATTTGCAAGCAGAGAAAGTAATTAAGCTCACCCATCATGCTCATCTCCAACTCACTTTGCATAGATTTTCAAAGAATACAAAGTGATTCATTGTAAACCAAAAATAATATCATCACATATATTGCACAATCAAGATTCCTTCTGAAAATATCTTAATAAATAAGATACTATCTACTTTACTCTTTAAAATCATGTGATTAAGATAAGCACTTAGTCTTTCATACCAAGCTCTTGAAACTTGTTTCAGACCATATAATGCTTTCTTTAACTAGAAAACATGATTTGGATACTTAGTATCTTCAAAGCTTGGTGGTTGCTCAACATAAATGTAAGACACAATTTCTCGGCTTCCGTCCGGTGTCGTGGGATGACTGGCCACTGATGCATCTAGGCTGAGCAATGCGTTGGTGTCGCGTCGGGGGTGCCCGACGCGACAGTCATCCATGTCGCAGCGAGCTTGTGGGTCGCATTCTGGTCGCGCTCTAGCTCTCCATCGCATCTTCATGTCAGGCCCGGTCAATGGGTCACGACTGCTTTTTTGTCGCTTCGGTCGTCTGACGCCTGTCAGGGTGGCAGGCATGTCAGTACGGCCTGTCGCGTTGTCGCGGCGCCCGTGGGGGGCGCGTTCTTGTCACGGTCCGTTGACCCGTCGCATTCTGGGTGCCGGGAGCTTAAGGTGCTGGCCGGCTACCCCTTTCCCCTCTCTCTCCTCTTATTCCCTTTCCCCTCTTCTACGGTGTTGGGGAGGCTCCCCTTCGGCGATCTACGTGTGGAGCGGCCGGTGGCTCATGGCGGAGCGTGGGAGCAATGTCGTGGAGCGAGGAGGAGGTGGTCGTGCGTCATGAAGGCCCTTCGTAGGTTCGGTTCTTTGTGAAAAGTAGGGATTTCTTGTGCCCTTCCCGATCCGGGTGGATTGGGAGCCCCTCGGGGTTTATAGTTAGCTTTACTGCTTTCCCCATGCTCCCCTCCCCCTTGTGTGCATGCTTGTATGGTTTGTGGGCGGCCCGGGATTGAAGATCTCGTTGGTCTGCCTCCCTGGTGGTGTCGCGATGGCTCGGCACGTCGTGATATCAGAGGAGGCGTCATCTTGGTCGAGCGCGACCTTATCGTGACACGGTTGGCGGTCACGATAAGGCTGTCATGCCGCACTTCCCAGTCTCGACAGGATCGCTGTCGCGACGCGGTTCTGGGTCGCGATAGGGTCTGCTGTCGCGACGCCTTGCCCCATCGTGATAAGGCTGTCACGGTGCCCTCCCCCGTCGTGATGGTGTCGCGACAGCCTTGGGGGTCGCGACAGTACCTGTGTGCCTCAGGTGTTTTCCGTAGGCCCAGTTGTGTGTCGACGTGTGCCCCAGGGCAAGCCTTGCCCTTAGGACCTTCTGGTAGGGAACGCGGCTGGTTGCCTCCCTGCGTTTAGTGATCGAAGGTGACACCTTCGTGGCTGTGTCCTGGCAGTGGTGCTAGGAGGCTTGTGTCTGTCTAATAATCGATTGACTGGCGGTCAATCGATTATTAGCAGAGCGACGGGTTTTCCGTGTTGTCCGGTGATGTTCCGAGGTTCTAGCCGTTTGTGCATGCCTTGGTTGGCTGACGGCCCTTTTGAGGATCCGTGCATGCCTCTCGCTTGCTGGGCTTGTCGTGTGTTGCGAGTCGGCAGTTCGGTGTGGTTTCTGTTGTGCTGCCCCGCCTGTTTGCTCAGTGCTAGACATCTGAGGGCTTGTCACCGATCTGAGAGGTTGTTACCGTTACCGTTTCTGGGACCCCCATCCTCGGAGACCTGTTGATGGAGCACTCCGGGCTATGAGCGTGCTGCGAGTTGACAGCCTAGTGTGGTGAACTCTGGAGCTGAGGGGAAAACGGTGGTTTGGCGCAGCAGCGCTAAGTCATTTGTAGAGCTCTCTTATCTAGGGCGGGATGCCGAGGTCGTAGAGGTGGTTCTATTCCCAGCGCGGCCCAGACAGTCCCTTGTCTCACTACCTCGCTCTACGTTGGTTCTAGAGCCGTGTAGGGAGGTCAGGCATGAGGCCGCAGCTTGGCCAGGCTATGGTTTTACGTGCGTTGTGTGTTCTTGGCGGCTCTATCTTCCCCTCACGTGGGGGCGGAGGCAGGAGCTAGGCTAGCGAGCAGAGCATGTGGACTGCGGGTCCCCCCTCTTGGCTGCTAGCGGCGTTGGCTCGGTTATTGTTGTTGTGACGGTGTTTCCCACGACGTTTCCAAGTACGACTCACTGCCCGAGCTTACACGGCGATTACAGCCTAGCTATGTTTAGTCTCTGTGCATGTCGTTGGTCTGGCCTTGTGCAGACCTGTGCTTTTGGTGGCTTCTGCTCGGTGTCCTCTCGGTACCATAGTCCCGTTCTTGGGTGCCAGTCTGTGGTGGTACCGACGTGTGTGGCTTCCCCACCTGGCGGTGTGTCCGAGGTCCGAGATGGTTCTACTTGTAGGCCCTCGACCCTGTGGAGGTCTGAGGTGGCCGTGCTTGAGGTGAGACATCGTTCTCACTTGGTTGTTCTGTGGTCTCGGCAGGTGTGCCGAGGGTTGCTTCCGCTGTGTGCCCGACTCCGTTAGTTTCTACGGGAGTCGTGCGTGTGTCCCGACCCTTGTCGGTGGTTGTGGCGTCATACTGTTCTCTTCCGTTGCTTAGTAGTATCCTGCTGTAGGTGGTCCTCGCTATACAGCTTTCTAGTGTATTCCTGTTTCCGGAGTTCCTGTTGCTCAGGCCGGTGAGGGACTGGTAATCCCTACTGGGCCTTGTTCGCAAGGCTCACCCCCCCCCCCCTACTTCCTTCAGCTAGAGGCTCGTCGTTGCAGGAGCTTGGCATGGACGGGTTGCAGAGCGGCTGTGGCGCCGTGTGTTTTCAGCAGCAGTGAGAGCAAGCATTGTGAGCTCTTGTGCCGAGTGTGAGAGTTGTGTTTTGCAAGTAATCGAGGTATGCCCCTTAAGGACTGCACCTTTCTGCTTGTACCTGTGCTTTTGTTTGGGACACGTTGTACAACCTTGTCTATTGTACAATTGTTATAGTTATTTGAATTCAATACATATCTCCCTAGACTATTTCTTCTAACCCTTCCGGATCTTCGGATCCGTGGGTGGCGGTGCGACCCCTCAGGGCCCCTGGCGAGGGTCCGGGAGTCGGGTAGTTACCAGTGGTATCAGAGTGAGGAGTCTACTGAGATTGTTAAGGAATAATACTATAGTTGTCCCAAAGAAAGGTACTATCGCTGCTGACACCGTCCGACTAGTGTTAGGCTTGTGTTTTCAATGTCTTGCAGGTGTGCGGCTTCCCTGCAGGATTCGTACGCTTGCTGCAGGTTGCAGTTGTTGCTGTGCCACGTGCGTGGTGAGTGTGGTCGCTCGACGTGTTCGTGCCGTAGCGGCGTGGTTGGTGCTGGACTCGCTGGCAATGGTCTTCCTTGTGTGGAGGATACTTGCAGGCAAGTCCAGGTGCAGTGCTTCTGGTAGTCTTCGGCGCATTTCAGTGTGTGTGCGTCGCGAAGCTGCAGAGCCCGCATGTGGTGTGGCCTTCACCAGTGCAGGTTTTGCTGTGGAACTGGTGGAAGGTGTTCTACCTTGTTGGCTGCCCCTTGTTGTTGTTGGGGTGA